>CANSZD010003015.1:405000-893985 GCA_947648045.1 Beta corolliflora | reverse complement strand
CATCAATTTATATTTTTATTTTTTTACAAAAATAGAGTTCTAGATGATTTAAATACATATAAAGAGATTTGGATAAGCGAAAATTAGAGTTTGAATTTGAATCAACAACCTAAATTATTATATCATGAAAATTGTGTATAACTTTTGCTACATAATTCGCAATATTATAATTTTTGTATCATTGGAGAGCATTCGAAATATGCTTCGAAATAAGATCCATTTACAATATAGTTGTACAACTTATGAAATATAGAGCGCCATGTAGGATTGTCATGTGATCAATTTTTCTTTTATTTTTTTTTCTAAAAATAGAGTTCTACATAGATTTAAATACATATAAGGAGTCTTGGATAAGCAAAAATTAGAGTTTTGTTTTGAATGAACAACCTAAATTATTATATTATGTAAATTGTGTATAACTTTTGCTACCTAATTCAGAATATTATAATTTTTGTACCATTAAATAGTGCTCGAAATATGCTTTGAAATAAGATCCATTTACAATATAGTTCTACAATTTATGAAATAGAGAGCGCCACTTAAGATTGCCATGTCATTAGTTTTTTTTAAATATATTTCGAGCTCATATAGCGCGCCACGTAGGATTGCCACGTCATCAATTTATATTTATATTTTTTACAAAAATAGAGTTCTAGATGATTTAAATACATATAAAGAGATTTGGGTAAGCGAAAATTAGAGTTTGGATTTGAATCAACAACCTAAATTATTATATTATGAAAATTGTGTATAACTTTTGCTACATAATTCGAAATATTATAATTTTTGTACCATTGGAGAGCATTCGAAATATGCTTCGAAATAAGATCCATTTACAATATAGCTGTAAAACTTATGAAATATAGAGCGCCATGTAGGATTGTCATGTCATCAATTTTTATTTTTATTTTTTTCTAAAAATAGAGTTCTACATAGATTTAAATACATATAAGGAGTCTTGGATAAGCAAAAATTAGAGTTTCATTTTGAATGAACAACCTAAATTATTATATTATGTAAATTGTGTATAACTTTTGCTACCTAATTCAAAATATTATAATTTTTGTACCATTAAATAGTGCTCGAAATATGCTTTGAAATAAGATCCATTTATAATATAGTTATACAATTTATGAAATAGAGAGCGCCACTTAAGATTGTCATGTCATTTAGTTTTTTTTTAAAATATTTGAAAAAAAATAGAATTCTACATATATTTAAATACATAAAAGAGTTTTGGATAGGGGGAAATTAGAGTTGCGTTTTGAATAAACAACCTAAATTATTATATTATGTAAATTGAATTTAACTTTTGCTACCTAATTTAAAACATTATAATTTTTTTACCATTGAAGAGTGCTTGAAATATGCTTCAAAATAGGATCTATTTACAATGTAGTTTTACAACTCATGAAAATATATTAAATTAGATGCATTGTAGGACATTATTTAGTCTTTTTTTTAGATAAATATAATAATGGCTATAAGTATTAAGTATAGTGTATTATATGTGATTATAACATTTGATTATAGGTCCAATTTACAGGATTAAACATATTATCTTTTAAAACCTCAACCTTACTCAACCAAACTAAAACAATATAGTATTGCAACAAAATTTATTGACTAAAATCTATAGCGATAAAGTTACATATATATAATTAGAGTTTTGGATTATGTAAAAATTAGAGTTTGATTTAAATAAAACAGCTTTAGAATATTATAAAGAGTTCCACCTAAGCATGCCATGTCATTCTTATCAATTTTTAAGAAAGTATTCTTTCTGTCCTGCATCTATTAAATTATTACCCTCTACTTTCTTAAAGTATCATTCGCGTATTATTCATGTTAAAACTGTATTAGCTATTGTTGGGATACCATTTAATAATAGACTTAGCTACAATATTCAATTGAATATTAAAAATTATAAAATTTATATATCAAAATAACAAATCTAGAACTTATAGTATAATGACAAATACTTTCTCCGTTTTTTTTCTAGTTCAACAATTGGCTTGGACATGGTTTTTAAGGAAATAAAAAATGGGTAGTTTAGCATAGAGGTACCTCTTTAGTTAACTAGAATATGGGACAAATAAATCCTTATTAAAGTAAACGCAACTTTATAAGGCAATTCGGGTAATTAATGATGGTTTTATTAACATAAAGTAAAGGTAATATTGTCAACTGTAGTTTCTTTTTTTACCAAAAGTGGAATGGACCCAAAAGATGAAATTATCTAAAGTGGTAATTGTTGTAATAGAAAAAGAACGGAAGAAGTATGTAAAAACAATGATCTTGAAAAATCTCATTTTACAACAACACAAAATCAACAATAATATTAACAAAAAATATACAATAAAATAAAATAAACAACAACTCGTGCAACGCACGGGCTTCAAACCTAGTATGTTCTAATTTTACAAAATCATATCAATAACCCTAGAGCGCTTTCTCTCCTCCCTCCTCCCTCCCCAAGGAGTCTTTCTGCACTTTCTTTCATTCTAACTATCTTAGAACTTCAATCATCACGTAGAATTCGGGATTTCCAGAAGAAATTTTGGACAAAGCAAACCTATTTTTTTCGAGATTGAAAACACGGTATTCCTTCACCAAAAAAAAAAAAAAAAAAAACTTACCAAAAAAAAAGACACGGTATTCCAAAATTGAAGAGAGATAAAATGAAAGAGAAACCATATGAAGACCAAGGTGAAGATAAAGCCTTTGAAGTTTGAACTTCCTTCAGTATTGCCGCACTCGCCCATTGCCTTTCGTGTTGCGCATTTGTAGAGGTTTTGATGCAAC
Source organism: Beta corolliflora (assembly GCA_947648045.1). Classification (NCBI taxonomy): domain Eukaryota; kingdom Viridiplantae; phylum Streptophyta; class Magnoliopsida; order Caryophyllales; family Amaranthaceae; genus Beta; species Beta corolliflora. The sequence continues at coordinate 891,180 of CANSZD010003015.1, read as the reverse complement.
GAGATTACTTGTTCTCCAAGTGAGATAAGATATTTTGTGAGATGAACAACTTCCCGATTCATTCATTAAGGCTCCGTTTGGTTGGATGTAAAACATTTTCAGTGTAAAATAATTTTCATGGAAAACAATTTATAATGAAAAACACAATTCCAAAATTAGTTTTCCATTGTTTGGTTCCATGTAAGAAAAATGATAAAACAAAAGGGAAATGAAAGGGAAAGTAAGGAGGTAGTGAGGAGAAGTGTTCAAAAGAATACGAAAAGAAAAACTTTCCTTCATTTTGAGAAAATATTTCCTTCATTGGAAAGAATTTTACTCCTAGGGAAAATTGTTTTACACTCCTTTGCAAACCAAACAATGTAAAACTGAAAATAGAGGAAAATAGTTTTCCAAGAAAATATTTTACGCCCTACCAAACATAACCTAAGATGGATGGTTTTTGGTGTAACGCCAACACAAGATACACAAACTTTCGTTTTTTTAGTTGTGCTACTAATTGCATATGATTCTTCAAAATAGAGAGTGGTGACTGGTTGTTGATTGGAAAAGATGTTTCCATCGAGTTGATAGTATGCTTGTACATTGTACTCACTTCACTGGTTGGACGTTGTTGTGGGAATTAATTGGAGTTGTTAGTTTGTTTATTTTTAGAGTAACCTTATCTAATCTCGTTTAAACTTATGAGTAACCCCATTTAATAATAAAAGAAACTTTATTTATTCATACCAGTAACCCCATTTAATCATATGAGTAACCTATTTCGTTTGCATAAGTAACCCATTTTCTTTATAAGAGTAACCACTTCTATTGTTATGCGTAACCCTAAAATATTATTATTTATTATTTTGCAGCAACCTCGTTTAGTTTTTTGGAGTAACTTTGTTTAATCATATGAGTAACCTCATTTAATCATATGAGTAACCCCAAAGTTCACAAAAGTAACTGCATTTATTCAAACGAGTAACCTCATTCATTCACAAGAGTACGTAAACTGATTAGTAACCTCATTTATTCAAATGAAGAATAATATTGTAAACACTCTAATTTCACGTTTAGATTGAATTAAACTCGACTTTGTAACCAAAAGGGGTATAAATATTGGATCTTTATAAGGATAGGCTCTATATGTTCCCTCGAGAACTAGATGATCTCTCACTAACCGCGACTAGGAGATGCACACAAACCACGATTTGTATGTTCTTGGTACGACGACCAATAATCAATGCAACAAGCATTCGACAATTCTCAAAATCATTCATCTACCTTTTTTATTAATGTTGTTGAACGTGTATATATAAGTACACGCTTAAATAAACAAAGTCCTAAACAATCTTAAAAACTAACAAGATAAATATTAAAGACTCTTAGCTAAACTAAACAAGCATCACACACGCCTAAGATAAGTAAAACACGCTAGGATAAAACATCCAGCAATCCTATCTAACCTAGACTCCTAACAAGACTCTATGACAAAGGGAATTAGACTCCTAAACATAATAGGATTCCTTTATCATTCAAACACCTAAAATAAAGAGTTATAAAACAAATAAAATACATAGTTTCCTAACAAAACTAGGGAATTACATAAAGAGTCCTAACAGAACAAGGATTGTCGAACTTGATGCTTCACACACGCATCCCATTCATTCATAAGAGTAACCCCATTTATTTATATGAGTAACCTCATTCATTCATAAGAGTAAACTGATCAGTAACCTCATTTATTCAAATGAGTAACCCTATTCATTCATAAGAATAACCCCCATTTATTCATACAAGTAACCCCATTATTTTCATACGAGTAACCTCATTCGTTCATAAAAGCAACCTAACTTAACTATTTAATCATACAAGTAACCTAATTATTCACTAAACTAACCCCATTTTTTCATATAAGTAACCTCACTAAATAATAAGACGACCCTATTTAATCATACTAGTAACCTCAATTGTTCACAAAAAGCAACCTCATTTTTTCATACGAGTAACCTCATTAATTCACAATATTAACCTTATTTAATCATATGATGACCCTATTTGATCAAGTAACCCCAATTGTTCACAAAAGTATCTCATTTTCTTCATACGAGTAACCTCATTCGTTCATAAAAGTAAACTGATTAGTATTCCCTTTTGTAATAAAAGCAACAACATTTGTTTATAAGAGTAACACCCTTTTATTGCTAAGAGTAACCATATATTCATACAAGTAACTCCATTTGTTCATAAGAGTAACTCCATTTGTTCATAAGGGTTTGTACACAAGGGTTAACTTCAAAAGGTCATATCTCACAGCACACTTAATATTTTGGGAAGATTCAAGTTGGATATGAAAATTTGGCTCGATATCTTTCCAACGCCTAGTCAAAAGCTCGTTTCCGATGAGAAACGAGTGAGATATGACCATTTAAAAATGAGCTGACGGGCTGACAGGGTGTCGCACGCGCGGCCACACCTATAATTTCGCATATGACCGGTTCTATGCAAGACGCGCTGTACTAACTTTGTATTATTTTTTAATAATCTCAACTTTAAAATGTGTCTAATCAAAATAGTCACAACTGTTATATTTTTTATATATTATAGACCAAAAATGGATTAGTGTAGGCAAGAAAATTAATAGTTTGAATATTTTAAGAAGATCCCGCAGAATCTGGGATCGTTTATTAATTATTCAGAGTTTGGATTATTGTGTGAAATTGTGAAGATAGGTGAAAGTTGGGATTATTCATGTCAATTTTATCTTTTGGTAAATGCTTTTTAGCATGTGTTTTTTCCATTGCTACTTTCATAGTCAAACTCTAATTTTGTGAGCATTTTTTAAACGTAATCTTCTCACTTAAAAAAAGGGTGATATTTACTTCATTAATTTACAATCATGTGATATATATAAAAAAAAATCTGCAATAATAATCTATAGTTATAATTATTACGAAATATCAAATATATTTGAAATAATTTCCTAAATTAAACATCAAATTTAACAGACACAACCTCAGTTTATTTCTTATTTCTCAGCTGTTTAAAACATTAAAAGAAAAAAGAGAAAAGATCGAGATTTCTTATATATAAAAAATGGCTAAGTCTAAGGTGAATCTTGCAAATCAAGTGGTCGTAAGGTAATAAAAGGCATAAGTTGAGCTTAGAAATGAAAATTCTTTTAGAAAAAATAAAAGGCATAAGTTAGCTTAGAAATGAAAATTCTTTTAGAAAAAAGTATCCTTTGTTGATTAACCTCTTGTATTGGTTCTCTTCACTTAAATTAATATTTTCTTCCATAATGTAATAATGTTGTAGGTTGATCCTATTTTAAAGGTCATACTTAGTGTTTTCTATTTTTGATCCTATGTTTTTTTTTTATCGCAAGCTCCACTCAACAACGGATATGGGCGATTCTAGCGTGGGTTCGGTGTGTTTTTAATCCTTTCTTATTTTCTTTCAGTAATCAGTAGGCAGATAGTTTGTGTTTTTTGGGCTCTCATTTTCCTTTGCTTCTCACGCCCTCACACCCTGCCATCTCACGGCTGCCGCCACCACTCCACTACGCCGCCCGCCGCCCAGGAGTACGAGGTATTCTACCGTGACCATTGCTTGCTTGTCCAATATTATTTGTCATTTTTGTTTGCTTCTTCGTTGTTCCAGTGAATTTTCAATTGATCTCTTATTAACTTAATTTAATTATTCATCTCTTCAATTGACAAAATTTGAGGAATTGATTTCTGTCCCTGTATTCATCAAAGACGTTTACATACTTATATGCAAGGCTTGGCCTACTTGCCATAACCGAAATCCTAAAGTATAGGAAACTATTGACCAAGATATACAAGCCAACCATTACTGCCTAAAATGTAGGATTACAAAATCATATCATAATCCTAACCATATTTAATATATCACAATACTCCCCCTCAAGTGGGAGCGTGAGGATCACGAACGCCTAACTTGGACAGTAGAAAACCAAACTGAGCCGCCCCAAGGGCTTTCGTGAAGATATCTGCATACTGCAACTTAGTACGAACATGGGCAGTAGCTATAACACCCGACACTAATAGCTCTCGAACAAAATGACAATCAAGGTCGATATGTTTGGAACGCTCATGAAATACGGGATTGGCAGCAATGTGGAGAGCAGCTTGATTATCACAATATAAACGAACAGGTTGCTGATGAGGAACACCAAGAGCAGCTAATATATATTGCAACCATTTAACCTCCGCACATGTGTACGCCATGGCTCTATATTCGGCCTCGGCGGAAGACCGGGAGACCGTGGATTGCTTTTTGGTTTTCCAGGAGATAGGAGAACCACCAAGCAAGATAAAGTCGCCACTAACCGAACGTCTAGAAAGAGGACAACTTGCCCAATCCGAATCACAATAAGCATAGAGCTGTAAATCACTATCAGCCCGTAAGAACAAACCTTGTCCCGGATGGCTTTTAATGTATCGTAGTACCCGTATTGTAGCATCATACTGGGCTTTACGCGGAGCTTGCATGAACTGAGATAAAATATGCACAGCATAAGATAAGTCTGGACGAGTAATGGTAAGATAAATCAATCGACCAACAAGGCGCCTATAAAGCGCTGGGTCCTCATGCATAGGACCATCGTCTGCGGCCAAGGAATGATTTTGCGGCAACGGAGTGTCAACGGGTTTGACCGCAAGAAGACCCACCTTCTGTAATATATCAAGAGCATACTTTCGTTGACACAAGAACAATCCCGCAGATGAGCGAGCACACTCAATGCCTAGAAAATACTTCAGCGTACCCAAATCTTTCAATTGGAAACACTCATCTAAATAACGTTTGAATGAAGTGCAAAGGCGCGGATTGTTGCCAGCAACAAGAATGTCATCCACATAGACCAACACAGATAATGTGTCGGTGCCTTGGCCAAAATGTAAACAAGGTGTGATCAGCATGAGACTGTGTGAAACCATAGCGTTGATGAGCCTGGGTAAGTTTAGCAAACCAGTTACGCGGCGACTGTCGTAGACCATAAAGAGACTTTCGTAACTTGCACACCTTACCAGATGAGGGAGGGGAAAAACCTGGAGGTAGACGCATATAAACGTCCTCATGAAGGTCGCCATGGAGAAAGGCGTTGTTGACATCAAGCTGGTGAATTTCCCATTTTCTAGCCACAACAACCGATAAAAAAGTACGAACACTGACTATTTTAGCAACGGGAGCAAAAGTGTCGCTAAAATCAACCCCTTCGGTCTGATGATTACCCAGTACCACTAGTCGAGCCTTATCACGCTCAATGCTGCCATCCGAGTTATACTTGGTTTTAAATACCCATTGGCAACCGATAGACTTTTTGCCCGAAGGTAAGTCCACAATATCCCAAGTGTGATTACGCTCAAGAGCTTGTATTTCCTTTTGCATAGCATTACGCCAGCTTACGCTCAAGAGCTTGTATTTCCTTTTGCATAGCATTACGCCAGCGTTCATGAACAACCGCTTCTTTATAAGACCTGGGTTCCACATTAGTAGTAACAGAGGCAAGAAATTTTCGATGGTCATTAGAGAAGTTATCATAAGTAACAAAATGTGCAATAGGAAATCGGGTACCTGAGGATGCCGGGGCATTGGACGAGGCTGGAACGGGGTGTGTAGTACGAGCCGTGTGACATATATAATCGGAGAGATAAGCCGGAGGTATGTGGGATCGCTTTGACCGACGAGATGCTCCTTCATCTACGGAGTCAGGCTCGCGAACTGGAGAGGAGAGCTGCTGGGCAGGGGTAGCGTCGAGCTCACACGTAGGCTGGGCTGCTATTATTGACGTGTTTTGCTTGCGTACAGTCGTGCTCCGGTCCCCTGTCATCTGTATTAGGTGGTGGCTGCTGGGGTAAGTCCGCATAGGGTATGAATGGAGAATCTACCAAAGGCACAGAAGCAACAGATGCAAATGGAAAAGTATCTTCCATGAAGCGAACATCTCGAGATACAAAAACATTCTTAGACTCCAAATCCATGACTTTCCACCCCTTTTTACCAGAATGATATCCCAAAAATACACAACACTGACTACGAGGTGCAAATTTATCCTTGACACGAGGACGAGCATGAGCATAACAAAGGCACCCAAAGGTTCGTAACAGAGCTAGTGAAGGATCGGATCCAAACAAGATCGAATACGGGGATTTCCCTTTAAGTAGAGTAGTGGGTGTCCGGTTGATCAAGTAAACTGCTGTCTGGACACACTCACCCCAGAACTCAATGTGCAGGGAAGCTTGGAACCGAAGGACCCTAGCTATTTCCAATATATTGCGATGCTTTCTCTCAACACGACCATTCTGTTGTGGAGTTCCAACACAAGAGGTATGTAATAAAATGCCATGGTTACTGTAAAACTCATTCAGAGGAGAGTTTATAAATTCTGTGCCATTGTCTGTACAAACCAATTTAACCTTCTTCTGGAACTGAGTGCGAACCATTGCACAAAATTTTTTCTTACAACTTGGGACTTCACTTTTATCATTAATTAAATAAACCCAAACAACACGTGAATGGTCATCAACAATAGTGAGAAAATAGTGGGCACCAGACAAAGATGAAGTAGAATAGGGTCCCCATAGATCACAATGTATCAAATCAAATAACCCACTAGCAATGCTAGAACTAACTGGAAAAACATTACGAGTTTGTTTCGCACATAGGCATACATCACAATCTGCTAGCATTTGTTTTATTTTACCATGCCTACAAGTACTAGAAAGAAAAGATAAATGCTGACTTGACGGGTGCCTAAGACGTCGATGAAGAAGGAGTGTAGAATCAACGGTGCTGCTATTGCTCAGAATTGTTTGTGTCACAGGCGGAAAATAATACACCCCGTTCAAGAATTCACCCAGTCCAATCGGCGTCCTCATATTGCGGTCCTGTACAATACACATCCGATCAGTGAAAGTTACAAAACAATCGGAATCACAGATTAATTGACCAACAGAAATTAAGTTGCATTTAATATTAGGAACATAAAGGACGTTCCGTAAAACCAAGGAACCCAATGTAGCAGTGCCGCGCATAGTAGCTGAGGTTTGTACCCCATCTGGAAGACTCACGGGAGATGGTGTGAGTGCTTGACGTTCTGTCAAGAAGGCTAGTGTACCCGTCATGTGATGTGACGCACCGCTGTCAAGTAGCCAACAAGAATCAGTAGAGAGAGTCTTACCCGACAACTTAGAGGATGCGGAAGTGTTATCTAAGAGACTTAGAAGCTGTTGAACTTGCTCAGAAGAAAGGCCGGGTAGCGCCGATGTTGAGTGGGACGAAGAAGATGTTGGAGGTGTGTCTGTCCGCGATGCTTGGGCTGCATTAGCAGTGGCTGGCTGCTGCTGTCCGCGGCTAAATGAAGGCTGACCACGCCCACGAGAAGGCCGACTCCTCCCACGACCACGATTGGGGTACCCAATGCAGTGGATGAGGTGGCTTGAACCGCGAAACTCATGGCTTCTGTTTTATCATCTCGATCACGAACAATAGATTTGTGTCTTTCCTCTTGAGTAGCCAAGGAAAAGGCTTTATTGATGCTTGGGAAGGGATCCATACTAAGTATTTGTGTCCGCAAATTGTTGTACTTATCATCATTGAGGCCTAAAACAAAATCATGAACCTGCTCTTCGGCAGCCCGGGCTCGTAATTTTGATGCGGCAGCACAAGTACAGCCACAAGTAACATCCACGGAACCATAAAGTTCATCCCACAAACTCTTAAATTTATTATAATAAGACACTACACTCTGTTCTTTTTGGCGAAAAAGATGATAGTCATATTTTAGTTGATTAATCCGAGGGCCATTAGCAGTAGAGTAGCGTTCTTTCAAGTCATTCCACAAATCCAATGCGATATTATGAGAAACAATACTAGGTTGTATGGAGACATCGACGGAATTGAAAATCCAAGAACAGATGATGGAGTTATTGGATTTCCAAGCCGCGAACTCATCAGATTTTTCATCAACAGGTTTAGAAAAAGCACCATTAACAAATCCATACTTGTTTCTACCATCTAAGGCATTAATTACAGCTTTGGTCCACACATCGTAATTTTCTCCGGTTAACAAATATTTAGTCAAAGCATTACCAGCCTACCAGGGCCTTCGGAGGGACGAAGATAGTAAACAGTAGAAGCATCATGAATGAGTTGTAGCTTCTTACCGGTACCTTTGTGGCCCGTCATGGAAGCTATGCACTGGGATTACGTGAGCAATCCGGCGGAGATGGATGTAACTGAGGACTAACACACGCTGCTGGAGGTCGAGAAAAAGAATTCGAATCAAACCTTGCTGTGGAATGAAAAAAAAAAAAAATTAATTGGATCTTAAACCATTGGCTGTGATACCATGACAAAATTTGAGGAATTGATTTCTGTCCCTGTATTCATCAAAGACGTTTACAGACTTATATGCAACGCAAATTAGATGGGACTCGTACCATTAGGATGGTAGACAGCAAAAGCAAAACACAAAAGCGCAAATCAATGAACAAGTGTTCTCAATGAACATTAAATGACTAAAACCATGAACATCAATGTTCTTATGAACATCGTCGATTTTTGCTCTTATGTTCATCTTTTTTCTCTTGTTCATATGTTCATGAGTCCGCGTGTTGTTTTTGTTCTAATTTCTTCGCATGTTGCTTAGTTTGTTCATTGAGGATGTTGTTTTGTTCATTGTATTGTATAAGAGCAAAACGATCGATGTTCATTAGAAAACTGATGTTCATTGGTTTCGCGTTCAATTTAATGCTCATCGGAAATAATTGATGCTCATTATGAACGCTTAATGTTCATTGGTTTGGCCGTTCTACCATTAGAATGTAGACACGAGTCCACCATCTACCAATTGTATATGCAAGGCTTGGCCTACTTGCCATAACCGAAATCCTAAAGTATAGGAAACTATTGACCAAGATATACAAGCCAACCATGACTGCCTAAAATGTAGGATTACAAAATCATATCATAATCCTAACCATATTTAATATATCACAATATCAATTGAAAATAATAGCTACTATTAACTAGTAAAATTTCTGCAATTCTTCTACTATCGTGTAGCTAGAAATCTCAAATACCAAAGAGAGAAAAAAGATAAAACTTGAAATAATTGGTAACGTATATTCTTAGAAGTGACTGTGAGTTATGAGATTTACTTTGACATATCATTGAATATTTCTGATGCTTCATTCTTGGTTACGATTTGGTAAATTAGAAAAATAAAAGACAATTTTTAACATTCTTCTTATTATGTCTATTAGATTATGTAATTTGCTAGTTGCTGCCATAATAGTGATGCCAGTAAAGTTGTTTCATTTTAAGTAAATTGTGAAGGATGAAGAGTTTGGAGCATTTTTGGAAGTATCAACTATTGAATAATAGTTTAGTCACATTTCTTGAGAGAGATCTTTTCGCTCGAGTTAGCGACTATCACGTATTATAATGCATTTATGCATTTAAAGCATCTATCTTTAGGGGCAAGGGCACTTTAGGTAGTCAACTGATAATTAGTTTTTCAGTTGCTTGAGGATTATGATAGGTTGTTTGTTAGGAAGATACTCTATATAAAGGAGCAAATTAGAGAAGGAGAGAGGGATGTTGAAAATTGTGGAGAGAAATTAGTACTTTGTAGCTTGGAAGAGTTTCTATCAAAAGATTGGCAAGGCTGTAATTGGTGATCAGTCACCTTGCTTAGCATTAATTCAGTCATATCTTGCTTGTTTTCCCTTAATCCTTGTTCTTCCTTCTCTCAATCTCTATACTCTGCCCTCAATTTCTCGGCTTTGGTTACTAAGCTAAGTGGACTCTTAGCATAATCTGATTGCAAACTGAGAGAAATGTGCTTAAGACGAAATAGTAGGCATATACAGGCTCATTTCCCATTGTTGCTTATGTGATTATAAGCACTACTCAATTTCTTTTTTTAAATGCTAATCAGCCAACATTTTTGGTGATAGGATTTGAGTAGTTTTTCTACATTTTAATCCAACAACAGATGGCTGGTGGTGGCTGTTTTATGTGCTTGTATGATTTGGTTAATATCGTAGCATTTGGCATCACCTCTCCGTTCACTAATTTCAGAATCTTATATTGATTGTAGGTTCCAGTTGGTGATTTAGAATGATTTGGGATGCTAACTTCTTTAGTTGTCGTTTCGTGGAGGAGCTTTCGCTTCTTTTGCTCCTCCACTTCTGGCCTGAAGAGATCAAAGTCCATCCGTACTCAATCATTAGAACTTGGAAACCTTCTCCTTGCAGCCCATATCACCAAAAGTTTGCATCAATCTGGAACGCAAAAGCTTGATGCTAACTCCATAACTCTCTCTGAGAGTCTTATCTTGCATGTCCTTAGAAAGACCTCCATTGATCCTTTCAAAAAGATTGATTTTTTAAGTGGTGCTCTGACAGGCATGGTTTTAGACACACTGCACAAATTTATTCCCAGATTTTCCGTGTACTTTGTCGTTCTAAGAGTTGTTTTTACCTTAATGATCATGTGGTAAATGATTTATTAAGTGCAATGAAGCAAGATGGTGTCCTTGTTGATTCAGCCACCTTTAAGCTTCTGCTTGATGCTTTTATCCATTCTGGTCAGATTGATTCTGCTCTTGGTGTTCTTGACCACATGGAAGATTTAGGAGCTACCTTGAACCCGCAGATGTATAATTCTGTTGTTATTGCTTTGGTTCGAAAAAACCAGCTCGGTTTAGCTCTGACTATGTTTAACAGACTACTAGAAATGTCCAGTGGTTGTGGAGCTCCTGATCTCTGTGAGCCTGTTGCCTGTAATGAATTGCTTGTTTCTCTTAGAAGAGCTGAAATGAAGGAAGAGTTTAAGAAAGTATTTTCCAGTTTAAAGGATAATAAAATTGCTTTGAATACGTGGGGTTATAATATATGTATTCATTCATTTGGGTGTTGGGGAGATCTTGAGACTTCACTCCATCTTTTTAGGGAGATGAAGGAATCAAGTGTTGGTGCTTGTGATGGTCCAGATTTGTGTACGTATAACAGCCTCATCCATGTACTTTGCTTGGTTGGCAAGGTGAAGGATGCACTAATAGTTTGGGAAGAGCTAAAATATTCAGGTCATGAGCCTGATGCTTTCACCTATCGTATCCTAATCCAGGGCTGCGCTAAATCATATCGGATTGAAGATGCTACTAAGATTTTTAATGAAATGCTGTGCAGTGGGTTTCAACTAGATACTGTTGTTTACAACTCTCTCCTAGATGGTTTTCTCAAGGCTAGAAAGCTCAATGAAGCCTGTCAACTTTTTGAGAAGATGACCCAAGAAGGGGTGAGAGCAACTTGTTGGACATATAATATTTTGATTGACGGGCTGATTAAAAATGGAAGGGCTATAGCTGGCTGCACACTTTTCTGGGATTTGAAAAAGAAAGGGCAGTTTGTTTTTTTTTTTTTTGGTGAACAGGGATAATTTCAAGATAAATTAAGTGTTTTGGCTAAAAAGCCTAATACAATCCGAGGCGATAAAGTTTTGACAATAATTAGGAGGAAGGGGAAAATGCCTAATTACATTAAGGGTGCTCGACCCATGCCTACATTCTTTAGCTAATACATCCGCTACTTGGTTATCTTGTCTTCTAACGAGCTTGAGATCCATGTCCACAAAGTAATGCCGCAGCTCCCTGCAATCATTTATAATATCACAATATGAATCCTCATAACTATCTTTAGAGTTGACAAGATCAATAGCTTTTTTGCAATCCGAGTGGACAACAATGTGCGTGAAATTGGCGTTGCTGGCTATCTGTAGTCCTTGTCGAAGGGCAAGACATTCTGCATGGAGAGCATTAGTAGCATATAATAAACAATCTGAACCCGTGATCCAGGTCCCATAATTATCCCGAATAATACTTGCAATACTCGAAGGTGTTTCAATATTCACAAATGATGCATCAACATTCACATGGACATAAGTAGCAGAATAAATCCTCCCATTTTGTGAGATTTGAGGAGCTTGGACGAGAGTGGAGATTTGGTTGGCAATGAACTCTTTGGCAAGGCTTATGGCTTTTTTAATGATGATTTCAGGCAATGTGTGAGGCTTTTGTTCAAAAATAAATTTATTTCTTTCTTTCCACAACTCAAAGCAAATAAAAGGAAACGAAACATCCCAATCCAATTCACGATATTTGTGGGTGCTACTAGAGTTATGTTTAAGCCACTCACCTATATGATCATGCTCCCAAAACCCTGGGGGAAGTGAAATAAGATTCCACACTTGTTGAGCCTTAGTACAATCACGGACGACATGCAGAGTGTTCTCAGGAAGGTTTGGGCATGATGGGCAGTTAGGAGATTGAAGAATTTGTCTATAGTGAAGGAGAGAGTTATGGGGGAGACGATCCCACCACATAAGCCACACAAAAAATCTAAGTTTAGGGAGAGTATTGAGCTTCCAAATCCAATCACTTCCAATGCGATGCGGTCTTTTGTCTACAAGGGTATTATAGGCTAAGGTCAAGGAGAACTTATTCTTCTCAACTAGGGAGGAGAAGGTGGAATCAATGTTTTGGAAAGGAATACGTGTGGAATAGATGCGTTGAGCAACGAACTCAGGGAGGGTGAAAGAAAGGTGACTAAGGTCCCATTGATTATTTATTATGATGTCCTTTACTCTCATCATCTCTTCGCTTTTGTTAAAGGGCAGTTTGTTGATGGCATTACTTATAGCATCATCATTTTGTATCTTTGCAGGGAGGGCCAAATGGAAGAAGCCTTGCATCTGGTGGAAGAAATGGAAGGCAGATAACTTCACTCTTAATTGGACTTTATAAGCAAGGTCAATGGGATGCAACAGAACGATTGATGAGACACATAAGAGATGGTAATTTATTACATAATGTTCTTAGGTGGAAAGCTAATATGGAAGCATCAATGATACATCAGCAGAAGAAAAGAGAGGATTTCACCCCTATTTTCCCAGCTGAAGGAAATTTTAGTGAAATTGTAGATTTGCTCTCAGTTGAAGGTAGAGCAGATAACGGCATAGGATCAAGTGATGATGAATATTCAGATTGGGAGTCGGGCCGTGCCGATGCAGATGAGTGGTCATCATCCCCTTACATGGATCAATTGGCGAAAGAAGTCAAATTCGATGGTCAATTTTTCAAATGGTTCTCCTTGTCAAAGGGTCGACGAGTTCAAGCAAAAGGGATGAAGTCTTTTGATATTGACATGATTAATACATACTTGTCCATCTTTTTAGCAAAGGGTAAGTTGAGCATAGCTTGCAAACTATTTGAGATATTTACTGATATGGGTGCTGATGCTGTGAGTTACACATACAACTCCATAATGAGTTCATTTGTGAAGAAGGGTTATTTTGATCAAACATGGGGAATTCTCCATGAAATGGGTGAGAACCTTTGTCCAGCTGATGTAGCAACATATAACATTATTATTCAAAGTTTGGGAAAGATGGGAAGAGCAGATATTCTAAATAAGCTTGTCAACGAGGGTGGGTATCTTGATATTGTTATGTACAATACTCTCATGAATTCTCTTGGGAAGGCAGGTAGAGTCGATGAAGCCTTGAAGCTTTTTGAGCAGATGAAGAAAAGTGGGATAAACCCCGATATTGTCACTTTTAATACACTAATTGAAATTCATACAAAGGTGGGCAGGCTGAAAGATGCACACAAATTCCTAAGGATGATGCTAGATGCTGGCTGTTTACCAAATCATGTGACTGACACAATACTGGATAAGCTCGGGAAGGAGATGGAGGAGGAGAAGTTTCAGCATAAGAAAGCACCGAGCAATTGCGTTGATTAGGAATATTTTTTCTCCACTGGCAGTCGTGATATCGGTTTCTTGTTGGCATTGTTTGCTGAGACCAGGAAATATAACAGGTACAGTGATGTTAATGTATCTTGTTTTATTTCACAAAGAAATTATCTAGCTGGCTAACCTTACCTAGTCTAATCCATAGAAGCTACTCATGTATACTTCACTACAATGAGCTAATGATGACTTTAGACACAACATTTTATTTACACGTAGATTGAAACGAGACTAGTTTTTTCTCTGATTTTTCTATGAAGTTCCGACCCACATCCACCCGTTACTTCTTTCTCAAGTTTTTCTCGCTCCTTAATCTTTGTGTCCCACCAACAAACACCAACAATAACAGATCAAAATAGAGAGCAAAAGGTGTAGAATTCACCCAGAAAACAGCAGCTCTGTCCAGCAGCAATTCCCAGTAAACAAGAGCACTAAAACACGATCCAACCGTCCAGATTGAAGCCCTATATGTTCCCAACAAGCTGTCAAAATTTCAGCACAAACGGACAATATTTGCCCCTCGATCGGACCTCTTGATCGTAGCTGTGCACAGAAATACGAGCTTAGGACTGCTCTTATAAAACCCTTGTTTTCTCTCTCTTTTTGTGTGTTCTCTAAAAATTATGCTCTCCTTTTCATTAAGTGTACATCACACTTAGTCACTTATAGTTCAAGAAGCTTCTTTTGGAAGCCAAAACACAAAGGTCCTGTTTGGCAAATAGAGTTTAGAGTTTAGTTGTTAGAGTTTAGAGTTTGGTGTTAGAGTTTTAACTTTTTATTCAGCAGATTTGACTGCTGATTTGACAACTTTTTTTTTATAAATGTGTGGTAATAATTAACGATTCTTTAAAAGATATTGCCATTTGTTTGTGTGAAATGACATTTATAGGCATTTTAATACATATGTGTAGTATTATTATTAGAGGCAAAAAGTCGTTGAACATATTTTTACCTAATCTCTAAAGAAAAAGCTCCTATTAGGAGCTTTTTCATTTTGAGAGTTTTATTCCAAAACTCTCTCTAAAAACTCTCTTTTACAAACCCCTTTTAGAGTTTTTGACTAATCAAAACTCTAAAAGTGGTTCAAAACTCTCTTTTGCTTCAAAAACTCTAATTGCCAAACACCCCCAAAGTCTAAAGGGTGATTCTCTTTGACATAAAACAACCGAACTAAACTAAACTAAACCGAACCGAACCGAACTAAACAACTACGAGCCGATTGCAATCGAATCGAACCGAACTAAATTGAGCCAAGCGAATTAAATTACTTCCTCCGTTTTTTTTTACATGTTACACTTTCTTAAATTGCGGGAACCTAGGCAAAATTTCAATAGGGGATTAAGTAAAAGTAATGAAGGGGGATTATAGTAGTGGGGACCATTGCACATGGGGTTTAAGGGAAGGGAGGAGAGAGAAAAGGAGGGACCACACCCAACTTCCCTCCTTTTTTACACGCCCAAGTGGGGGATAAAATCAGACTCATCCAACAATTTTTGGCATCAATTTCATTTCCCTCCAAAAATTTCATAATGTCCAAATTTTCATTAAAATCTACTTTTTTCCTTCTTCAAACCAGTGTCTCTCTTCTATATAAACCCCCAACATAAAATGAGGGTTTATTTCACAAAATGAAGAGAGAGAAAATGTCATAAACTACCATGGTTTAGTATCATTACAAGTTAATTTAGTTAAGCTAGTAGTTCACTGCACACACTGCACATTAATGTTTTAATTAATCAATCAAAAAATTACAACTGAAGTTAGGATCCACAAAAAACTTCAAACTTCAGTCATCTCCTTCTCTTCCAATCACTCAAAATGGGGTCAGCAGAGCAGGGAGATGCAGACATGTTTGGCCTTCACGAGTTGCTGCAAATTGAAGGCATGGAGGATGACTTGCTGCTGCATGAAATGGGACAGTATTATGAAAGTGGATAGTATTTTTGCATGTCAACAAGTTTAATGGAGTTGTGTTTATTTAAATCCATCAGGGATAATTGCATAGCTCATTGAGGAAGTAATGGATGATTTAAATCCTCAACTTATTGGTTTTACACCAATAAGGAGAAAATCATCTATTGCTCCTCAAGTCACAAGCATGAGTCCCATCATCATCTGGATTATATGTGAACATCATAAAAAGGGACTCAAGTAACTCATACAAGGGACTCAGATGGACTCAAATAACTCAGCAAACCATGCCACACATTTTTTTGTTAGGCTAAGCCATAGTGACATCATTAGCCATTTATCTCACCAAACAAACCACTCAAATTCATCACATAACCTCCAAACCTAAATCAACATCCAACCTCCAATCCAAATCCAACCTCCAATCCAAAACTAGAATAGGCAACCAAAACCAGTAGGCAACCAAAATCAATAGGCAACCAATTCCAATAGGCAACCAAAATCAGTAGGCAACAAAAACCATTAGGCAACCAAATCCATAAACCAATCAAAACCAACAGGCAACCAAAACCAATAGACAACCAACACCAGTAGGCAACAATAACCATTAGGCAACCAAAACCAACAGGCAACCAAAATCAATTTCAATAGGCAACAATAACTAATAGGCAACCAATTCCAACAAGCAATCAAAACCAAGATGCAACCAAAACCAACATGCAACCAATTCCAATAGCCTACAATAACAAATAGGCAACCAATTCCAAGAAGCAATCAAAACCAAGATGCAACCAAAACCAACAGGCAACCATTTCCAATAGGCAACAATAACCAATAGGCAACCAATTCCAAGAAGCAATCAAAACCAAGATGCAACCAAAACCAACAGGCAACCATTTCCAATAGGCAACAATAACCAATAGGCAACCAATTCCAAGAAGCAATCAAAACCAAGATGCAACCAAAACCAACAGGCAACCATTTCCAATAGGCAACAATAACCAATAGACAACCAATTCCAAGAAGCAATCAAAACCAAGATGCAACCAAAACCAACAGGCAACCATTTCCAATAGGCAACAATAACCAATAGGCAACCAATTCCAAGAAGCAATCAAAACCAAGATGCAATCAAAACCAACAGGCAACCATTTCCAATAGGCAACAATAACCAATAGGCAACTGATTCCAAGAAGCAATCAAAA
The DNA here is from genome assembly GCA_947648045.1 of Beta corolliflora. Classification (NCBI taxonomy): domain Eukaryota; kingdom Viridiplantae; phylum Streptophyta; class Magnoliopsida; order Caryophyllales; family Amaranthaceae; genus Beta; species Beta corolliflora. The sequence continues at coordinate 874,241 of CANSZD010003015.1, read as the reverse complement.
CCAAGATGCAACCAAAACCAATAGGCAACCCTAACCAATAGGCAACAAAAAACAATAGGCAACCAAAATCAACAGGCAACAAAAACGAATAGGCAACCAATTCCAATAGGCTACAAAAACCAACAGAGTAGACAACAACAACATTCAAGGGGACTAATATGCAAAGGCACAAACATACACATTGAAAGTAAAAGCAAATTATACTGAGTTAGGATGATAGAACCTCATGGACTCAAGTTTTTGGCTTTACGCCTTAGTAGGAAGCAATGCAAATCTGGGTCCAATTCTGAGCTAGTACAGGGGCTCATTGGGACATCAAGCTCATCCTCTTCAGCCTCAGATGAACCCACAATGTCTTCAACCACATCAAACACTTTGAAACCCCCATCACTCTCAACATACATAGCATATGTATTCCCCTCATCATCATAGACGTTGAAGGCAGTAGCAGTGCATCCCAAACAATCACAACTCCCCTTAACCTCTTTCCCCTTCCCCTGCACATCAGTCTGACCCACCCTAACCTCTGTCTTAGGCCCCCTGACTTCTTTCTCCTTCCCTTTCACCTCTGTAACCTTACCTGTCTTCGAGAAACAATAAAATTCAGGAGCCCTAAGTGCGCATACTATCTCATGGGTAGACCTCAAAACACCCTTACCTTTTTTGCCATCACCCATTTCCCCACCTTCCTCCACATGAATCACAACCTCAACTTTAGTAGATCTAGGGCGCAACCTCTTTGCAATTGGTTGATGGCCCAAGATCAACTGTTTGGGGGGACTCCGAGGTTGTGGAATGGAAGGGCAGGGAAGGAACTCCCTTCGAATACCAGTTTTTTGGTAAAAATCAGTAACAACAACACCCAAAGCCTTTAAGGCATAAGGGCGAAGCAAAAATTTCGCGTCTCCCTTGTCAAAAAGCCTTACGGGCCAAGGGGAATGCGCTTCAAATGCCTTCATCAACTCTCTGATGCAATCGACTCATCGAGCATCGGGTTTGAAACAAAGCATCAACGAGGGGTTGAAGATTTGGGACATACATTCTCAGGCGAAATTAGGGTTTTTTGGGGACTACTCAAACCAGATCTAGGGTTTTTTTAGATCTTTACGATGCTTTCGAAGGCAGGTTGTGACGAATTCTTCCGATTCTTGCAGAAATCGGAAATTGTAGAGGCGATTTTAAGAGAATCACAATAAATTAAGAGAGAGAAAATGAAAGTTAGGAGAGAGAAATTGGAGGTCGGTAGAGAGAGAAAATGAAGGGGGAGAGAGAAGATGAAGGTTTGAAGGGAAGGGGATGAATTTCGTACATTTAGGGTTACGGGAAGTTGAAGAACATTAATAGGGGGTTGATGGATTGAAATGTTGTTGGGGGTTTCATTCTATCGATGTGGTGGTGGATGAAAAGTAGTTGGGGGGGTTTATAATTTGGTGGGAATAGTTAACATCACATTAGATTAGGTTTTGTTTTAGTAGGATAGATTAAGTGGGTTTTATTTTTCTTAATTGTAGTAAGTAAGGGTAAGTTGGTCATTTTACAGGGGAAAACTTACCAATTTGGGAAAAAAAAAAGTGTAACATGTATTTTGCATCATTCCGTTTTAGGAAAGTGTAACATGTAAAAAAAAACGGAGGAAGTATAATTAATAGTAATGATAAAAATTTAGGAACTGAACTGAATTGAATTGAACTGAACCGAACTGAATTGAACGGAACCGAGCGGGCGGGCGAATTGAACTAAACCGAGCGAAAATAAGTCGGGGGAGAACAGGCCCTAAGTGGACTAAACAATAGCTAAACAAAGTCCACTCCAAAAAGGCCCAAATAAGACCAAAGTAAATACTATCATATTTTACCACTTGGGCTGGACCCACAACAATCTCCCCCTCCAGCCCAACAAGCTCATTCCCGCAAGCTTACCACAAACTTCAAGCTTGCTTCCGGGAACCACCTTTGTTAACATGTCTGCACCATTCTTATCAGTGTGAACTTTCTTCAGCTTCATTTTATTCTCTTCAATTACGTTCCGCAACCAATGATATCGAACATCAATATGCTTGGTGCGAGCGTGATACATAGAGCTTTTACTCAAATCCATAGCACTCTGACTATCACAGAATAATATATACTCACCTTGCTTTAAACCCAACTCTTGAAGGAATCTCTTCAACTAAAGCATTTTCTTACTTGCTTCCACAACTACTATATACTCTGCCTCAGTAGTCGACAAAGCCACACACTTTTGTAACTTGAATTGCCAAGAAATGGCTCCCCCTGAAAATGTGAACACATAACCTGAGGTAGACTTTCTGTTATCAAGATCACCAGCAATGTCTGCATCTGTATACCCCTCAAGAACAGGTTTGCCACCTCCATAACACAAACAAAGTTTGGAAGTGCCACGCAAGTATCTGAAGATCCACTTCACTGCATCCCAGTGAGCCTTACCCGAATTGGATAAGTATCTGCTCACTAAACCAACAGAATGTGCAATATCTGGCCTAGTACACACCATATCATACATCAAGGAACCAACAGCAGAAGAATAAGGAATAGATGACATACTTGCTTTCTCCTTCTCTGTTGTAGGACAAGCTCTCTTGCTTAGCTTAAAATGAGCTGCTAGTGGTGTACTAACCGGCTTGGCATGCTTCATATTGAACCTTTCAAGCACCTGTTCAATATACTTTTCTTGTGATAACCACAACTTCCACTAGTACAGAATTGATAATTTGCGTCGGATGCGAGACCCCCATTTGCGTCGGACATGGGTCCGACACCACAGGCCTCGACACAAATTAAGGAGAGATGATCTGCGTCGTATCAGGACTCGACGCAGATATTAAGCCATTTGCGTCGCATGTTCAACCATGTGCGACGCAATTCAAGCAATTTTTTTTATTTAAAAAAAGGAAATCTGCGTCGCATCTTTAATTATGTGCGCCGCAAATCAGGAAATTTTTATTTTACAAAAAAAGGAATATGCATCGCATGATAAACTATGTGCGACGCAAATCAGGCAATTTTTATTTTAAAAAAAAAAGAATCAAACATCAACAATCCAACTTCCTTTGCAGATCATACAACTCCACAATAATTATATTCGTTCCATTATTGCTTCAATTACAACTTATATACATATTTGATTAAATTAAAATTAAAATTGAACAATCAAAACCCATACTTTCCCATAATATGACCAATCAGATGGTTTTCAAGTCATCTCTATAGTTCATCCTTCACGTCATCAGCTTCGGCATTTGATGAAGAATCACCCTTCATTTTGATTTCAGGCTCCTCTGCATCGTCTTCTTCCTCAACTGCAGCATCAGGGTTGAATCAACCCATCCTTCATCGTCTTCACGTCTTCTTCCTCATCATACTTAAATTGAATCAACCCAGATTTTTGCCGTTTTTTCTGATCAGATCCAGCAAACAATCCAAAATAAACAGATACAAAAACTGCAAAAAACCCAAATCAATCAGAAAAATCAAAGCAAACCCACATCATAAAAACTCAAATGAAAGCCAAAAAAAAATTCACACTCACCAGATCTGGGAGAGTGAGATGAAAGAACGAAACACCACGACAAACACCAACGTAAACCGATGACAAACAACCACGAAATCCCGATGAATTTAATTTCCGGCGGCAATAATTGAGATGAATTCAGTATTTGAAGGAAGAAAGATCAACAAAACCTCAAACAAAAAATAAAACTTATAAAATCAAGAAATTGAAGCAATACCTAAGAAAATTTCACCGAAAGAACCACTACCGATCTTACAACCGAGCTTATACTTGCCTCCAACGATCTGATCCATAGAAAAAACAATCGATTAATAAAAAAATCAACACAAACTACTGCTGAAAATTGATTGAATTTGATTGGATTTTTCTGAGTTTTCAATAGCATGAACTTGAAGAACTGAGCTAGGGTTTTCGATGAAGATCAAAGGAATTTGGAGGAGAGAGAAAAAGGAGGAAAAGGTGGATACCGAGATAGGTGAGGAGAGAGAAAACTCAAGCGACACACGAGTAAGCAGGCATTGTTGAGCGAAGAGAGGGAAAGAGAGAAGGAGAGAGAGGGAGAGAGAGAGGAGTGACGGTTGTGTCTGGATTGAGGAAGGAATAAGTTGGTAGGGTTTATAGCCCTGAGTAAATAAAAAGGAAGGAAGCACGCACATTTTTGGGCTTTCACTCATCTGCGTCGCACTCTAAGTAAAGTCCGGCGCACATTGTTGGATCCAAATTGGACTTTAATCATCTGCGTCGTATCTAGGTGCACGTCCGACACACATTATTGAATCTAAATCCTTGGGCTTTAATCATCTGCGTCACACCGTTGTGCACGTCCGACACAAATCTTTTTTTGACTCATTTTCTTTGGTTATTTGCTTCGGATTTTGACTACGATCCAACGCAAATCGTCCGTTCCTGAACATTTGCATCAGTTATTATTTCGTTCGACGTAAATAGAGAGACGCAAATTATCATTTTTCTACTAGTGTTCCCATCCTTCCTGTCACGAGCAATCTCCATGCCTAAGATTTGCTTAGCTGGACCCAAATCTTTCATGTCAAATGACTTGGACAAGTCTTTCTTCAAACTTTGAATCATATCTGCATCTTGTCCAACTATCAGCATATCATCTACATATAAAAGAAGGATGACGAAATTACCTTCGGGAAACTTTCTGAAATACACACAAGGATCTGCAGAAGTCCGTTTATAACCATGGTTAGTCATAAACGAATCAAATTTCTTGTACCACTGCTTTGGTGCCTGTTTAAGCCCATAAAGACTCTTCTTCAACTTGCAAACAAGCTTTTCTTTTCCCTTTTCTTCAAAGCCTTCAGGTTGCTCCATGTAGATTTCTTCATGCAAGTCACCATGTAAGAAAGCATTTTTCACATCAAGCTGCTCCAACTCAAGATCAAGACTTACAGCTAACCCCAAAACAGTTCTGATAGAAGTCATCTTGACAACAGGAGAGAAGATTTCATCAAAATCAATGCCCTTTTTCTGGTTGCATCCTTTGACCACCAATCTAGCCTTTCGCTTCACTATCTTCTCACCATCTTTCTTGTTCTTGAAAACCCATGTGTTTTTCAAGACTTTCTTGCCCTTGGGAAGCTTCACTAACTCATAAGTATGATTCTTCAACAAATAATCCATCTCCTCTGTTATAGCCTCGAGCCAAAGATCCTTGTCTTCACTAGACAACACTTCTTGGAAACTCTCAGGCTCCCCCTCATCAGTGACTAAGATGTACTCTGTGCTTGGATACTTTATAGAAGGTTTACGTTCTCTGGTTGACCTTCTAACTTGAACATCATCCACTGGTGGGGTAGGTTGCTCCCCCTACTCATGAACTTCTTCATCTGGTTGAGCATCATTAGGAGCATCATCAAAATGTGGTACATCACCATCATCATCAGGTTGTACCTCCTCACCACCATCAGGTGTTGCATCTAAATCATCATGTGTTGGTTGTTCAACAGAAATATAAGTAGGAGCAGAAGAAACATCAGTAGTATCAATAAATGAATCTGAGTTAGTATGATACCTTGCACTCAGAAGTTCTGCACCCATCTAATGCTCAGAAAATACTACATCTCTGCTTTTTACTACCTTCTTTTTCTCGGGATCATAGAGCCTGAACCCATACTCTTCATCACCATAACCAACAAAGACACATGGGGTAGTCTTTGAATCAAATTTCGATCTCTGATCTTTCGGCACATGCATGTATGCCTTGCATCCAAAGACTCTAAGATGTGAATATGTTGGATCACATCCCTTCCATGCTCTCTCGGGAATGTCAAGACCCAAAGGAATAGATGGAGAACGGTTGATCAAGTACACTGCAGTTTTCACTACCTCTGCCCAAAATGACTTAGGTAAATCTGACATCTTCAACATACACCTCACCTTCTCCACAATTATTTTGTTCATCCTCTCTGCAACACCATTATGTTGTGGGGTGTCGGGCACTGTCTTCACATGTCGAATGCCATGATGTGAGCAATAGTTTTCAAACTCATGTGAAGTGTATTCACCACCTTTGTCAGAACGTATGCACTTCAACTTCATTTCCGTCTCCCTTTCCACCATAGCATGAAAAATCTGGAATGTTTCAAACACTTGGCTCTTTGTCTTCAACATGTAGACCCAAGTTTTCCTAGTAGCATCATCAATGAAAGTGATAAAGTACACTAGTGGAAAAAATTGCTTTTGCTACTTATCAAATGCTCCGGTTAACTAATCAACCCGAGCATTTGTGAATTTTTTTAAAAAAAAGATTCACAAATGCTCCGGTTGATTTATCAATCGGAGCATTTGATGTCAAATGCTCCGGTGGACTAATCAACCGGAGCATTTGTGAATAAGTGCTCCGGTTGGTCAACCCGAGCATTTGCACGTTTTTCCTCCTTATAATGTAAAATACTTTTCGACCCTAGGCTATCAGCCTATTAGTCCTTCCCTCTCTTACTGTTTTCCCTTCTCCCAATTTCCCCCGCTCTGTCAATTTGACCCTCTCTCAATTGAAACCCTTGTTCTCCTCCGTCCCCCGCTCTATCAATTGGTTGAATCACAAGGCGTCGACCTCGCTGTTTCTTCAACCTCACAGCTCCTTCGGTTATATTTTTCGATTCTTCTCCTCAAACCTCAAGGGTTTTCGATTTTTCCGTCCTCAAACGAAGTATGATTTAGGGTTTCTCGATTTGTTTCATTTTTTGTCGAAAAAGGTATTTCTCTCTCTAAATTTTTGACAATTCTTCTTTACTTTTTTTTGATTTTATCTTCTCTCATAGTATTGCCTAAATTTTGGTATTCTCTCTTGAATTATTGTTTTTCGTCCTTTGCTTTTTCAGTTTTTTTTGTTCGTATAATTTTTTAATCTGCTTCAAGGTTAGCCATTTAATTAGGGCTTTTTATGTTGGTTCTGTTTTTGTTTAGCGTCCTAGATCTTGTTGCGTTTTCTCGTGTTTTGTTGATATTTACTTATGATTTGCTAAAATTTTAATTAATTGTTGTTGTTTTTTAGTTCGGGAGGAAAATGCATGATGAATTTAAATCGATTCAAGTTGGAGTATCATGGGCTAATTTTCAAGGTTCATCTGAAATTCTGTTTCATTCAATATTTTCTGTTTCTGGTAAGTTTTCTTGGTTTTAAAGACCAAAATTGATTTGTGGCTTTTTTATTCTAGGGCTTGATATAGGTAAAAGCTTTAGCAGATTTCTTAATTTTCCAGTAATTTTATTTAAAATATGCAAAAAAAATCTGAATTGTACAAAATTTTGGTCAATTCTAAGGCTGTAAATTTAGGGAATTATTGGCAGCATTGACCGAAGCTCAATATATTTTGTATTTAAATTCTTGGCACTAATGTACTTTTTCGTAATGTATATTTTCAACACCAAACTGTTGAACATGAATTGGTGTTTCAAGAAGGAAATTCTGAGGTTGAAGATTTAAAGAGTTTTAATGAATGTACTCATGAATTAACCGTGACAAATGCTTATCTTTGCCATTGAATTAGCTCTTGATTCGGTGGTTAAGATTTCTGATTGCCGATGTAGTCCGGATTATATTTTACCTTGGCATATACCCTAAAACCACGGGTTTTCTTTTCTTGTATGTAGAATGGTGTACGTGAGGTTTGTTTCCTTTAGGTGAAGGTTAAATTTTGGAGTTCTTGTGTCAATTTGATACTCATTTGCGTTCTCTACTTATGGGACTAATGATGATACCTCTAGTAGTGTGTCTAATATTTAGTCTAAAAGAATGCTGAGAAACTTCGATTGTTCTGGATTTGTTTCTCTTGTTAAGAATACTTCTCTTTTTTTCATATTCAATATGTCAAGTGTAACCTGCCATAAAGCGATTGTGCTTCTATTTGTTTGCACTTTGAATTCATTACCAATTTGTTTTCTTATTTATCATTGAAATGACCACAATTGCTTTTCATTTAAAGGATATTCCAATCATGGTATGACTTCAAATCTTTAACTAATACATGATGCTTAACTAATTTATATTTTGCGATATTACTTGACGAACTCTTGACACTATTATGCTCAGGATAATGTCAATAATCTATTGGTAATTTTTGAAGGAGAGATTATGAGGACTGGTATGGCCTTCTGGGCAGTGCCACCGCAGCTATAAACTGATTTTGTGAGGGCTTGAATCATGTATGTGAAGATCAGTTTCTATTCTTTTTCTATTCTTTTCATATCATTTCATCGCAACTTGGTGCTTCATATGTGTTTAGTTTCTATTCTTATTCTTACCATTATCCACTTATTCTTACCATTTTGCACAGTTTTATTAGTGTATCTGGTATGTAATGTTCCATCTCATTATTCCCTGGTGAAACCACATTTCTGTTCATGTATATCTTAATTGTCGAAAATTAGGTTTTTTGTTTCTAGATTATTGTTTTCTCTCCTTTCGTTTCTTTTGAATTTTCTTTATTATTAATTTTAGTATAGATTGCATAAGTATGTGATAAGTGGATCTTTGAGATCCTACTATTAGTATGATTGAATTGGTGAAAACCACAAGTTAAATAAATTTATCATTCATGGTAATAGCAATAAAATAAAAGTCAATCATGATTTCGAGTGGATCCTGGGCTTCAGCTCATTTCATAAAGGTTTTAAGCCGAGAGCACCGCTCGATCAAAGCCCAGCTTGAAACCTTCATGAGTCAAGCTGACGGGCTGCACTCAAAAAACTCATTTGTAAAGGACTCGAATTTTGTCTGATTGTCAGGCTTGGCTCATATCTTGATGAGCGTATTGCTTGAATTTGACCATGTATGTGATCCTGAAGCATCACCCAATGCCACTGTGATTGATTTCACCGAAAATAATGCAGATTTGTTCTCTGGTTGCTTACTGCCTACTGCCTACTCGTTTATCTCGAGATCGCCAACCTTGTGTTCGATCTCTTTCATGGTCACCTGTTGGATTCACTCCTCACAATGGGTATGAAAGAATGCCATCGTCATTTTAAATGTCTTTTTGTTTTATTATGTTTATATTACAAGTATCATAACTGATGAAGATGCATAATGCTGTGAGATTTCCCGCTTGGGTAATGGGTCATCTTATGTGTATATGTTCATGTTAATGGTTTGTTTGTTCAATTATTTTGTTCATGTTAATTCATTAATTTGTTTCAAGGTTAGCAATTTAGTTAGGGCTTTTTTGTGGGTTCTGATTTCGTTTAGCATCCTAGATCTTTTTTAGTTAGGGGTTTTTTGTTGGTTCTGATTTCGTTTAGCATCCTAGATCTTGTTGCGTTTTCTCTCATTTTTAATTAATTGTTGTTACTTGTTGCTTTTGAGCTTGGGAGGAGAATGCATGATGAACTTATTCGATTTAAATTGCGGCATCGTTGGCTGATTTTCATGGTTCATCCGTAAGGCAAAGGAGACACGCACACGCAAGGTCTATGAGCATGGTTTTCTTGTAAGATTTAAGGAAAAGTACTATGGGGTAAGTCTTATTCAATTCCTTTTACTTGTGGATGTCGTGTTACTCCTTATACCCTTGCCACACTATCGTCTCTCTCCTCTTTGAGCTCCCAATCCTATACTATACCTACAACTCCCCATCCAGCTATCCTGCACCTCATGGCCCCCACCAACCACATCCTCCCTCTCCTTGATTTTCAGAACTGGGCGCTTAAAGGACCTTCCTTCTTTGTACATGCCTTGTAATTTGAAATGGAGGGAGTAATTTATTAATTTTACTACCCTTATAAACAAAAATAAGGTTGCAAAAAGTAAAAATAGTAATGTCAGTATATATAGTGAGTGATTAGTTCTGACTATGTTCAAGTGTGTTCTAATAAGTTCAGATAATGGCTACTCAAGTCTAATTGATAACAAAAATAAACAATCAAATGACCAGCTGCCCATACACAGCACCAGCTTATGATGTCCTTTATTGTATTTTTTGTTGAATATGATGTGTGTTGCTGCTCATGTATGTGTAACTAATCTTGCTTCTTGGAATATGCAGGGTGTTGAGGCTGCAGAAGGGTCATAATACTGATTGCTTGGCTGTGTATCTAATGAAGTCAGCTCGAACCACTATGACACCATCATGGTATGACTAACTTTGCTGTTTGATTTAGTGTGTAGTTGATCATTTTCAACTGTGCTTGGACTTGGTTTTAAATCACCAGTTTTTAGGGGTTAATATGTCGTAACCCCTAATTTGCCGAAGTAAATCACCAGTTTTGTGTATAACTATTGCTTTGAGTATTTATGGAAGTATTTGTTTTACATTTTTCTTTGAATTTTTGTACATGTTTCAGTGGTTTAGTGTTTTGAAATTCAGGTTTGCACAACTTTGCTACCTATTTTTTATATGGATTAGTTGATTCGAGGAGAGCTTGGTCTTTTATTTCTCTAGATCACAAATCAAGTACGGTTTTTGAATTTGATATAGATTTAGATTTTCAGTGATTTTTAGAGAAACTGGAAGTATACATGCAAGCGAGGTTTTGTTATTGTTGGACTTTGTTCAATTTGAGCTGAATTTTGAATTAGTTTTGAGAATTTGAAATTTAGGATATTAATGTTTCTTGTATTCTTTTATTTTCGCTTTTGTTGTTGCATTACTTGTTCGTTTCAGCTGTTTTTTTCTTGTCAATGAGACAAATATTGGTAAAGTTGTTTAATTTTTCCAATTTTGTGGACTTTTGTGGTTATTGTTATCTGGTGTTTTTGGAAATCTGGTGCCAAGTGATTGAAGTCTTTCTTCATTTCAGCATTTTTCTTCATTTAATGAGATAGAAATTGCGAGTGTGATTTTGGTCTTTTTTAGTCTTGGACTTTGTGGTAGTTATTGCTTTAAGCATTGATCATGTGGATCTTTTATCTTTCTATATCGAGGGTGAGCAATGTTATGAAGCTTAGGTTCCTAGAAGATGCACCGGTAAGGAGATTGGAGAGTTTGGATATGATATTGTTATTCTGAGTTTATTTTAGGATTTGAGGATAAAAATAGACAACTTTTTCATAAGTCATTATGATAGAGTTTTTGAATGAAGTCTCAATTACAATAGAGTCTGCAGCCAATAGAAACATTCTTGAATGCTTGTGTTGCTTGAACTGCAATTTCCGTGGCATTGCTTTGCTGCAACATCCTGAACAGTTATCTATTTCTCTCGTTAGGTATCAGCGGCCCGGGCCTGGGAGGCGTGGTTATCCAAGTTACATGTACACCAATCTGGTCAAAAATCTAATTCTAAATGTTAGTTTTTATGTTGTGGTTTTTGGATTTTTCAGATTTGGGAAGGAGATGTTGTCTAAAGTTCAAATATTGTCTAGAGTAATGTATGTTTGTTAAATTAATTTTTGCAATAATTGTTATAGAGGAGTTGCCTTCGATTTACTTCTCGTTGATCAATATCATTTAATGAGACGTGTGTGCTATAACTATGTTGGAGTACGATGGTTCTACTCTACTGTACTCTTGTTATTGTGTTGTTGTTGTACAGCTGCAAGCTGTGCAGTTTTTTTTAAAAAGAAAATATCAGCAAATGCTCCGGTTGTTAATCCAAAACCGGAGCATTTGTTTGTACAAATGCTTCGGTTTTCGCTTAACAACCGCAGCATTTTACAACCAAATGCTCCGGTTTTTAGAAAAACCGGAGCATTTGAGCTAATAAATGCTCCGGTTAAAACCGGAGCATTTGTAAAATGCCCAAATGCTCGTATGACGTCTGCTACGGATCAAATACGGAGCATTTGTGGTCTTTTTAACCGGAGCAATTGAACATTTTTCCACTAATGGTATCTGTAATAGTCCTAGTTTTAAAACAGCTTTAAGTTAGACTAATTATATATTAGAAGTATAATTATGTATATTAAAATTTGCTTTGAGAAGTTGAGATTATTTTGTTTAACTTAAAAATCTTATTTTGGAGCATGATTGTAGATTTACTAATTTACCCTCAGTTGTTTTTCTTAAAGTAATAAAGTAAAATATGAAGGAACCAAATTGGGTCAAAAGCTTCTTATTTTTCTCCATCTTCTTCGTGTGAGTTGAAGGAGTCGCCACCAAAGCTAATTGTTGTCAAATTCTCAAACCGAGATCCTCCAAGCTATATGCAATATAATCAGCTAAACTTCTCGATCTTTCTTAGGAACTAACCTAAAAGAAATCTCTTGGTGAAGTTGAAACCCCAACACTTATTTTCTCTCTCCTTCGTTTTCGTCATAAAGTGTTCCCCGAGCTCTGTTTCTTCAAAATCTCACTTGGTATTTCAGCCTATAGTTGTTACATCAAAGTTGTAGATCTCTTCGAGTTATTGAATTTAGGCTCAAAAATTTCTTCAATCGGAGTTCGGAGCTATGAGTTATGCTCTCTGGAAGTTTATAGTTGTTGCTGCCCTGTTGTTTGCGTTGCTGCAGCGTGTTGGAGTTGTGGTTTGTTGTGTTGCTACATCCTTCTTCCTATCATAAATTTCACTCTCTTCTTTTGTCAAGTCTTGTAAGGTATTAGCAAAATCTTTTCTTTTCTCTTTGATTTATGAAAAAAAAATAGAATTCGGATTATGTAGATAAAATCTGTTGATAAAATTTATGATTTTCAGCTATATTGCTACGCAATTTGTCAAAAAGGAATTAGTTTGTGCATTTGAATTTAATTGAACCTGATCCTATAGACAAGTAGTTGAGATATATATTCCATTGTGTTTTATGTTTTGGGACTTATTGAATTTTGACACAAGGAATTGGGCTTGCGAGTTGTAGCAATGTTGTTAAGATGAATGGGGTAAGAGATACCAGTTATCCATAAATGGAGGATGGCTATTATGTAAATTGAATGAGTGTAAGGAGATAATTTTGTCAATAAGTTATATGTTAGCTAATTCGTTCTAGTTCAAGGAATTAAGTTAAAGTAATGGAGGAATTTATGTCAAGAAAGTTGGGTCAAGTCGTGCATTTGAGAGATAGTAGGAATGGGTGATAATTCTCTATTATTTGTATTGTTGATGTAAATCTTTAAGATTGTGCTAAGGAGACCAAGCAAGAAAGGAAAATCAAGGGTGTGGATTCCTGGAGTCAATATTATTGAAAAAGGTACACATTGTCCTTCCACCTTCCAACTCTGAAAAGTGTTTTGATTACGACTTGTATAAAAGAGTTATTTTTCCGTGACTTGAGTTAATACGCGATACTAATCTTAAGCTATGAATAGTTACACTTTCATGAGTTTACTTGAATTTGTAAATGTGGGTTTCAACACCAAATGTTATATTGTGTATATCCTAAGTGTTTACTAAGTTGAGCTATGAGTATTGAAGTATGAGTTTTTGACATATTTTTCAATGTATCTATAAATATGGTTTTCTAAATTAAGAAACTTCATACGCTTGCATTGGTGGATGATATTAGAAATATGTATACTGTTCTTCTATTTCAACTCCTATGGAGTTAAAGATAGGATTTGAGTATCATGATTCTGTTTTGTGAAATGCATAAAGGTTCAGATTAAAAGTTTAAAAAAGTTATTTTTTTAAAGATGCCTTTGAGGAATCCTTTGGAGGAATTGAGTTGTATAAATTGGGAATCTATATTGGAGTTACTGAGAAATATAATAGTTAATCTGAGTAATTCACACAGGCCTACAATTATTGTTTATGGAAGTTTAAGTTGTGATTATCGCAAAGTTGGAGCTCAAATATCATTTAATGGGTTTATGTGAATTTCTATGGATCCCAAATGTGAGAATATGAAACAAGTAAAGTAGATACGAGAGTTATTCAATATTGGGATTTAAAACTAAATATGTAAGTCTCATATTAGTAGTATAGATGTCAAGAGTCGAGAAATGGTTCAAAGGAGTATCACATCGTACCAATGTAATTTATAACATTAAAGTTATGAGAAGTCATATGTGAACCGTGATAGGTAAAAGAATTGAGTTGTCATCTTCTGATGGCAAGAATAAGATTATATAATGGACGTTTGGGGAAATATAAATCTCGTGTAATAGAGTGCTTTGGAATTGGTCATATGATTTTCCTTTTATGAAATGAATATGAAGTAAGATTAGTGTGAGCATTGAGTTCAAGTATTTTAGAAGCATTGTTATGGGTTATAAATTTAAAATTAATAAGGACATTGAGTTGAATATTTGAGATTATTAATTACAAATGACTATTTAAGTCGCTGAATAAGTGAGCATGACACATAATTCAGAGTAAGATGTTTTGAGTTATGAGAATTATGGATACTTAACTCAACATAGTATGGGTATAATAGTATGAAATACTAGTGGAATAAAGTTCAACATGTGAACATTATTCTGACAATGCAAATTTGGTCTATTGGGTATGAATCCAATCATGATTGAGAATCTATATGGTGGAACTTTAGAACCTATGGTAAGGTTGTTAGAAATTATATTTGGAAGATCTAGTAGGAGAAACTTAAATATATATGCTCCGAACGACAACGTGCTTACTCTTAAATGACTTTTAAGGAGATGAAAGTATTTCGAAATTCTGGGATTTTGAAACAGCTAATTATTTTGGAATTGTGTAATGGAACTTGGAATGACAAAACATATTTAAAAGCTATGAGTTAAAGTTGGAAGTTGAGTAAAAGCATTTGAGCCTTATGATGTAAGTATAAGTATTTCAGTGTAAGTATTTAAGTATAAGCATTTTAGTATGAGTATTTATGTATAAGTATTTGAGTATAAGTATTTAAGTACAAGTGTTGAATATAAGTATTTTTGTATGAGTACAAGTTTTGTTTTACTAGGAGAAGTAGCTGCGTACGAAGTGATGAACAACATTCGTAGAGCGGGTATTGCTCCTTATGTATTAGAACGGGTATTGCTCCGGAGCGGGTATTGCTCCGGAGCGAGTATTGCTCCGTTGTGTAAGGTCATGACCTAAAAGTCTTGCAAGCAGAATATAAGAAAGGTGGGGAAACGTCCCTCAAAAGTCTGGAGACGTGGTTTACCCCTCTCCATTCGTGTTCCTTCCCTGAGTTAAATATTTTGATGCTAAAGTATTGAGAAAAATTTGAGTTATGTTTGATAATGATGGCGATATAGCAAGATAATTTATGGAAAGCATTTGGGAAGTTACTCAATATATTCTTTGATATATTACATTTGCATCCTTGGTATCTATAGAGGAGCATCTCTTTATTTTGAACAAGTATAAAAACTTTTGAGAAGTATAAATATATCGTTTATGCAGAATCTTTAATTTCTTTGACGGAAAGATATTCTTCGTAATTGTTTTAATTAGGTTTATTGATCTATGAGGCATAAAAGTTCACATGTTAAGGCCATTTCTTTATTACGCATCTATTTTCTATAAGATTGCACTTAACAACTCGAATGTGTTTTAAGCCACTAAAGAGAATTTTTGGTTGGACAGTGTGTACTCGGTTTCACCGATCTTGTTCTTGGAACTCCGTCCGGGTGGGGGCGAGTTCATTGTTGAAGATTTTGCGGGTTTGTGTTGAAGGCTCGGCGTGGATCAAAAGTTAAAGTTGGATTAAGAAATTGTAACTAGATTAGTGATCTGGAAGTTGTATTTAGAGAATAAGTTGTTAGTACTCAAGTGCTTATTTCATGATTAAGTATTCTATTGTTTTGGGAATCGAGTAAAGTATTCTGTAATCTGATATTTAGTTTTGAAGTTATGTTGTGGGCCCTGACCCATAGGTCCAGAATTATGTAAAAGGTTATGTTTCCGCTGCGAATAAATCTAATTCGAGGTTTATTAAGTGTTAATCGAGATTTGTGTATCTTAAGTGTGATTAGCTAGCAGCTCGGAAGTGCGGGATGTTACAGTATCTGTTGCCACCATTAGATTCCACCTCAATGGGACCACAAACATCAGAGTGGACAAGCTCAAGCTTAGCTTGCCTCCTAGTGGACTTCCTTGAAAAAGAAGCTCTATGTTGCTTGCCTGCCAAACAATGATCACAAGGGTCAAGTGAAATTGTAGTATCAATAGGAATAAGAATTTTACCTGCTAGACATTTTAACCCCTTGTCACTCATGTGTCCCAATCTTCGATGCCACAAATTAGGAGAATTCTTCTCTTCCACTGCATTAAGCTCACCAGAACATACACTCAAATATGTCTTATACAAAGAGCAACACAACTTGCCTCGTGCAACTGTCATAGAACCCTTGGACAACTTACATTTACCATCTCCAAAGGTGTGTCTGAAGCCTTCTTGATCAAGAACATTAGCAGACAACAAGTTAAGGCATAGATCAGGTATATGGCGCACATTCTTCAATGTAAGCATGCACCCAACACTTGTCTTCACACGAATATCACCTAACCCAACAATGCTTGCTGAGCTCTAGTTACCCATCTTTACACTACCAAAATCACCAGCTTGGTAGTTCATGAAGTACTCCCTTCTAGGAACACAATGATATGAAGCACCTGTATTTACTAACCACTCAGTGTCTGAACTATCAACATGATGACACTCACTAGTTGCACAAATCAGAGTGACCTCATCATCACTCTTAGAAGCAGTTGCTGCAGAATTTTTGTCATCTCCCTCTTTTTGTGAATCATTCTTTTTTCTTTGTTCTCTTTTCAAGTGAAAACAATACTTCTTGATATGACCAGGCTTCTTGCAGTAGTTGCATGTAGTCACATTTCTCCCATCACTGGAATTTGACCTATTCCTTGAGTTATCACGGCCTTTGGGACCCTTACCCTTGCTTTTTCCTCTGTTCTCAACAACAAGAGCTTGTGAATTGTCAACTCCCATCTCCTTTCTTCTGATTTCTTCATTAAACATGCTTTATTTTATCACATCCAAAGATAGCACACCATCCGGAGCAGAGTTATTAATAGTCACAACCAAGGTCTCCCAACTATCTGGCAAAGAACTCAATAAGAACAAAGCTTGCAACTCATCATCAAGACAAATCTTCATAGTAGTCAACTTGTTAATAATATCCTAGAAATCATTAAGATGCTCTGAAACAGACTTCCCACCTTTCAGTTTCAAATTAACAAATCTTTTAATCAATGAAGCTTTATTATGAGCGGTCTTCCTTTCATAAAGACCTTCCAATTTCTTCCACAAATCATAAGGGTCGGACTCTTGTGACACATGGTTGAAAATGCTAATGTCAACCCATTGTCTAATACTCCCTAAAGTCTTTCTTTTCAACTTTACCCAATCTTTTTCTTCCATTTTATCTGGTTTAGATGGTTTAGAGACACTACCATCAGAGTTGGTGACAGTTTCAATTGGGTCATACAAATCCTTGCAATATAACAAGTCCTCCATCATAGGTCTCCAAATTGAATAATTGGTTGATGTCAATTTAACCATCGAATTACTACTACTCGACTCCATAATGTGACTAAATTAATCACTAGTAGAATAATTGATTATTGCTGCAGTGATATTGCTGCGGTTTTAACCATACGCAGCAATATATCACGTAAAAAGAAAAGAAAAAATATAAAATAACCATATTGCTGCGGTTTCGACAGAAAACCGCAGCAATATGGTTTCAACGAATATTTTTTGAAAAAGTTTGACTATTTGACCGAGACATATTGCTGCGGTTTTTAGTAAAAACCGCAGCAATATATTAAAATAATATAAAAATATATTATTTTAATATATTGCTGCGGTTTGTGCTAAAAACCGCAAAGAATAGGTCCTTGGTAAATATTTAAAACTACTAGGGTTTTTTTAATCCTCTTGGGCGCCGTTTCCTCATCATAATTCACTCCTCATACTCGGTCATTCCTCTCTCACAAGTATCTCTCCTCTCCCTCCTTCACCACCCTCCTTCCTCCCAAATTCTCGTCGCTCGTCGTCCTCACCACCCCCAAGTCGGTCGCGTCCGCGCAAGTCGTCGCTCGTCGTCCCTCACCACCCCCCGAAACGCAAGTCGTCGCCGTCCCTCGTGGATCGTCGCTCGTCCTCTCTCTCTTCGAAATTCCTCCTCGAATTTCCGGATCTCAAGTAATTGAGATACGAAACGAAGTTTTCCGATTTCAAGAGATTCCCAGGTTTGGTTGTCGGGAAGAGAGGAAGTCGTCGCTCGTCCGCAAAATCGTCGCTCGGCGCGCGATGGACGGGTTGAAACTCCGGCACCGCACCGCCATATATTCGACCGCACCGCCAGATCTGAGTTTACATTCTTTCATTCCGAAGATAAATCCATGGCGTCCTTCATTGACCTTGAAGATTCACCTATGTTTCACAAGCAGATTGTACCTTTCTAATTTTACTTTCTAATTTTTGTTTCATTTGAAAATTTTGCACTTTTTGTTTATTTTTTCGATCGATCTGAAATTTTCAGAATTTGAATGTCACGTTTCTAATTTGAGTTCAAGATCATTAGCGAAATGCCTTTATTTATTAGCGACATTTTTTTTAATTAGCAGATTTATATGAATTTTTAGAGATATTTGAATCGAATGGAGATATTGTAGTGACTTTGTGTGAATGATACCGTCAGATCTGAGTTTTCATTTTTGTAAGTAATTTGTTTGTGGCACGAACCACTGTGTATAGCTGTTGTAGTACTTTGTTTTAGTTACTTTTTGTTTTAATTGCATCTTAACATTGAAAATAGTATGAGATTTAATTTTCAAAAAAATTTTTTTTTTTTAAAAAAAGGTGCACCTATTGCTGCGGTGTTGGGAAGAAACCGCAGCAATAGGTGTACGTTTTTTAATATAAAAAAATACATATTGCTGCGGTTTTGGCCAGGAACCGCAGCAATATCTTGGCCTATTGCTGCGGTCAAAAACCGCAGCAATAGGTTAATTACCTATTGCTGCGCCCTTAATTGCTGCGCGGCCAAAACCGCCGCAATAGGCCACTTAATGACCGCAGCAATAAGCAATTATTCTACTAGTGAATCTCCGGCTCTAATACCAAGTTGTAGGGATCGGAAGGGGTCGCTACGACACCCACAATGTCACACAAGCAAGACAACCAATCAACTATGCAAACCAATCAACCCAAATAATCACAACTTATCACCAACTAAAAACAGCAATAACAAGAAGAATCATAAGCAAACAACACACGCACACGAATTATACGTGGAAAACCCCTTCAATGTAAAGAGTAAAAACCACGGACCGTTTGAGGAGTCCACCCTTAACTTCTCTTATTGATAATTGAGGAAAAAAGAAACCCAAATCAGTCTACAAAAGGATTCACAACCCACCAACAAACACCAACAATAAGAGATCAAAAATAGAGAGCAAAAGGTGTAGAATTCACCCAGAAAACAGTAGCTCTGTCCAGAAGCAATTCCCAGCAAACAAGAGCACTAAAACACAATCCAACCGTCCAGATTGAATCCCTAGATGTGCCCAATAAGCTGTGAAAATTTCAGCACAAACGGACAACGTTTGCTCCTCGATCGGACCTCTTGATCGTAGCTGTGCACAGAAATACAAGCTTAGGGCTGCTCTTATAAAACCCTTGTTTTCTCTCTCTATTTTTGTGTGTGTTCTCCTCTAAAAATTATGCTCTCCTTTTCAAACTCGGGGAAAATAACAAGATTGTTCGCTTTAGAGAGAGAAAATTCTAGAGAGCTCTATTTTCTTCTGTGTTTAATCATCAGGAATACATCCTCTAGATCTCTGATCTAGAAGACCTTGGGAGTTAAATACGGATTTCCTTGTGCTCGGGTAAATGTACTATCAGTGAATAGCCTAGGTCAAGTAATTAATAATGTAGATGTGTCTATTTCCAGTACTTTTGAAGAACCTCCTATATCCACAGAGGTTGATATGCATGAAGGTGAACATCTCGATGTGCCTCCTCCATCAGATAGCCAATCAATGCAGGAAAGGGAGCTATCTCCTACCATCAAGCAACTTGATGTGCCTTCATCATCAGTTAGTTCCCCAATTTCATTTTGTCAGGTAGTGGCTTCATCAAGTCAATGGTTTCGGGAAGCAAAATCAATCATGATTAACTCCTTAGAATGGGAAGACAAAGAGCTTATGACTCCCAGCTCAACCCCAAATGTGGTCACCTTCTCCAAAGAGCAATTGAATAGGCTAAGGGAACCATAGAAGCTTACCATAATGGGTAAGTGCTTGGGTATAAGTGTCAGACCTTCTGTTATGGCACAAAGAATAAGGGCACTGTGGAAGCCAAGAGGCTCCATTGAAGTTATTGATCTGGGAAAAGATACTTATTTGTACCGATTTTCTTTGCTTAATGATTTTGAAAAGGCTCTATTTGGAGGCCCATGGTACATCTTCGACCACTATCTCATGATTGCACGTTGGCAGCCGAATTTCCGGCCTACCACTAATCCTTTTCAATCCCTAGCGGTTTGGATTCATTTTCCAGAACTTCCGGTAGGGTACTATGATAAGGCTGCGCTTTATGAGATTGCTAGGAAGGTTGGCAAGCCACTGAGGGTGGATTTTTCCACTAACCATTTAACCAGAGCCCGCTATGCTCGGGTGTGTGTTGAGATAATTAAACTTTGAAGATCCCTTGGTCTCAAGAGTTTGGGTTGGGAATCAATGGCAGATAATCGGTATGAAAATCTCCATTCAACGTGCTTCCACTGTGGAAGGTTAGGTCACCTAAAAGAAGATTGCTCGAAGCTTCCAAAGGACAATGGGGATGTGCAGCCTGAAATCAACTCTACTAACTCTGATCCAGCTGAGAAAGTTGTTGATTTGTCTCCCAAGTTGCCCACTAACTTTATTTTGTCCAACCAATTCTTCAAAGATTGACAATGATAACCCTGTTGGATCGGTTCTAACATCTGTCCACACTAGTAGAATAAATGCTTATTGCTGCGGTGGTATTGCTGCGGTTTTACCCATACGCAGCAATATATCACGACAAAAGAAAAGGTAAAATATAAAATAACCATATTGCTGCGGTTTTTTAAAAAAACCACAGCAATATGGTTCTTTTAGCAAATAGTTGGCCATTTGACCAACCATATTGCTGCGTTTTCTACAGCAAACCGCAGCAATATATTTCCAACGGATATTTTTTGAAAAAAGTGGAATATTTTTGACCAGATCTGGCGCAGATATTGCTGCGGTTTCTGTCAGAAACCGCAGCAATAGATTAAAATATTATTAAAAAAATAATATTTTAATCTATTGCTGCGGTTTCTTCAAGAAACCGCAGCAATAGGGTCATTAGGGTTTCTTTTTATACTCTTAATAGTTGAGCCGCGCCGTCTTCCCTCATAATTTACCCCACTTCACGCTTCTCTTTCACTCCTCTCACAGCAGTATACTCTCTCCCCTCTTCCCTCTCCCCTCTCCCCTCTCATCGTCGTCGTCCTTTCTCTCCTCTCATCTTCGGCGGCCTTTCTCCCCTCTCATCTTCGCCGGTCCTCTCTTCCCTCTCATAGTCGCCGACTCGCCGTGCCTCTCTCCTCTCTCATCTCACGGCCTCTTTCATCCTCGTCCAAACACGCTCATCCTCGTCTTCCAACTTGGCTCGTGGCTAGGGATCGCCGTTGCTCGTGGGTCGTGGCTCCTGATTCGCCGGCGCTCGTGAGTCGTGCCATCTTCGACTTATCTCCGACGTCATCCTAGTCGGTGTTCTTCAAGATTTCCGGCCATCTTTTCGCATTCTCCATCCTCGGTTGAAAATTTTAGTTTGTTTTGTTCTACTGTTCTAGGCACAAAGACTTGTAATTTTTGAATCGTTCTCAATTTTTTTTTTCGATTTTTTTTTTCGTTTTTCTTTTTTTTTCGTTTTTCTTTTTTTTCGTTTTTTAGATCTGTTTGTGATTATTTATTTTAGGATTTTTTTTTTTGATTTTTTTCGTTTTTTTAGATCTGCTTTTAGATTTTTTTTGTTTTAGGATTTTTGTTGATTTTTTTTCGTTTTTTTAGATCAGTTTCTTATTTTTTGTTTTTATTATAATTTTTGTAATTAGTCATTAAGTTGTAATAGTTGTTTTGTTATTTTTGCTTTTTCATTTTACTTTTTGATCTTTTGTATTATTTATGTAATTAGTTTTTTTAGCTTTATATATTAATGAAATTCAAGTTATTTAATCTTTAGTTTGTCTGCGAATTTGGTAGATAGTGGATGGGTTCGTTGCATGATTTAAATCTTTCAAATTTAATTGCGAAATTCCAAAAAAAAAAATTTTTTTTTACCTGTACTAGGACCTATTGCTACGGTTTTGGGCAATAACCGCAGCAATAGGCCAAGCTATTGCTGCGGTTTCTAGCCAAAACCGCAGCAATACGTTGTACGTTTTTAATAAAAAATAAATATATTGCTGCGGTTTTGGCTAGAAACCGCAGCAATATGTTCAAATATTGCTGCGGTTTAAAACCGCAGCAATATATTAATTACCTATTGTTGCTCCCTTTATTGCTGCGCAGCGAAAACCGCCGCAATAGGCCACTTAATGACCGCAGCAATAAACAATTATTCTACTAGTGCCATTTGGCCCAACATGCTGAAAGTTCTTTGGGTCCATGGACTCTTGTTTCAAATAAGAAAAAAACAAATGGTAACAATTGGGCCCAAAGGAACGGAAAGGCGAAAGTGAATCCAAAAGCCCCTCTAAAAATTGTTTCCAAAAATACTTCCAATCCAACCCCTCGAAAACCAAACACCATTTCACCTTCCCCCTCTAAACCTGCCAATTACTGGCGTGTTCTTGAACAAATCAAAGACCTAAATCCTTCGGAAAACTCTTTAATCAATGTTCCCATTTCTAGTTACGAGAAAACTAATAATGACAATCCTTCTTTACACTCTTCAAATCTTTCTCCACCTTCCCTTGTCAAAGAAACCCCAATGCATAATTTACAGGTGTCAACTCGCCAAATTTCTAAAGATAATATGATGATCACAGATGATATAAACTCTAACACTCTTCCTACCTCCCTACACCCAAACAAAGAAAGCTTTTTTCTAGTAAAAATGGCGGAATCCCCCCAAGAGAACCAGACACCATCCTCCCAGACAAACTCAAACAATGTGAACAATCCTCCACTGACAAGCAGCCCTCCGAGTTCTCTAACCCCAACACTGCTCCAAGGTCGGCCGATCATGACCTTGACATCCATCTCTCATTGTCAGTCTTTCAGTCCCTACCTAATCATAGTCAACCAAACTCCGACTTCCAACACCCAAACACATGCATCGTCAAATGCCCAACCTAAGCTTCTGAACCTATTTCCAACTTCATCGACACCAGTTCTTTGGCGATCACCGAGTCTCCCTGTGACTCAGGAGAAATTGGAGTTCACGAACTCATCCCTCCAAAGTCTCCGGAACCAATGTCCGATTATCTCGATCCATCTCATCACCCCCCATCAATTCAGAAACCAATCATCTTCCCCCAATCTTCCATCTCAAGACATTCCATCTTTTCCTTTACAATTAAAAAGTCTAGACCTCAATATCGAAATTCCCAAGAACCATATCATAATGCTGCGCGTCGAAAAAGAGATTGTGGGCTTTCAGGTGGAGACTCGCCACAATCTCCCTCTGGTGGGCAACAAGCAGATAAATGCACTGATAACACCAGTAACCCTGATGGACACTTGGGGGCTAGGGATGTATCCTGTCTGGCAGGAGTGGGAGGATTACATGCCGATTCTCTCAGCAAAGGGGAAACAACCCATGGGGGTGAAAGGCCCTATGTAACACCCCAGAATTTCAAAGCGGAAAAGAAAGAAATAATAATAGTATTAATAGGACGATGGCGGAAACATCGTCTTCTGGGAATGTCACTACTACAAGAAATGCGTTTAAATAACTAAGTGATAAACCAACATAAGTAAATAGTATAAATAATTAAAATTAATTAGAGTAATATCTAAAAGAGAAAACTGACTCTCAAACTAATTAAAAGTCTAGGCCTAAAACAACTATCATTTCAATGCTCACAACTCAACCCGAACCCAAAACCAAAGAAGATTCCCATCAACATAACCTCGCAAAATATATAACAACAATCACAAACAGGTGGGGAGTAACTAGCGCTTCTCCCGAACAAAAGAAATCAAAGCATGATTCGGACATAGATTAATAAGAAAGGAAATAATAAAGTCAAGTCAACTACAATATGCATCCACTTCCATATAACTCACAAATAACGCAAGTGAATAATAAATAGCAAGTGAGTTGGATAAAAATAAATAAATCATCTCAAGAGTACTTTTATAAAAATAAAAAGTATAGGTAAAACAAGTTATTGAGTCAGAAACCGAACGCAAGTGAATCGCAATTCACTTCCTAAGGTATGTCAGATCGCAATCTCCAGGTTAGTCTATGGGCTTACGTTCCCCACTGCCTGTGTCTAAGAATGGTCAAACTCCCGATGCAGGGTAGAACACGCAGAACTCTCTGACCTCTCGGACGACAACAATTAACCCAGGTGTACCCCTAGTCCGTAAACCAGGTGGTTGGCATGTTCTTCACCGGGGACTACATCTATCCCACCGGATATTCTTATCTCAAAATAAAATCATACATATCGTCAAAGTATCATTCATCTCAAAAATATTCGTAAAAGGGATGCCACCCGGCCTTATACCCATAATTCATCAAAACAACTTTTCAAAATTCCTCAAAAATAATAACTTACAAACTTTCAACAAATGTCTCCCACAATAAACACTTGAACAACTCTAAACATCAACAATGATATTAAATTAGTTTTTACAGCACTAACAGTTCAATAAAAAATGCATCACCAATTAACTCCAAGGCTTATTAAATAAATGAATAATACACAATTAATCATTTTTACATAAATCAAACATAAACATAATGATACCCAATAATACTTACAGCAACCTACTAAACACCAGCATCCAAGAACATAAAAGATCACAAATAATTTCTGATTAACAAGCTCTTAAATAATTTAAAAGAATATCCTCAAATTCACAATAAAAAACCCAATAATAATTATTAAACTAATAAGTACGATCAGTAAAATAACACAAAAATTATCATACGACCCTAATGGCTCTACTGACATGGTACAAATTTTATTTCTAATTTTTGGACTCTAAAAGTATTTTTAAACGTTAATTTAAAGAATACTCAATAAAGCCAATATAATAATTAAAAATAAAACTAAACGCCCAAAAATTACCAAAAATTCATATAACATGAATAAACTCACAGTAATACATAATATACAAAGAAATTAATTTTTCGGCCTCCAGGAATAATTTTCATGATTTATATACTGACAGAAACGATAATGCGAAAACAGATATATCAATTAAATAAACAGGTAAAAAGTAGGAAAAAATTATTCTAAGGCATGGAATACATATTACACATATAACATGATCCAAGAAAAATATTTTCAGTAATTTTAACATTCGTTTAATAATTATTATGCAAATAAGCCAAAAACGCACAAAATAACAATTAAATCAAATAAATACTAAAAATCAGACGAAAATTATTTTTCTTTATACAATATTCACACAGAATGCATCAAGTATATTCATGTCAAATTTCATCAATAATTTCATTCAAAAAGTATTTTAAATAATTCATAGCGTAATAATCTAATACCGAAAAATACCCTAATCACTATTGTTCTAAGATAACTACTAGTTACCTGGAACTTCGGAGGAGAGCTGAGTCTAAATAAATACGAAAAATATGTGCAATCCAAGTCCTCCACGAACGAAAATTGTAGCAATAAGTCACTAGGCGTTTTCTTCTTGAACGTTGAAAAATCTCATTTCGCACTGCTCTGTTCCGACCATGATTCCTGGTGATTAAAATATCGGATTCTAAATCTCTACGGTCACAGTTAAGAACAAGATGTTGTAAACGTTCTGTCCAAATTTGAAGACAATCCAACGGTTAGATCTCCGGCTAGGGTTATTTTCGTGAAGGTGTGACAGGAAAAACCGGGTTGAACCTTTCTATTCTTTTCCTCTTCCTTTTCTCTCTTTCTTTTCTTGAAAATGGTGAGGGTGAAATGAGAATGATGCTGAACTTCTTTTAATAAAAATCAGAATTTTATGGCAAGGAAAAAATGAAGGGTTTAGGAGAAATGATTAGGGGGGTTATGGGGGTTACAAACTACCAAGAGTCATCAATTAAAAGAAATGAAATAAAAGAAGAGAAACTTCTTCCTTCTCCCTCCCCATAGCCGGCTGTCCAAGCCCAAGTACACCAAGATGATTTCGGCCCAAGTCATCAAAGGTCCACGCATCAAAAGTCCGTCACGCGATAAATCGATAAATTCCTAAATCGCGCCTAAACTTTGAAAATACTTAATAATGAAAATAATTCTAATAAATTATATTATAAATATAAATATAATGCACACATTAACACACCATATAATAAAATAATAATTCGGCTCCCAAAGTATAAAGAATAAAAATCATTAATCTAGAGAAAATAATAGTTTTAGGGAAAACTTTTGCGGAAAAACTAGGAGCAAAATTATGGGTTGTTACAATCTCCCCTCCTTAAAAGAGTTTCGTCCTCGAAACTTCAAAACAACCAAGAGACAAAAGAAAGTACTCTAGATAAAGAACATTAAGAAAACAAAAATCGATGGATTTTAGTTAAGAATTAAACAACTTTTCAGGTATAGAATTTGATAACTCAAATAATATATATTTTATTTTGGAAGACCAAAAGAGTTGTATAGTAAAGAAGCACGGTAACAACAATTATTTTATAAAATGTGAAAGAACCAAAGACAAGTATTAGAAAGTTTAAGGTAAAAACTTTTGCACAATAAACTATAGGTAATTTTGTAAAAGAAGCAGGAATAAATATTTACGTAAAATTATAAAAGAATAAATCCGACCATACATAAATATTTTGAGAAAAGAAACGAAGAAGAAAAAGTTCGTAAATAGATAGCCAAACCAATTTAAATAGAGGTAACCACACGGGCTTATACTCCATTTGAAGAGATAAGAACACTTTAATAAAGAGTAGCTAGCTGCTTTATTAAAGTAGCACTTACGAACACAAGTCATGACATATGTTATAAGAGCGTACGCCTCCTAAACATATATATGAAAATTAAAGTTCGCAAAAGAAATTGAAAACTTTAAAATAAATTTCACAACGACGAAACACTAATAATAAATAGGCGTTAAAGTAATAAATTATTAACAACAATTATAAAATTTGCCAAGTCGACACAAATGTGCATGGAACCACCCATTGCAACCTAGTATCAACAAAACAATATTTGAAAGCCTACTTATCAAATCAACATTAAATTTTAACGGAATCACCCAATATAAACTTAATGTCAACTCAAAAAGGAAATTAAATCAAAATAGTCAAAATGCGTCAACTTATCAAATTGACATACAAGTCAAAGGAATCACCCATTATGACTTAATATTAACTCAAACAAGTTTTAAATTTTTGGACTTATCAAATTGACATACAAGTCAAAGGAATCACCCATTATGACTTAATATCAACTCAAACAAGTTTAAAATTTAGACTGAGTATATAAATTTCCTTTCCAAAGAATATAAAACAAAATAGTTAAAGTCAGATAATCAAATAAGAAGTAAAGAAAACAACCAAAATTTTGCTATGAAATGAGAAAGCACTAAATATTTAAACAAGAAACAACAAATAGTAAACGAGATCCTTTCACGTATTTGAGTTTGAAAAATAATGCTAATAAGAAAAGTAAGTAAAGTAAAAGTTGTTGAATGCTAACCTTTAAAACAAAATAGTTTGCGTCTACATTTCAATCTAACACCAAGACAACTCATTAAAGTACTTTTATTTTCAAAGACAACAAAACTTATTACCATAATTAAAGGCTAAACAAGGATTAGCATGAAAAAATAAAAATATTAAAAGTAAAATATTTATAAATATAGATAGTCAAAGACGGTAAGAGAAATTTGAAGAATATCTTGAAAGACAATTTCATAACCCCTTTCTTTTTCCAAACCATTATAAAACAATTGAAATTAAACGTTTTTCAAAAGAGTATGTCAAAATATTAACAATAACAAAATTTGAAAATCAGAAAATAACTCTAACATAAGTATAAAATTTATTAAGTTCAAAGATCTAAAATATAATTTGGAATATAAATTCAAACTGGAAAGTTTTGTAAATAATAAAACAGATACGTAGTACTCACATAAAAAACAACACTTAATTGAAAAAGAACAGAAAGTATATACTGTCTCACATAATAACATATACTATCAAGCAACTAGCAAATAAAATAAATGCCATGCAACACACATGACTATATTAAAATAAAATTAAAACTTATTTTTAAATTGCAAAACACAAAACAAATTAAACACACAACTAAACCGAGAAGGCTATAAATTACTTCGCTTTCGCTGCGCACTCTGATAAAAGAGAAAATAAATTACATGTAAGAGGCCCTGCAAATAAGATTAGCAAACTTGGTAGACTAATTTCACCAATAATACAAGTAACTATACATATAACATATGCTCCATAAGCATGAGAGCACACCACATTCCCATAAGGCTTCCCTTTACATACTCTACCCATCACACTCTCATTATAGTGAAACTACTAAACTTAATTCTAAACAAATTTTATCTCCTATGACTAACTAATAATTCTAAAGAATCATTAGCAACTCTGTTTCAAAGTTTAGGAGCGTTTTGCTCTGATACCAACTGTAACACCTCAGAATTTCAAAGCGGAAAAGAAAGAAATAATAATAGTATTAATAGGATGATGGCGGAAACATCGTCTTCTGGGAATGTCACTACTACAAGAAATGCGTTAAAATAACTAAGTGATAAACCAACATAAGTAAATAGTATAAATAATTTAAATTAATTGGAGTAATATCTAAAAAGAGAAAACTGACTCTCAAACTAATTAAAAGTCTAGGCCTAAAACAGCTATCATTTCAATGCTCACAACTCAACCCGAACCCAAAACCAAAGAAGATTCCCATCAACATAACCTGCAAAATATATAACAACAATCCACAATCAGTGGGGAGTAACTAGCAGTTCTCCCAGAACAAAAGAAATCAAAGCATGATTCAGACATAGATTAATAAGAAAGGAAATAATAAAGTCAAGTCAACTACAATATGCATCCACTTCCATATAACTCACAAATAACGCAAGTGAATAATAAATAGCAAGTGAGTTGGATAAAAATAAATAAATCATCTCAAGAGTACTTTTATAAAAATAAAAAGTATAGGTAAAACAAGTTATTGAGTCAGAAACCGAACGCAAGTGAATCGCAATTCACTTCCTAAGGTTTGTCAGATCGCAATCTCCAGGTTAGTCTATGGGCTTACGTTCCCCACTGCCTGTGTCTAAGAATGGCCAAACTCCCGATGCAGGGTAGAACACGCAGAACTCCCTGACCTCACGAACGACAACAATTAACCCAGGTGTACCCCTAGTTCGCAAACCAGGTGGTTGGCATGTTCTTCACCGGGGACTACATCTATCCCACCGGATATTATTATCTCAAAATAAAATCATACATATCGTCAAAGTATCATTCATCTCAAAAATATTCGTCAAAGGGATGCCACCCGGCCTTATACCCATAATTCATCAAAACAACTTTTCATAATTCCTCAAAAATAATAACTTACAAACTTTCAACAAATGTCTCCCACAATAAACACTTGAACAACTCTAAACATCAACAATGATATTAAATTAGTTTTTACAGCACTAACAGTTCAATCAAAAATGCATCACCAATTAACTCCAAGGCTTATTAAATAAATGAATAATACACAATTAATCATTTTTACATAAATCAAACATAAACATAATGATACCCAATAATACTTACAGCAACCTACTAAACACCAGCATCCAAGAACATAAAAGATCACAAATAATTTCTGATTAACAAGCTCTTAAATAATTTAAAAGAATATCCTCAAATTCACAATAAAAACCCAATAATAATTATTAAACTAATAAGTACGATCAGTAAAATAACACAAAAATTATCATACGACCCTAATGGCTCTACTGACATGGTACAAAATTTATTTCTAATTTTCGGACTCTAAAAGTATTTTTAAACGTTAATTTACAGAATACTCAATAAAGCCAATATAATAATTAAAAATAAAAATAAATGCCTAAAAATTACCATAAATTCATAAAACATGCATAAACTCACGTTAATACATAATATTCAAAGAAATTAATTTTTCGGTCTCCAGGAATAATTTTCATGATTTATATACTGACAGAAACGATAATGCAAAAACAGATATATCAATTGAATAAACAGGTAAACAGTAGGAAAAAATTATTCTAAGGCATGGAATACATATTACACATATAACATGATCCATGAAAAATATTTTAACATTCGTTTAATAATTATTATGCAAATAAGCCAAAAACACACAAAATAACAATTAAATCAAATAAATACTAAACATCAGACGAAAATTATTTTTCTTTATACAATATTCACACAGCATGTATCAAGTATATTCATGTCAAATTTCGTCAATAATTTCATTCAAAAAGTATTTTAAATAATTCATAGCGTAATAATCTAATACCGAAAAATACCCTAATCACTATTGTTCTAAGATAACTACTAGTTACCTGGAACGTCGGAGGGGAGCTGAGTCTAAAGAAATACGAAAAATATGTGCAATCCAAGTCCTCCACGAACGAAAATTGTAGCAATAAGTCACTAGGCGTTTTCTTCTTGAACGTTGAAAAATCTCATTTCGCACTGCTCTGTTCCGACCATGATTCCCGTTGATCAAAATCTCGGATTCTATATCGCTCCGGTCACAGTTACTAACATGATGTTGTAAACGTTATGTCCAAATTTAAAGACGATCCAACGGTTAGATCTCCGTCTATGTTTATTTTCGTGAAGGTGTGACAGGAAAAACCGGGTTGAACCTTTCTATTCTTTTCCTCTTCCTTTTCTCTCTTTCTTTTCTTGAAAACGGTGAGGGTTAAATGAGAATGATGCTGAACTTCTTTTAATAAAAATCAGAATTTTATGGCAAGGAAAAAATGAAGGGTTTAGGAGAAATGATTAGGGGGGTTATGGGGGTTACAAACTACCAAGAGTCATCAATTAAAAGAAATGAAATAAAAGAAGAGAAACTTCTTCCTTCTCCCTCCCCATAGCCGGCTGTCCAATCCCAAGTACACCAAGATGATTTCGGCCCAAGTCATCAAAGGTCCACGCATCAAAAGTCCGTCACGCGATAAATCGATAAATTCCTAAATCGCGCCTAAACTTTGAAAATACTTAATAATTAAAATAATTCTAATAAATTATATTATAAATATAAATATAATGCACACATTAACACACCATATAATAAAATAATAATTCGGCTCCCAAAGTATAAAGAATAAAAATCATTAATCTAGAGAAAATAATAGTTTTAGGGAAAACTTTTGCGGAAAAACTAGGAGCAAAATTATGGGTTGTTACACCCTAAACCTCTTCCAAACTTAAAAATGAAAATCATAATCTGGAATATTAGAGGAGCCTCAACTAATGCTTTTGTCCCACATGCATGGGATGTTATCCGATTTCATAAGCCTCCCCTCTTTATTTTTTTCGAAACTAAAGCTGATGCTTTGCGTGCTAGGCAAGTTACTAGGATTTTAGGCTTCCATGACTTTAAAGCCATTCCACATATTGGCAACAAAGGTGGTATTTGGCTTATGTGGAAGAGTAATGTGGAGTTGGTCAATTGGAGTGATTCATCTCACTATTTCTTTCACTCCCTTTTTAAATTTAGCCCCTCTCAGCCTGAGGTCATGCTTACTGGTTTGCATGCCCCATCGACGGCTAAAGAAAGTCATGATTTATGGAGAAGCATGGAGGCTGATCATCCACCAAAAAATGTTCCCTGTATGCTCATGGGGGACCTGAATGAAATTACTAGTCATAGAGAAAAGTGGGGTGGTCGTACCTTTCGACCTTCTCAATGCCGTGATTTGAATAACTTCATTGATTCAGCTGGCTTTGTTGACCTAGGCTTTCAAGGTAACCCATTTACCTGGAGTAATGCAAGGGAAGGCAGTGCTCTCATTCGTGAAAGGCTTGACGGAGCCCTTGTTAATGCAACTTGGCTCAGAGAATTTCCTAACTCTCAGGTAACTCATTTAGTTAAATCGTATTCGGATCACTGTCCAGTGTGCACAAATGTTGATTCTCAATTTTATCATGGTAATTTTTCGTTTCGCTGTAAGGAAGTCTGGTTGAGTCATCCTAACTTTTTTCTTTTCGTTAATAATTGGTGGAACCTTAAAAGGAATTTTTTTGCAAGGGCAAAATAATTTTCTTATTGACATAAAAAAATGGGATTCGAATGTTTTTGGTAATCTTTCCTTGCGAAAAAAGAAAATTTATGCTCGTTTGAATGGTATTCAAATCGCTCATAGCAAAAAATGGTCTCCTTTCCTTGATCAATTAGAGAAAAATCTGCACCATGATTTAAACGATATTCACTCTATTGAAAGACGAATCTGGGCTCAAAAAGCGGGGGTTGATTGGAGGAAATTCGGTGATTATAATACAAAGTATTTCCAACTTGGGGCAAAATTTTAACTTTGCAAGACAATGCTGGCAATTGGGTGGAGGATGTGAGTCTTTTAAAGTCGATGGCTAGGGATCACTTTCAAAATTTCTTTACAACTAAATTTACCACCTCTTCTTTAGAGCATTCCTTTTCCGTCTCTAATATTATCCCTAGTACTCAACATGCTTCTCTCTTGTCTGTGATTACTTCTGAGGAACTCAAATCTGTTCTCTTTGCTATGGCCCCAATAAAAAGTCCGTGTCCGGATGGAATTCAACCTATCTTTTATCAACACTTTTGGGATGATTTGAAAGAGCCTTTGACTGAGTTTGTTAACTAATGTGTAGCCAATGGTGCGATTCCTCCTGAGATTAATAATTCGTAATTGTGTCTAATTCCCAAGAAAGAGGTTCCTATATCTATATCTGATTTTCACTAATGGAAAAAACCTTATATGTCACTTAGTATCAGATGCGGTTTTTGTAAAACCGCATCCGAAAATCAACCAAAAAATGCGAGGGAAATTTGGCAAACAAAATATGATACGGTCCAAAAAAAAACCGCATCAGATTTAAAATCTGATGCGGTTTTTCCTTAACCTTATGCGGTTTGGTGGACCGCATCAGATTTCTTACTTTTTAAAAAAACCGCGCGCTGGCCCAATTGATGTGGCAAAATCGCTGGCCCAATGTGCCAAAATCGTTGGCCCATCTTCCTAATAAAACCTAACCCTAAACACAAATTCACACCATTCCCCTCTCTCTCTCTCACCAGCCCCTATCTTCTCTCTCTCTACCCCCCATCTTCTCTCCTCTCACCTCCCCCGTCTTCTCTCTCCCTCACCTCCCCGTCTTCTCGCTCCTCACCTAAACCTCACTATCTCTCCTCGCCCTTTCACCGACAATCACCACCAACCAACCACCAACCTTTTGTCGTCGTCGTCGCCTTCATTCGACATGACTTAGGGTTTGTTTGCCGCCGTCAAAACTCGCGACCCAGTTCAAATTGGTTGCGATTTCGAAGAAAAAACATGCAGATAAGGATTTCGATTGCTCGAATCCGTCAAAACTCAGATGCGGATGAGGATTTCGATTGCTCGAAGCCGTCAAAACTCGATTGCTCGAAGCCGTCAAAACTCAGATGAGGATTTCGAAGAAAAAATGCAGATGAGCATTTAATTTCTGAATTTCGAACAAAAAAAAGTTATTTTTCTCATCTTTTAATTTCTGGATTTTTGTAATACTTGAATATTCAGATTTATTTTTAATTCCTTTAGTTTTTGTTTCGTTTAGTTGGTGTAGGTTTTTGTAATTATTTTGGAAATTTGTTTGTATTTTTATTGTTTTTTTTGTAATTATAATGTAATTTAGTTGTCATTTTCTGTTAATTTTTGTTTTGGTGATTTATGTAAATCACATGATCTTTAATTTATAGCTTCGTTATTTACTAATTTTATATATTCAGATTTCTCTACATATTTTGGCCTATGGATTGATTTCGTTTTGGTTTAGAGTTAGTTTTGGTTTTGGTTTAGTTTTGGTTTAGGTTTAGTTTTGGCAGCGCGCGTTTTTTTTTTTTCACCACACTCACAATCTGATGCGGTCATTGTGGAAAACCGCATCAGATTCCACTATACTGATGCGGTTTTTAACCGCATTAGTTTTTTTGGTTAGCTGATGCGGGCCCATCTGATGCGGACCAAAACCGCATCAGTAAGCCCGGTTTTGACCGCATCAGATGGGCTTTTTTCCACTAGTGTTTAGACCAATTGGCCTGTCTAATATTGTCCTTA
Organism: Beta corolliflora; assembly: GCA_947648045.1. Classification (NCBI taxonomy): domain Eukaryota; kingdom Viridiplantae; phylum Streptophyta; class Magnoliopsida; order Caryophyllales; family Amaranthaceae; genus Beta; species Beta corolliflora. The sequence goes on along the minus strand of CANSZD010003015.1, from coordinate 839,894 downwards.
AGTTGGTCACCAAAACTATTGCTCATAGGGTTCGTCCTTTACTTCCTAATCTTATAAACCCCTTGCAAGCAAGCTTTATTTCCAATCGCACTATAGACGAAAATATTATTGTCATTAATGAGATTGCTCATATTTTCAAGAAAGCTAAACGGTCTAAGCACATAATGGCTCTTAAAATGGATCTTTCCAAAGCTTTCGACAGTCTTGAATGGAGTTTTATTCATGACACTTTGATTGCTTTCAATTTTCCTAATCTTCTTGTCAAGCTAATCATGAATATTATTTCCAATCCGACTATCTCTGTTTTGTGGAACGGGAAAATTACTCCTAACTTATGCCCCTCGCGTGGTATAAGGTAGGGGGATCCTTTATCCCTTTATATTTTCGTTTTATGCATGGAAAGATTGTGTCATATGATTGAGGAAAAGGTTAGGGATGGATTTTGGAGGCCCCTTAAAATCACTAGTGACATTAGCATCTGTCACCTTCTTTTATGCTGACGATGTTTTTGTTTTTGGCAAAGCTTCCTCTCAAAACCTTTATGTCATTCTCCAAACTCTTCATGAATTTGGATCTCTTTCGGGTTTACATATCAACCTGCAAAAATCCATTATTATTTTTCCTTCTTAAATGGACCATTCCATCAAATCTGCCTTAGCTTCTAATGCTGGCCTCACTTCTACTTCTTCTTTTGGTAAGTATTTGGGTATATCTATTAGTCCGAATAAGTTGAAGACGTCTGATTACTTTGATCTTCTTGAGAAAACAAAGGAAAGAATCAGAGGCTGGCAATCTAGACTTTTGAACATGGCTGGTCGATGTACCCTGATTAAATATGTTCTTAGTTCCTATCCTTTATATGCTATGCAAACAAATATCCTTCCCATGAGTATTATTGATGATATCACCAAGTGCATTAAAAAGTTCCTTTGGATTAAGGTTGGCAAGCATCATTACATTCCTCGAACCAACTGGTCTAATGTTTGTCTTCCCTTGAAAATTGGTGGTTTAGGTATTAGGAACCTCAAGTCTTGGAATCTTTGCTTTATGGCCAAACTGGGTTGGAAAATTTTAACTCAACCAAATAAGCTATGGGTTCGTATTCTTTTGCAAAAATATTGTAAAGGTTCCACCTTTTTGGATGATATTCCCAATGCTTCTCATTCTGCTATTTGGAGGGATATCCTTAAAGGTAGAGACTTCCTTCGTTCTGGTCTAATGATTAACATTGGCAATGGTCAACAAGCTCCTTCTGGTTCCATCATTGGGACCCCCCTCTTTATAAAGTTAGAAATGTTCATGTTCCTGATGAGATTGCCCATTGGAGAGTGGCTGATGTAATTCAGAATAAAAGCTGAAATGTTACTAAATTAAACAACCTTCTTCCTAGTGATCTTGTGTCCCAAATCATTGCTATCCCTCTCCCTAAATTTGTTGATAAAGAAGACAATATTAGGTGGAAATTTTCATCAGATGGGGAGTTCACTATCAAATCGGTATATCATAGGAATGCCATCTACGTCTTAAACTCTCATGCTCCTTTGGATGTTAGTTGGTCTAAGGTCTGGAAGATTAAATCCCCGCTTAAGTATAAAACGCTTCTTTGGAATATCATTCATTCCATCCTCCCAGTTGCAACAAATTTATCTAAAAAAATTCCAAATTTTAATCCTGTTTGTGCTTGCTGTGGACTTTATGATGAAGATCATATTCATCTTTTTAGGGAATGCTTTATGGCCCAGATTCTCTGGAAACGTATTTTTGAAAGATTCACCCCTGATCCGACCTTCAATCTTAAATCTTTTTTTAATTCCTCTTGGAATGATTAGATCATCTTTAATTTACAACAAAACTCATTATGGCTAACAAAATTTACTGTGGCGCTTTGGCATATTTGTAGTTATAAAAATAATGCGATTTTAATGGTATCATGACCCATTCTAATTATCTTTTTAACAAATTTCTAGTTGATTACACCATTACTAACTTGGCCTTGCAGCATGATAATAATGCCAATGCTTCCCCAATTGTAAAAAAGCAGCTGGCAACCTCCCTTTTCTGGCTTCCTCAAGTTAAATACTGATGGGGGATGGAAAAGTTCTGATAAGGCTGGAGGAGGAGGAGTGATTAGAATGATTGATGGAATCTGGTTTGTGGGATTTGCTATGAAGTTTAAGGCTCCAAATCAAGCTACATCAGAGTTGCTTACTATTCGGGAAGGTCGTCTGGTTATTGTTAGGGAGTATAAAATCAAAAATCTGGAGCTTGAGACTAATGCGCAAGCTTTGAAAATTATGCTTGATAGAGCTGATCTCTATCCTCATCATCAATTGAGCGCCTTGATTTGTGATGTGCTTCAGCTTCTACAGTCAGATTGGATTGTGAATATCAAACATGCCAAGTGGGAAGTTAATATTGTTGCTCACAAATTGGCCAAGTTCGGTATGGAAATGGAGGAACAAAAAAACACTTTTTCTCTATCCTCCTACTTGTGTCATCAAGGAGTACCATCAGGAGAAAATGAATGTTGCTGGATCCCTGCCCTTTAAAATTCTCTATGGGTTCTTTGTTATGGTTTTTGGGCTGTAATTATCTAAAATGTTGTTGTGGTTTTTTGGCTTCCACTTGTGGGATGTGTAAAAATACTATGTGGTGTTGTATTTTGATGGGCTCGGCCCATAAGTAAGTAATGAACCTCTCTCTTTTGTGTTAAAAAAAAGTGTACATCACTGTTGACACTAAAAATTTATTAATGTTTTACAATTAAAATGAATTAATTATCATTGAGCTAAAATAAATATAATTAGCCCAATTTAATTAATTTAGCCCACTCAAATAAGCTATCCAAATTAAACATATATAATTTGGGTTGTAAAATATTTGGACCAGTCAACATTATAGTCCAAATAAGATGGTCAAATGGCAAAGGTAAAAAAAAGACTTCCAAGTCATAAACGGGTCAAGCCCATAAACTACCAAGTCCATGAAGGGATCTCCATTCTTTATAAATAGACCTCACCTCCTTCAGTTGAGGAGACCAGAAAATCATTATTCTCAAGAGCTCATAAAATTCTCTTGGAATTCTCTCTGCAAATAGTCAACAAGCACATCAAATCCGTGCCGACTGTTCAGATACATTCAAACAAATTCGATTGAGATTCAAGCTTTTGTCAGCCCTTATTCGAATACACCCAAACAAAACTCAAACTCAGGTTGACGTTGACAAAACGTCACTCTACACTCAACTCCACGTCGACATCAACACGTGTCACTCTCAAGCTACGGAACAGAATCAAAGGACATAATTTATTTTTATTATAAACTGTTTACAGAAATTGTACTCAATACATTTATTGAAATAAAATTTGTTTGTTACTTTGTTTCCTGTCTTATATATTTTGACTCGAAATTTGTGTATACAAATTTTAGCACGCTCGGTGGGACCATCTCTACCTCTCATCTCTGTTTCGTTATCAACAACAAATTTGAGAAATGGCATCGAGGAAGAACATTTTTTGATCTGCTGAAAACGTTTCCGACGCCCAGCAAAAATCTATAACATTAGGTGACTTTATGGAAGACATGAGTCTTGGTTTTCACACCAAAAGAATGAAGAAAGATGTTGTCACTGCTTCCGTTATGTTGACCTCAATTAAAACAGTTGAGGAACAACTCGCTGAAATGAACATCTTACTCCAAAAATTGGTGAAGGACGGAGAGGAAAAGGATGCTCAGATCAGAATCCAAAACGAGCAAATTGCTGCCCTCAATGAAAAAATTAGTAGAATCACAGGCGACGCATCATCAAGCCAAGGTGGTGATGAAAGCGAAGACGAGAGTGGTGACAACCCTCACCGTCCACCAACAGCTCGATAACTCGAATTGTTGATAGCTCGTGCTGTCAAGAATCAACTTGGGGAAAGCTCTCAAGGAAGTCGTCACTATGTAAAGCCTTATACCAAGAGAATTGATAAGTTGGAAATGCCTTTTGGCTACCTGATGAGAGACATTTATGTCACTCATAGGGTAGTAATTCGTGCTTAATTAGAGTCGTTTTAGTTTAATTTTCGTAATTATTCTTCTAATTTTATTTCCTTTTTAGTTATTATTGTTTTCTTTATTTATTTTCATTTTATTATTTTATATGTATAGTTTCTCCCCTTGTGTATGGTTTTCTATGTAGGTAAGCTTTTTGGAGCTACGCGTTCGAGTTTCAAAGTTAGAGGGGTGGCTTGATTTAGTGCTATAATATAGAGCTTATCCTACACCACACTTCCCACCTATCCATACCACACACCAAGCATAGAGTGGAGCAATTTTGCCAAAATAAAGAGCTTTTGGAAGGATTTGTGCACAAGGGTCATATTAAAATGGTCATAACTTTCATCACAAAGAATATTTTTCAGTGATTCAAGTTGGAGATGAAAGTTTAGCTCGATAGCTTTCGAACGAGTGGTCACAATCCTGATTTCGATAAAAAAATGAAAGAGATATGGCTCTTTGAAGTCAGGCGCGTCTGCTGGCCCGCCCGAGCTATGCCCAGCCCGCCCGGGCTATTCAGCCCGCCCGAGCAAGTACCCTGCCCGCCCGGGGTGATGAAGAGTGGAGCTTCTACCTCGACGAAGAAGGATAGCATGCCCCGCCCGGTGGATCAGCATGGGCCCGACCACCCTGCACCGTCCGGGCCTTGACCCAGCCTGCCCGGGGTGCCTTGGTCAGCCCGCCCGGGATGCTGTTATTCGCACGTTTTTCTTCGGCCCATTTTGTTTACGACGATGTAATTGAGGGGGAGTATAAATACCCCCCTTAGCCCATTTTGAGGAGCCAAGTTTTATTTTATTCCCTACTTTTAGTTTTAGAATATTTTTAGGGTTTTAGGGAGGATTAGCCTCCATAGCTTAGTTTAGGGGAAAAGTGAGAAAACTCAAAGAAAGTTTGAAGATTTGGAGATTCAAGGGTGACAACTTGTATTTGAAGATTCAACAATTTATCAATGAGCATTTCTTACTCTCTCTCTCTCTTCTTTTATTGCTTTATTTTAATTGTTTTCATTGTTTAATCTTCATGTTTAATAGTTAATCTAGATTAAAATTTTCATCTTTTCCTAGTTTGTTCTTGTGTTGTTCACTGGATTTTGTTTTGTTTTTGCTTTAAAGTCTTGATTTTTGGTTTTTGCTATTTTTAGATTGGTGATTTATTGCTAGTTTTTCCATGTTTAGGATGTTTGGTAGTATAATGGATAGTGAGTAGTTCATTAACTAGGATTGGGAGTATCGCAATCATTGTTTCCATCCTATTTTCATGAGTAGAGTTTATTAGGTTGGTTATGTTTGGGATTTATGCAATTTCAATCATTGATGTTGATTGGTGACTTAGTTGATGTGAGCTCCATCACCTTTTGATCCTTTTTTGTTGTCCATTTAATGGTTTTCTTTTATGTGGTTGACCTTCATGATTGATTGATTAGTTGATATACATCACTTGTTGATTGTTATTAACTTGGGTTTGATTTCAATTCCTAACTTGTCCTAGTTAGGTGATAACACCTCGAAATATAGGTTTTGTTGCCATAATTAGGACTCTAAACTCCCTAACAACGATTTTAGAGGTATTTAGGTTTGTTTGTTCCCTTTGCATATCCCCAATACATGTCAATCCCTATATCTCTACTCGGTTGTTGGATGTGAACTATGATTGTGGTGTTTTCCCATTCCTAGTGCTTTTCCTAATTTGATTTCAATAGTTTATACCCTTAGTTTAACCAAAACTTGATGATTTCTTCGGCCTAGCTTACTGTTAAATTAACACATATTGGTGCTCCTTAGTCCTTGTGGAAGAATGACCCTTGCTTGTCACTTTACTTAGTTTAGTGGTCTAGTTAGGTTTTGTTTGACTTTAGGAGACTAGTAACGACCTAGTTTTCCCCTGTCACTACCATCCCCCAAAGTTTCAACAATTCGATGGGAAAGGAAATCCTAAGCAACACATTGCTCACTTTGTAGAAACATGTAATAATGCTGGTACCACAGACGATTTCCTCGTCAAACAATTTGTACGTTCTCTTAAAGGGATGGCCTTTGATTGGTACACATATTTACCCTCACAATCCATCAATAGTTGGGATCAAATGGAGGAAGAGTTCCTAAACAGGTTCTATAGCACTCGACGTATTGTCAGCATGGTTGAGTTGACTAAGACTCACCAATGGAATGATGAGCCCGTCATTGACTACATTAATCGTTGGCGTGCTTTGAGCTTGCAATGTAAAGATCATTTGTCAGAAACTTCTGCAGTCGAAATGTGCATCCAAGGCATGCATTGGGATTTTACCTACATATTGCAAGGGATCAAACCCAAAACATTTCAAGAACTAGCAAGTAAAGCGCACGACATGGAGCTAACAATTGCTTGTCATGAAAATGAATCAGACTCATCTGACGCATCAATAGAGGATCCGTCGACGCCCTAATTGTGAAAATTATTCTAAGTGAAAGATCTAGGGGGCATGGAAACAAAACCTCATGGATACAAACAAAAGATTTTCTCCTAAGCAAGAGGGTAAACTGCAAGTCAAAAATTCTAACTCCTAAGCAAGAGTATAAACTGCATGCCGAACAAAACCAAAGAAAACTCCTAAGTAAGAGTATAAACGGCATATAAAAAAACTATCTCCTAAGCAAGAGTATAAATTGCAAGCAAATAAAAGTGAAGCTCATAAGCAAAAGTCTAAACTGCACACAAAAAAAAAATCTAGCTCCCAAGCAAGAGTGTAAACTGCACACGAAAAATTCTAACTCCTAAGCAAAAGTCTAAACTGCACACCAAAAAATATTCTAACTCCTAAGCAAGAGTCTAAACTGCAAGCAAACAAAAAACGAAACTCCTAAGCAAGAGTATAAACAGCGCACGAAAAATTCTAACTCCTAAGCAAGAGTATAAACTGCACACCAAAAAAAAAAATTCTAACTCCTAAGCAAGGGTCTAAACTACAAGCAAACAAAAAAAATGAAACTCCTAAGCAAGAGTATAAACTGCCACCAACAAAAAAAAAGAAAAAAAATTCTAACTCCTAAGCAAGAGGATAAACTGCATATGTTGAAAGAAAATATATGTGAACTTGAACTACGTTGGCTTGATCTTGTAAAAGTGATTCGATAATTCTTTTGCAAGTACGTAGGCAGCTTGGGTAACAAAAAAAAAATACTCAAGTGCAGCCACACCAAAAAAAAAATTGCAATCATTGTAATACTCCTAGCCCGTAAGAGTATAAACTGTGAACGGCGAAACAAAAAAAAATGCTATACTCCTGGCCCGCAAGAGTATAAACTGTGAACGGCGAAACAAAACACAAAAAATGCAATACTCCTGGCCCGCAAGAGTCAAAACTGTGAACGACGAAACAAAAAAATTGTAATACTCCTGGCCCGCAAGAGTCTAAACTGCGAACGGCGAAGTAAAAAAAAAAAGTTCTAGCCCACAAGAATGCAAACAGTGAAGGACGAAATCAAAACAAAAGCAATTATTGGGTTAACGAACAATCATTTAACAAAAGAAAAAATCACGGGTTAGACAACATACCTCGAGGGTGAGACAGACTGTCTTCAAAGGATTGTCTGGAGGTGTCATTGTCGCAGTTCTAAAGACATGTGAGTAACACCCCTGACAGGCTCATAGTCGCATATATGGCCAATCGCAACGAAATCCCCATCTTCGTCTTCAAGGGACTGTCTGGAGGTGACATTGTCGCAGTGCTAAAGACATACGAATAACACCCTTAACAGGCTCACAGTGCTAAAGACATGTGGCCCATCGCGACGAAATCCCCGTCTTCGTCTTCAAGGGACTGTCTTGAGGTGTCATTGTCGCAGTGCTAAAGACATGTGAGTAACACCCCTGACAGGCTCATAGTCGCACATATGGCCCATCGCGACGAAATTCCCGTCTTCGTCTTCAAGGAACTGTCTGGATGTGTCATTGTCGCAGTGCTAAAGACAGGAGTAACACCCCTGACAGGCTCATAGTCGTACATATGGCCCATCGCGACAAAGTCCCGTCTTCAAGTGAACCTGTCATACATACAAAAAAAAACACGAGTACACATGCACAAAAAAAAAAAGAGTGATATACAGATAAAATATTTTTAGACTAAAAGGTGTAAAAAAAAATCATCACCTTACTAGTCTAGACCTTCTGGTATTGCTCCAAAGACAAACTAGAAGTTCAGTATCTCAAAATCTAATGTACTGCAAGTCAAACAAAGTATGTCAAAAAATAATCCAGACTCTTGAGGAAAAAAAAATCTACAAGAACATTGAAATTTGTCTCGGAGTATAAGTTGGAAGCCATGCTGAACAAATCCTACATGTCTACACTATCAGCAATCGTGCAAAATAAATAAATAAAAGAAACTTCACTCCAGAGCTTATACTGGTGATTAAACGAAAATTTCTGAAGTTTAGTATTCCAAAGAAAACTGATGTATGATTTTGGAAATAAAGTCGAATAATTTGTTATTGTCAAAGAAGGGTGTCAACAGATTTGCTAACCAAATTATAAAGTGCGTCAAGGATTTTGGTATTTGTTGAGGTTTAGCATCAGACCATGAGTCGCATGAAACAAAAAGAAAAAAAAAAGAAATCGCATCAAAGTAATTCGAATGATCAGTGGCTTAGTATCCATGTTGATATAAAATCATGATTTAGTCATCACAAGGCTAAACAAATATTGAGGCAATCTTGATCCTTGATTATCATCATGGCAAATAAAACAAAGTCATATGAAGAAAATTTCAAAGAGATCAATCGTGATTATTTTTATGGAGATCATATGGCCGAAGAAAAAAAATTGTTGTGGCCATCATAAATTCATGATACATAGCACTTGTATGGTGATATTCTCCCATGATGCAGTATAATTCCAAAATATTTCATGCCAATAGAATTAAAAAATAAAATAAAATAAAAAGAGAGAGAAACTGCAAAGCATCATGAGACATACTGGATGGAAATCATGGAATAAAATTTTGATATGATGATGACAATGGTAAAAGCCTTCAAGGCTGTTGAAAAAAAAAATAAAAAAGAGAGCAGTCATTATATAATTTATCCGAAAGTCAAAGGAAAATTTCAAAGAAAAGAAAAATTGTTCACCTCTGTGTGTCAACGTTTCGATCTACAGTGGGAGCATAATATGGAGGTGTGCATCCATATAAATAAAATGTTGCCGGCTAAAGGAAAAACCTAATACGACTCTAGGCAACAAATCCTAGCACCACGGTGATTGTCACCTAATTGCTAAGTCAAACTCAAATTTGTCGAGACCTCGTCATACCAAAACACAACAAGTCGTGTTCATGACTACTGGCGAGGAAAAGAATCTGTGACACTAAAAATTTATTAGTGTTTTACAATTAAAATGAATTAATTATTATTGAGCTAACATAAATATAATTAGCCCAATTTAATTAATTTAGCCCACTCAAATAAGATATCCAAATTAAACAAATATAATTTGGATTGTAAAATATTTGGACCAGTCAACATTATAGTCCAAATAAGATGGTCAAATGGCAAAGGTAAAAAAAAACTTCCAAGTCATAAACGGGCCAAGCCCATAAACTACCAAGTCCATGAAGGGATCTCCATTCCCTATAAATAGACATCACATCCTTCAGTTGAGAGGACCAGAAAATCATTATTCTCAAGAGCTCATAAAATTCTCTTGGAATTCTCTCTGCAAATAGTCAACAAGCACATCAAATCCGTGCCGACTGTTCAGATACATTCAAACAAATTCGATTGAGATTCAAGCTTTTGTCAGCCCTCATTCGAATACACCCAAACAAAACTCAAACTCAGGTTGACGTTGACCAAACGTCACTCTACACTCAACTCCACGTCGACATCAACACGTATCACTCTCAAGCTACGGAACAGAATCAGAGAACTTAGTTTATTTTTATTATAAACTGTTTACAGAGATTGTACTCAATACATTTATTGAAATAAAATTTCTTTTTTACTTTGTTTCCTGTCTTATATATTTTGACTCGAAAGTTGTGTATACAATCACACTTACACTTCAAGAAGCTTCTTTTGGAAGCCAAAACACAAAGTCTAAGTGGACTAATCAATAGCTAAACAAAGTCCACTCCAAAAAGGCCCAAATAAAACCAAAGTAAAATACTATCATATTTTACCACTTGGGCTGGACCCACAACACAAAGAATTTAAAGATAAAGGAGAAAAACAAATTACAGCAAAGAAGCGTTTAGATTAATCGTCAATCACCTAATCCAATAGAAAGTCGAAAACCAATAGCAATTCGAAACCTTTTTTCTCCTATTATTACAAACAACTAATTGTCAATCACCTAAATTCCTTAATTCACTCTACAAGCAACTAGACCCGAATTCAATATGAGGCATCTCGAATCGGGTTGGGTATTCACGAAGCAACTCGGAAAATCGCTTGAATTTCCCAAAGTAATTATCATCTTAAACACCCTAACTATTTCCTTTAATTTGGGGCAAAAAGGAAACAAGGAACAGAGAATTAATAAATTAATTAACAAGATGAAATAAGATGAAGGTTAGGAGCCATGGAATGATGATGAGATTATAAGAGGATGTGTAGATGAAAAAGTTGATGACATAGATTTTAATATTCTGATTTCACTACTTAATTTGTTAAATTAAAAACTGATTTTCAAAAATTATTTTTAAAATTAAAAATAATTTTTCAAAAATATTTTATAAAATAATGATGTCTTTTGCCACCTATTCCTATTTCCTAGGTCCCTAAACTTTGATAGGTAATGATGTCTAATGCCACTATAGGTTCCTAAAGTTTCACATTAATTTACATAAAGTGCCAACTCAGCTAGGCAGGGGTCCATAAACTTTCAATTTAAATTGCCACGTCAGTGATTTATTCCCTAACTTTGCCTAGTCATCACTTTTTGTCATAAAAGGCAAGCTGCCGGAAATACTATTTAGTGGTGGTGAAGGGACTAAAATCAGACATTTGAAAGATGAGGGACCAAAATCAAACTTGTACCAAAGTTTAGGGACTGTATTTTATGTTTACTCATTAAGGGTGTATACAAAAGGCCACATCTCTTAAAAAAGGTCTTCTTTTAACTCTTCAACGGGGTATTAAGTATTTGCATATCGAAGGTGATAATCTTTTAGTGATCAATGCAGTCAACAATATTTTGAAAGCTCCTTGGCAAATTCAACTCATTGTAGAAGATATTCAAGCCCTTCTTCGTCGCTTCATTTCTTATCGCATTCAACACATATATCGAGAAGTAAACAAGGCTGCTGATTGGATAGCTAACGTCGGCCACTTAGTTCAGTCTTCATTCATAATTCAGCCTTGTACTTCTTTTGCACTGCATAAAATCCTTGTAAATGACATTTTAGGTGTTCCCCTCACGAGGAGGGTCTCCTAAAATTTATTTTTCTTACCTTTATAAAAAAAAAAATTAAGGGTGTATACAAATACATTATAATTTTAAGACTTTGCATTATTTTATTAATAAATACCATGTGCAAGGGTTTTGCTTTACCCGTGTATTTCTCTCAATATAATATAGATAGATTAGAGAAAAGTTGGTTTTAATTTCAGAATTGCCGATAAAAATATCGAAGCTATACAATAGGAAGTTCCCATATTTTATTAATTATTTTGGTATTTGTTTATGCCAAAAATCGCCTAAGTGACAAATTCCGGTTGGGACATCGATAACTAGACTGCAACGAGAAAATAAAGGGAAGAAAATAAAAATAGAAGAGACACAAAAGATGGTGACGCAGAAAACCCATGGAAAAGGGTAAAAACCGCGGGTGGCTATAATACGGGCATAATGCCGTTAATTACACTACATTGTATATTTGATAATTAATAAGATAAGAGCATGATATAGAAAAAAAATACACATGTTACCATAGTAGGAGAATTAGAGATGTATAATACATTAAAAACTATCGAGAGCGGAAGAAAGCGGTTGAGTATACACCCTTATGAATTGTATAAGACACAACTCTTGTAGGCAGGGGGGTGTTTTATGAGGTAAGTTATAGTAGGAGAAATGTATGTCCTTTGGGATGGTTTGCATAATAAACAATAGTAGGTAGAAGTTTAGTATAAAATATTCGTGGATTATGTCAATGAAAGAAGCAGAAGAGTGGATTGGATTGTCTAAGAACATTTAAGGCTACTAATAAATTATAGTAGTTTAGGTAATTGATGTCTATGGAGTAAAATGGAAATTCATGTGGCTAAAGAATAAATAATAGTAGACTCACTCTAAGGCTTTAATGGGAATTGTCTTAGTAAGTAAAGTTTGTGGAGAAGGATGATCAGGTAATGGGTAGTAGTTGATTGTTTGGTTTATAAGAAAGAGAATGATATGGGAATAATATTGGAGAAAATAGTGACTCCAGAACGTAGGATCTTGTGGCCAAAGTTGCTGCCCCTTTTATAGTATTAGTAGGTAGTTACTATCTTCTTGTTAGTGGGACATAGTAAGCTCCTTGTTTTTCTCTAACTACTCCCTTGATATTCTCAACCTCTTTGACCTTGCTTACCAAGTATTCTATTCCACATGTGCTCATTGACTTTGCTAAGTAAGTGGAGATAATTATTCCCCAACATAACAAACTACCTTGCATTGACCACATCACCTTGGACCACGTAAAATGAGCCATAATAATTATGTCGCTTGTCGGCGTCGGACGTCGGTCGACGGCGTCATATAAAATACGGTCATAACAATAGCCCCCATTTTTCTAGTTGGAGCTTGCCGAAGACTAGGAAAATAATCTTCAAGTTTGACTCCACGTCCATCATCATCTTTGGCGTCGTCTGGGTCTTGACGTCGGGGACCTAACGTTAGGGTCATGATGTCAGGTTGCGTAGTTTTGTCGTCTGAGTCCATTATTCTGGTGTTAGGGCCATCACAAGATGTCAAAGAATGTTGCTCTGTCGACAAGGCCGTTTGTGATGTCAAAGCATGGAGTTTTTGATAGAAAGACCTTTCAAAGTGTATGATTGTGTGTGTTGTTAGGCTATTGACATGATGTCATATAGTAAATGTCATTTTGTTTTGGTATATCAGAGTCGTTGCATATATTTGTTGTGCGTTACGCAAATGTATGTTTGTAGTTGCTCGTGTAAATGTATGTATGTATGTGTGTGATAGGTACCTTTGATGTTAAAACCATTTTGGTACTTGTTGCAATGAATGGCCAATTACCACTTCCAACTAGTTACACATGGCTTGTTGTATGTTGTTGTGATGACTTCTCAAGGTGTGTGTCCCTTGTTGTATAGAAGTCATCCTGTGTTCACCTGACGCCGTTAAACCTTAATGCTCCAGCGTAGGTTGCCGTCGTTGACTTAGGTGTCGGCGTCAGGTGGTTGTAAACGTCGTGATATTAGGTTGCCTGATGTCGGCTGTCAACGAGTCCTTGCCTTTCAAACTTGTCTTCACACAACAAAGGTGAGATGGCCCTTGGCGTCGCCGACGACACTTTGAGACTTAAGTTAGTACAATAATATAGCATAGATACATTAAATATGATTAAAATCAAATAAAAACTATTAAATGAAATGAATAAGAGTAAAATACAGTCAATAAGAACGATTGAAGTTCGAGAGCATCTGAACTTAAAGTTTACCCCTGTGCTCCAAACATAGAGACAAAACTTGACGTTTAACGCCTGACATCGGGCACCTGAACTTTGACGCTTGACAATTGACGATCGATTGTTGACGGTTGACACTTGATGTTTGACAGCTGACGGAACGGATGACATCTAACGCTTAACGTCTTGGGTCAAGAGACATATATACAATTTGTCGCCGTGTTTAGTTGAATTTCTCATTACAAAGTGTTGATGTCAAGTGCTCTAGCTGCGTGACACTTATTGTTGTCGTCTTTATCGTAATGGGCACCTCGTCGTCAACCCTTTCTTTACTGTCATGATTGTCATTACGCATGTCGTCACCATCTATGGCTTCGACGTCAGTCTGGTGTCACTTATTATGACGGTGGCAAGGTTATTATCGCTGCTCCAGATGTCAGCTATGTCGTGACGTGTCATTATTGCGTCCAGTTGTCTTCGATCTATACTTCAAAGAAAAACTTATATGCCATTGACGTTAGTTTATGAAAAGTAACACTAACCGATTGGTTATTCGTTAATATTAAAGAGTCGACAACTAAACATGTTGTCATTCAAGTGCAATGAAATGTTTTAATCGTATGTACTCTTAACACAACATTTAGGCTAAGATGACAATAGGAGAACTAATGTGTAGAAACGATACTAAAACATACCTAGATGTCGTTGTCAAGGATAATAATTTGTAACTTACTATTCGTCATTTATGGCCGAGGACCGTTCATTGTATAAATCTTATTGAGCTGGTGTCAGCCCCCAACGTTGCCTTCGTTGTTTCCGTGGAATTTTCTTTGTCTTGTGCTTGACGTCAGGCATCTTAAAGAGGCGTATATACCTGATTTTCATATTCAGTAGAAGACTTAGTTCTATTTAAAGATCGTCACTAAGCCACCTTCATTGGTTGATGATTGACACTAACATGACATCGTTGCTGCCGACCAAGATTACCTGCTGACGACAGACACTAAGGTGACATCGCTGCTCATGACCAGCACTGAGGCATTGTCGCCGTTGAATAGCACTTCGACGACGTCCCTACTTGATGAATATCTCCTAGCGATGTCAGTATTGGGTTGACGTCGGACAGCACATGACGACTGGTTTTATGTTGACGTGATCTCGTATGACGTCGACAACTCATTTGTTTCAAGATATTAACGACTTTCTTCAACTTCTTGAATAAGTCGTACATCTGAATTAAATTGTTGACGGCGTCAAGCCCCCAATGTCTGGAACATAGGAAATATCATACCTACGATCGAAGTCTCAAATACAACCTTAATGTCAATCGCTTATAAAATTGTAAAAGTTCAGATTTATGCAAAAAATATCATAATAATCAAAGTATATTATCTTGTCTCCTTGTGGCGACTTAAGGACAATTGCAAAGTTTAGCACTTAATACTTGGACTGAAGTCAGCCACAAAATCTGGAGGATGGACAATTGCAAAGTTTAGCACTCATTACTTATGGCTGATTAACCGTCACAACGGTCTGGAACCGACACCGCGTCATGATCTGGTGTTGCGTCTAAAACCGGCGTCGCATCCAGTTGCGGCGTCTGTCATGATCCAATGTCGCGTCTGCAACCGGCATCCCGCCTGGAATCGGCGTCGCGTCATCACAAGGCTGGTGCTACGTCGGCATACAAGTGATGTCACACCACAATTGTTAATGATGTGCTCGACAATGGATGTAAAAGAACCCTTCTTTTTCCATTAAGGACGATCATTGGAAGTAACCTTGTCAAAGCTTCATGACACCAAGGAAAACAGTTAGCCGCATTAAATCATAATCAAAATTATTACACAATTCGATGTCATCAAGGGATGATTGTTAACGTCCTATGTTAGCTTAGGTTAATACAATCTTCACTCTTATTGAGTTCATCTAGTGTCCGTCGACATTTTGATGTCGATAAACAACTTTCTTTCATAGACCAAGTAAACAAGTAGTATAAAACATAAGAAATCATAATACTTATCTATTGACATCACTTTGACTAAATTGGACGTCGTTTTACCCTTGTCGGTGAACGCCAAGTCTGTCGGATGTGACACACGACAGTTGACGCTGATTTGTACTCTGACTTGTTACCAGTTCTGAACCTGATGTCAGTGCACGCTATGGTGTCATTAAGTGTTGGTTTTGACGTCAGTTTGTACATTGACGTCGATGCGCTTCTTGACGCTGACACCTAATTTGACGTCGATATGCTTTCTGACGTCACCTCTCGTTTTGACGTCGATATGCTTTCTGACGCCTGCTCTTACTCTGACGCCGACATGCTTTCGAACGCATGCTCTTACTCTGACGCCGACATGCTTTATGACGCCAGTTTTCACGTACTATTTGATGCAGCTTTGTGCTTGATACTGCTGAGCTTTCCCACGTCAATCAGTGCTTTGACGTCAAGACGTTGTCAGGCACATTATCGAAAAGAAGGTGATAAATTATTTCTCCAACCTCGACGTTCCGGATAGGTTATATGATGAGTGACTGAATTTGTTTTGTGGAATGATTTTTGTGGAAATGTGTATTGGGATAGGATCTAGCTATCGGCCCCACGGTGGGCGTCAAATTATTTATGCCAAAAATCGCCTAAGTGACAATTTCCGGTTGAGACATCGATAACTAGACTACAACGAGAAAGTAAAGGGAAGAAAATAAAAGGAGAAGAGACACAAAAGATGGTGACGCGGAAAACCCATGGAAAAGGGTAAAAACCGCGGGTGGCTATGAGTCCACCAATCCACTATAATACGGGCATAAAGCCGTTAATTACAAGTACATTGTATATTTGATAATTAATAAGATAAGAGCATGATATAGAAAAAAATACACATGTTACCATAGTAGGAGAATTAGAGATGTATAATACATTAAAAACTATCGGAGAGCGGAAGAAAGCGGTTGAGTATACACCCTTATGAATTGTATAAGACATAACTCTTGTAGGCAGGGGGGTATTTTATGAGGTAAGTTATAGTAGGAGAAAGGTATGTCCTTTGGGATGGTTTGCATAATAAACAATAGTAGGTAGAAGTTTAGTATAAAATATTCGTGGATTATGTCAATGAAAGAAGCAGAAGAGTGGATTGGATTGTCTAAGAACATTTAAGGCTACTAATAAATTATAGTAGTTTAGGTAATG
Source organism: Beta corolliflora (assembly GCA_947648045.1). Taxonomy (NCBI): domain Eukaryota; kingdom Viridiplantae; phylum Streptophyta; class Magnoliopsida; order Caryophyllales; family Amaranthaceae; genus Beta; species Beta corolliflora. The sequence continues at coordinate 823,050 of CANSZD010003015.1, read as the reverse complement.
GATGTCTATGGAGTAAAATGGAAATTCATGTGACTAAAGAATAAATAATAGTAGACTCACTCTAAGGCTTTAATGGGAATTGTCTTAATAAGTAAAGTTTGTGGAGAAGGATGATCAGGTAATGGGTAGTAGTTGATTGTTTGGTTTATAAGAAAGAGAATGATATGGGAATAATATTGGAGAAAATAGTGAATCTAGAACGTAGGATCTTGTGGCCAAAGCTGCTGCCCCTTTTATAGTATTAGTAGGTAGTTACTATCTTCTTGCTAGTGAGACATAGTAAGCTCCTTGTTTTTCTCTAACTACTCCCCTTGATATTCTCAACCTCTTTGACCTTGCTTTACCAAGTATTCTATTCCACATGTGCTCATTGACTTTGCTAAGTAAGTGGAGATAATTATTCCCCAACATGACAAACTACCTTGCATTGACCACATCACCTTTGACCACGTAAAATGAGCCATAATAATTATGTCGCTTGTCGGCGTCGGACGTCGGTCGACGGCGTCATATAAAATACGGTCATAACAGTATTCTCTCCCTTATTATTTTGATTAATTATTATATTTATTGGGTGTTTTTGTATGTAATATTGCAGTTGTTATTCACTTCCCATTCTCAAGCAACAAAAATTCATGGTCTTGCCTTTTTTCTTCTGGGTTTTAGATGTCCACTTAAAATTTTTATTTATAATTTTTTTTTTGTTTTAATTAATCCGAAAACCTAGAATTTGCGAAATCCTGAAGTTTTGATGAAGGGAAGTGTGAGAATTTAATAAGTTTTATATATTATGTTGTATTATGATTATGAATTCATGGAATTGGGGTGATCAAGATTTTACTGAGTATGGTTATGAATTTATGACATTTTGTGTATTTCTTCCGACTAAGGGCAGGTCTTATTAAAGCATTATACCGGTATCTGAAATTAGGGTTACCAAATCCGTTGTTGTCGAAGTGATCATCTCTGAAGACTGAATATGAGCTGATTGAGATTGGTTAGGGCTTCTCAATCAATGATTATAAGGGCAAAGAACGGCATAATTAAAAATCTTTTGGCATAACTGATTCCGTCTAGGATATATAGTATATTTGATCAAGATTGTATGGAAAGTGGAATATATTAATATGGGAATACAATGGCAAAAGGAGTCTCGTTTAACTGTTTAAGGAATATATTTGATCAAGATTGTACTCAAGTAATTACCACACAAAATCGTTGATTGTGGGCTGTGGCCGAGTAATCATTATAAATTGTGGAGATTCCTATTCAATTAATTGTCATTGACACTGGCCCTAAAGACAAAAATTGAGCAATATGGCATTATTGGAATTCCTGGATCCCTTTTGATGGAGCAATTAATATCACTTGTCTATCAAATATGGTATTCTAATGAGGTTGTATTATAACATAAGTAAAAAGGAGAAGAAGTTGCAATTGGTGCCAGTTTATATGAATGCGGTAAGGTAATACTATTTGGCAGTTTCTATGTAGCATGCACAACATTTTCTTCTTCCATAACTTTTTAGTGAGCCAATGTTACTAAAAATCTAACATAATTAGATTGCTTAGATTTTGGCAAGGTACCACACAGGACACTTTTAATCTAATTTTGTGTCAACTTATACTTCATATATTTGTTTTGAAACATAGTTCGGGACTATTCATCAGTTCCAATGATGGTTGAATTTTAACTTCTTTTGTGTAACTGAGGGTAATATGTTTAATTTGATTGAATGTGCAGGAAAGGAATATAATTGACCAGATTACCTAGTTCCTTTACCTTTTTTTTTTTTTTAATGGTATATCCGTATATGTGAAAAGCTGACAGACAAAAATTAATGAGAAGATTTATATGCTTGCAAGTTGTAACAAAACATGGAATTTTTATTACTTTACACTATTGAATATGGCCTATATAGGTCTGAAAATTGCAATATCTTATATACTTTGTATTTGATTGTCACTTTCTGTCAAAGCAACTTTTGATGGCTTCTCTGTTTCTCTGTATGACTACATGTGTATGAGATTTCCCTCATTACCTGTATTTATATACGAGGAAGTAACTTGTCAAACCGATATTGCTAATTGTCTTAATTGAAGAAAAGTGCTGCACTAATGAGATATAATTGTCGTGCCAGCTGGAAATTAAGGATGAGGTTGTTTTGGGGACCTTTTGTACTAAGAAATCATCTGTTAATTTTTTTTGCAATGATGAGTGAGAAACAGTTTATTTATTCTTCGTCTTTGTTCTGCGCTCATTTTCCTGAACATTGTTTACTTCTTTCAGGTTTCCGGCACTAACAGATTTGCAAGTGTTATTGATTTTTTACGACGTCAACTTCATAAAGATACCTTGGTAGGTGGCTTTTATGTCTAATTTGTTTCCCATGCCTGAGATAAATCATTAATGGGTGTCTGTGTGCAGTTTGTGTACATCAACACATTAATCCAGATCAGATGAATCTGTGATAGATCTCTACAATGTAAGTTGTCTTTTGCTTGATGGGAGAAAATGAGTTTTAAGATATTGATACAAAAAGTTGGCTTGGTCTCAGTAGCTCCTAAGTCCTATGTCCTAATTTGATCATTCACTTATCTCTGGATATGTAGAAATGGGTCCTTGATGGGAGAAAGCGGTACGTGTCAAGTGTCCGACTCATTTATTTTTGAAAAAATTCTATGATTTTGAACTCAAGTGTCATACTTCATGTCCGAGTGTCGATGGTCCGACACCTTACTGGCGGAAATTAAAGAGTCCGAAGTAACATAGGTTTTACTCACCAACTTTTTCGAAGAGTTGCTTGCACATCTTAAAAATTGTTCTGGTGAGACTGAAGGGGATATGTGGTGTATGAGATAGTTTCCGGTAACTGCTAAAGTTAATTAGCTGAATATTATTTAGTCTTAGTTTGATGGTCTTAGGACCATCTGTAATGTGGTGTTTCTTCTGTATCACTATGCTGATCTCCTAGACTAGCTACCCTGCCTGCACCCGACTCACTCAGTCACTCCCCCTCCCCTTTTGAATATGGGAAAACTTGTAACATTTAACTTTTCGTCTCATTGCAGAATTTTGGAATTGATGGTAAGCTGGTTGTCAATTATGCTTGTTCTATGGCTTGGGGCTGACTCTGGTGGTGATGTCTGATTATTGTTTACTGGTAAGGTCTTGAACATATGGGGACTCTGCAGATGGTGAAAATCTCAGCTGATAGATTTTGGGATTTGTCTTTGTGAAGTAGGCTAGTTCTCTCTGTCTCTTCTAATTGTGTCATACACATTATATTTTCTCTTGATTTCATCTGTAAAGTTGACATATTTTTTGTTAATATTTGTAAAAAGCCGAAGGATTAGTCTTGAAAAAACTTCAGTCCTGCATCTTGTTAATTTTCCCTCTTCTTTCTTGATTTAAAACTATTTTTTTGTTATGTTTAGTTTTTTAAAAATTTCTGTTCTGGATTGTGCTTGTTATCCCTCTTTTTTGAATTAAGGCTCTCCAATATTGATTTGTTTTTTTTTTTTTGAAGGAACTCACCAATATTGAATTAATCTGTGCTATAATTGCAAATGAACTAAATTGAATTAAATTAATGTGAAGAAATTGAAAATAACACATCCTGTGATACTGAACCACCTACTTTTTATCTCAAACTAAGATGGTTCATGTCTTGGCCAGTTTTGGCTTGGATTAGAGTAGGACTTTACCAAGTTAACTGACGGCATGGACTATTTCTATGACAGTCTTAGTGAAAAGCCGAAAACTATATAGTTTTGACTTTTGAGTTACGATTAATGAGGAAAACACCAATTATCATATTAATGAGTTTTTTTTTTTCAATTGGTGTACTCACTTAACCAGTCATAGCTTTGTTGTTTATTTAAACATTCATTTTGGTGCAGATCATTCATCATCGGGTTTTGACTAATTCCATGTCAAGTTCAGTCTGTTTGGATTCCAACCAATATATTCAATTCAAACAACTGAACACGAGTCGATTTTGCCAAGTCTCTTTAATTATACATCTAAGGGGGTCGTTTGGTTTATGAAGGGGAAAGGGAAAAGGCTTAAGAAAGAGAAACAAGGAGAATGGAAAGGTAAACCCTTTGATTAAAAGAGTTGTTTGGTTAGAATCAATATATCTCTCTCCTCTCACTATTACTCCAACAGTACACACACACACTCTCTCCCAATAACCACTGCCACCACCTCGCCGCTGCCGGCTTTTCGTCAGCGCGCTGCCCTCCTCTTTGCTTTGCCATCAACGCCTCTCCTTTGTTGCCGTCGCCGGTGCCTTTTGCCGTTTCCTTTTTCCACCACCATAAAAACTCAAATCTTAGGTTTTAATTTTTAAAGGTCAAATTCGACCATGAAAACTTCAGATCTGAAGTTTTCATGGCCGAATTTAAACATATAAAGCCATAATTAAAGAAAAGAAAAGGTAATTTTTGTTTACTCTGGCTTTTTTTTTTCGTTTTTGGGTTTTCTTGGTGTGGTGATATGCGGTTTTGTGGCTGTGATGGTGGTTTGATTTTGGTTTCGGGTGTCTGGTGTTTTCGTGGGGTGGCTAGATGGTGGTAGGTGTTGGTTTTGTGATGGCTGAATATTCAGCGAGGTGGTTACGTGGTGGTGGGTGTTAGTTTCGCGGTGGTTGGGTGTTTCGTGTGGTGGTTGGATGGCAGTGGGTGTTAGTTTCGTGGTGGTTGGGTTTTTCATGCGGTGTTGGATGGTGGTGGGTGTTGGTTTCGTGGTGGTTCAATGTGTCGTGGGGTGGTTCACCTTGCGCCCCAAACCCCCAAACCGGGGCGCTTCGCCCTTGGACCCAGACTCGGCCGGTCGGCGGCGAGACCCCGTGCTAAGTTTTTCAAAGCGCCAAGTTCAAGACATTCTATCGGTTTATTCGAAATTTTTTTAGTTACATTAGCGTTTGTGTGGTCAACGCCGGTCAATGTTGGTCAACGCCGGTAAACACCTTGGTCAATGCCAAAAATCTTGAGAGAATGAAAGTGAATAAAGAAAGTGTGGTGGGGTTGTGTGGAAAACATGTGGCACATGTTGAAGTTTAAATAAAGAAAGGGAAAGAAGAAAGGAGGGAATAGTTTTTGTCAAAAACACAAGCGTTGCTACCGGAAATTCGGGACGACGTTTAGCGAAATGAGTAGATTTTAGGCTACATATCAGGGATTTCAGGTTTGGACGAGAACAATCTTTCCATGCCGAATAAAATCTAAGTAGTTGATTCTATGATAGTAAGACCGAGTCCAATGACTAGAGGATGCACCTCCGAAAACCCATGTGTGGGTGTGGGTGTGGGTGTGGGTCAGCTGATCCCTCAGCCTCACACCACCCAACACCAATTTGCAACTCTTCATTGGCGCCTTCTTTTCCTCTCTTCTAACTTCCAAAGACTAGTAGAAGTAGTAACCTACGTTTTCCCTTCCCTTTTTGGATTCTTCCTAAATATTATTTTTATCATATCATAATTAATGAATATTATGATAAAGTAGTGTGAATATTGGACCATCAACATTATGCATATTTATTTGACCTCCTCAATAATATCTTATAGTATTAAAAAATAATTTAAAAAAATTCGACGGTTTTTACAAAAAAGTATTTCCTGCTTGATCATGGATCAGCTATGTTCTTACATTGCACTCCACCTTATTTGAGTATGTATCAACCGTTGATTTTCCAAATAGTTATGATATGGTTATATTTGGATGGTCTAGATTTGAGGTGAAAATAAGCTAAAATTGATGCAAACACAGTGGAACAAATCCTCCAAGTCGCTCCCTAATCTCTGTTTTTGTTGCTGTCTGTATTAAGGCTCAACCCCTGCAACAACTGATTCTGAAAGCGGGAAAAGGGAGAGGGATATTTCATTCAAGGAACGATACCCAAGAATTTTTTTAATCTTGTTATTACTCCATTTTGTTTATTTTACGATTTAAATTTCTTATTGGTTAACACTTTAGAGTTTAGACATCTTATCTATCGTTAAAGACTTTTTCTCAATTTAACGATCACTTATCGAAAACTCTTACGCAGATTACTACGGAATATTACAGTCGATTACATATACTACAAGAAAACGACTACCAAAATCGATTAGTCAAACCAATAAATATAATCAGTTTATAACAAGAAAACAACTATGTAAATCAAGTTATGTGTATCAACTAGTCAAATCAACAAATGTACTAGTATGTAAGCTTATACTCTCTCCGTCCCTAAATAGAGTGCCCATTTTTTCATTTATGTTTGTCCCAATAAATTTCCCATTTCCTTATTTGGTATGGGTCCACCAATTAAAATATTATCTTACTTTCAACTTTTATAATATCACCCACTTTCCCATATGCCCCACATTCTCTCTCCTTAATAAATACTTCCTCCGTTTCTAAATAAGTGCAACATAGAGAAGTGGCACACAGACCAAGGCACCTAGAGAGAAAAAGTTGGGGACCACACTTATAAAAGGATTAGACAACCTAATTAAATAAAATATCTACACTAATTAGTAATTACCCAACAACTTTATCCCCAGCACCCTCCACTGCCATCAACCACAACACCACCGTAGGCCACCGACCACCGCTATCACTTTCCCCATCCCCCACCCGGCCACCCTTGCCCACCGGAAAAACCCCTCCCCTACCCCTGGCCACCGAAAACCAGCCCCTTTCCCCTCCCCTCCTTCCCCAGCCCAACCACAAACAACCACCACCAACCACAATTTCAACCGCAGCAACGGATCAACATCTCCCCACCACCACCATCGTAGCAACATCCCACCACCACCAGTATTTTTGAAAGTTTGCAATCGAAACCCTAACCCTGGTTTCACCCAACACCACCGCGAGCGCCACCAAGAAATCCAACGCCACATCTAACTTGACTACGAATTTGTGAAATGGAACTCCCACACCACTCTTATTCCGCATCTACAAAGTTGGGGATGGAGAAAGGCGTGATGGAGGAGGCGAGAGAAGGCGAGGAGGAGGCGAGAGAAGGCGATGATGAGAATTTGGAGGAAAAGGCCAAGAGGAAACGAAGGAGAGGAGAGAGAAGGGTGTGGTGTCGGACTCGGTTACCGTGGCGTGGTGGTGCGGGAAGGTGGTGGAGTCGAGCTGGTAGTGGTGGTGGTGGTATTGGGTTGGTGGGTTGAGTTGAGAAGAGGGGTGGGGTGACTGAGATAGTGAGATGGGGTTGGTGGCTGAGATAGTGAGATGGGGTTGGTGGCTGAGAGAGGGTTGGGTTGGGTTGAGGAGGGGAGAGAGAGGGGTGGGTTAATGTTGTTTAGGTTGGTAGATGATAAATTAATTAAGTTGTTGGGGAAAATAAGTAATGGCATTTACGTAAATAAAAAGGAAAAACTTTTTATTTTATGCTATGTTGCACTTATTATGACATTTTCTTAAATGGAAAATGTTGCACTTATTTAGAAACGGATGAAGTAATTCATAAAAAAGGTACCAACTTCTATATTTAATTATGATTCAATACAACTAAGGTCCTACACATGATTTCTTTCTTAATACTTGTGCCCAAAAGAAATGAAAGACTCTATTTAGGGACGAAGGGAGTAACTAATAACGTGTACAACCAATTAATGTAAAAGAGTGTAAATGTTAATCAAAGGAATGGGGTTCATGTACAATTATTTATGAACTCGACAAATATAATACTTCTTCAGTTTCATATTATTAGTCCTATTTAAAATCATTTACTTTAAATAAGAAATGATAAATTCTTAGAATAAAGTACATTGGAACCAATGAAATATATTGGGATCAAATCCTATTTTTTGCAATAAATTGCATTGGGGCTATGATTGGGACAATTTTTTTATTGGAACTATTAAAATTTTGTATAGGAACCATTAAAATGAGGAGTATATGAGAAAATAAAGAGAATTTGTTGATGAACTAAGATAGAAATGAGACTATCGCTTTTCAAAAAAAAAAATAGAAATGAGACTATCTTTTTGAAACACCTAAAATAGAAAATTGGGATTAACATTATAAAATGGAGAGAGTAATGAATATGAATGAAATAATTACTCTGTTATTATATTCATTGATCAAATTGATATATGTTATTAAAAAAAGGTCGCTATGTCGAAATATGGGTCACTATGCGTTCTGCGATCATTCTTTGGCACGTTTGATATTTTTGTCCATAATAATTTTAGTGTGGACCAGGTCCACGCAAGACTTTAGCTTTTTCTAAAAGGTACACATGATAGTTAATACTTTGTTTGGGTGTATCTAATCCTAGGGATGCCCGAGTGTATGTAATAAGTTATACCTCTTGAGTCTATGATTGCAGTTTATTAGGATAATGAGTTTGGCCTGTTCGCGAATAGTTCGGGATCAGCTCGTGGTAGCTCGGCTCGGATTCGGACTCAGCTCGAGACCTAACGAGCCAACCCGAACTAGGCCAAGCTCGGCTCGAAAAGCTCGTGAACAACCTCGATTATTATCTTATATAAAAAAATTAATATAACTTAAAGCCTTTAAAAAGTTATTATATGCTAAAACACTTTAAAAAGTTTTTTTTTTTTTGAGGGGAAACATCAAAGCTAGCATTAATCAAGGGACAAATTGTCCATCAAAATATAAGGAGCCACTTCCGAAGGGGAATGGTTCTCCCAAATCTGTTCCACCCCAAAAGGGGTTAGCCTAGCTAGATGATGAGCCACAAAGTTACCGTCTCTTTTCACATGAGACCAAACTAGAGAAGAAAAACTAGTACAGGAAAGTAGAGTATTAGACAAGATATTATCTAAATCGGAAAGAAAAATTGCATTCTTCGAAAGCCTTCTAATAATTGTTTGACAATCCGACTCAAGGATGATGCTTTGGAGGCCAAACCTTCTGCTCAATCTCACCCCCATCTCTAGTGCTTTAGCTTCAGCTATTTCAGGAGCCCAGTTTGCAAGAACTCGGCGTGTTGCTGCAAAAACCACGCCTCCAGCACTGTCACGCGCAATGACTCCTAAACCCACCCAGCTATCTACCGCTAGGGACGCATCCACGCTCACTTTGTGCAAACCTACTGGCGGTAGTGCAAAAGTGCACGGACCGGAAGGGTATTGGTACATATTCTCCAAAGAAAATTACGAACCTTAGGACTTACATCCAAGCTCCATATATCAACCCAAGAACGGTGATAATTATCGAGGTTACCTCCTTTACCCAACATATAAGCTGTTTTAACAGTGTAGTGGCCATCTTTTGAGAAAGCCCACGTTAAATCATCTTTAGGAGAAGGGGAAGTGAGGGGGATGGACATTATACACTTGATATCTCTCTCGTTAAAAATGTCATCAATAATCTCCGTTTTCCATTCCATACAACTTTCATCAATCAGATTACTTACCATGGACATGTTTGCACGCGGCGCCGAAGTGATATGCCTGCCATCATCATCCAAGACCCAAGGGTCCTCCTAAATGTTGACATCCTTGCCATCTCCAATACGCCATAAAATGCCTTCTTTGAGCAAATCTTTTGAACTCCAAATGCTCTTCCAAGAGTAGCTGCATGAGTGTCCCATAAATGAATCAAGGAAACCATAATTAGAGTAATATTTTGCCTTCATTACACGCCCAAGGAGAGAGTGAGGGTGCCGGATGAGACGCCAAGCTTGACGTCCAAGAAGAGCATCATTAAAGACCGCGAGGTCTTTAAAGCCCATACCACCAAAGCATTTCAATGTGCACAGATCCGCCCAATTCTTCCAGTGAATTTTCCTTTTTCCATCTGAGCTACCCCACCAAAACCGAGCCATAGCTGCTTGAATCTTTTGAATAATCATGTTAGGGAACTTGTAAACTCCCATCAAATATGTAGGGATAGCTTGAATGACTGCCTTCAATATAACTTATTTTCTGGCTCTCGATAAAAGTTTTTCTTTTCATCCTTGGAGTTTCTTCCAAATCCTATCAAGGAGCGAATCAAAAATAGCTTTTTTTTATCGTCCCGCAATAGAAGGGATACCAAGATACTTCTCATGTTTATCAACCTTGCGCATCTGATGAATTCCCATGAGTGCATCCTGGCCTTCTAAACTTCTTTCTTGAACGAGACTTCCGACTTTTCATAATTAATTTTCTGCCCGGATGCCAATTCATAGAGGTTGGGAATATCAACTATTTCAGTGCATTCCTGTCGGGTAGCTCTAGTAAACAATAAGTTGTCATCAGCAAAAAGGTGGAAAATTTCCGGACCGCTACGACTGAGTCTAGCCCCATGAATCAATATCTCCTGCACTTTCTTCTGAATCATCTTTGAAAAAACGTCTGCAATCAGAATGAATAAATAAGGGGATAGGGGATCCCCTTGTCTAAGCCCCCATGCAGGAGACACAGAACCACATACTCCCCCATTAATAATAAAGGAGTAGGAAACAGTGGACACACATTTCATGATCAAATTTACCCATCTACCATCAAAGCCCATAGTTAACAGCATCTTTCTGAGAAAGCCCCACTCCACTCTGTCATAGGCTTTGCTCATGTCAAGCTTCATAGCAATAGTTCCTCGTCTGCCTTTATTCATGTGCTTCATAGAATGAAAAATCTTCAATGCAATGAGCGCATTATCTGTAATAAGACACCCTGGCACAAAAGCACTCTGGTTCTCTGTAACAATATCAGGCATAATACCTTTCAAACGTATAACAATGGCCTTAGACATCAGCTTGTAAAGAACGTTGCATAAAGCTATTGGACGAAATTCAGCAGCATTCTTTGGATCTTTCACTTTCGGAATGAGAGCAATATTAGTCTTGTTCAGCATAGCAGGGAACAAAACTCCATGAAGAATATCAACGACAAATGCCGTCACATCATCTCCAACAAAATGTGCCAAAATCGTTGATAGAAAATGGCATGCATCCCGTCCGCCCCGGGAGCTTTACAAGGGTGCATCTCGCCGAAGTGCGTGAATAGATCTCCTCCTTGAAATAAGGTTTCACCGTAACTTGATTACATTCATCAGAGACAATAGGAGTAATACAATTTAAAACATCCTGAAAATTCATATCAGAGGGGTTAGAAGAAGTAAAAATATTGCTAAAATAATTAGCAAAAGTGTGTTCAATAACAGCTTCTTTTGTGCACCAATCTCCACTTGAGTTAAAAAATCCCCTTCACATAATTTCTTTTCTGTCTCTGAGATGCTTTATGATGAAAATATTGTGTATTTTTGTCCCCTTCTTTCACCTCAGCAACCCTTAAACGTAAGTACCAGAATGCTTCATGTTTTTCGTTCAATACATCCAACTTCTTCTCAAGAGCCACACACTCTTCATTACTTTCATGCGAAGTGTCACGTTGTTGAGCCAAGGAGAGGGCCTTTTCAACGTCTTTGATCTCGCTCCTAAGCTTGTTAAAAGATTTTGCACTCCACGCCTTCAGCCGTGGCCCAGCGAAATAATGCGAGTAACAATACCTTCCCCAACCGAATCCTCCCGGACACTTTTAACAACCCCTTCGAACCCATCATCCAGTATCCAGCATGTCTCAAAATGAAAGCCTCGCTTTTTCTTTCTTTGGCTAGTACGGGTTTGTAAACGGGTGATAATAGGCACATGATCAGACTTGTAACGAATCACATGCTCCACAATGCAACTCGAAAATAAATGCAACCAAGTCGAAGTACAGACAAACCTGTCAAGTCGCTCTCTTATTCGAGTAGCAACATTGAGACCTCTCTCCCAAGTATACCACATCTCTGTGAACCCCAAGTCCCGAAGAGCACAATCATCCAATGTATCTCTAAAAAGAATCATCTCCCGCCTCACTCTATCCGCACCCCCTTCTTTATCCTTATAACTAAGAATCTCGTTAAAATCACCACCTATAAGAATAGGGAAGTTTGACATCACACAAAGAGATCGAATAAGTTCCCAAGTACAGTATTTCTCCTCCTCTTTCGCCCAGCCATAAATCCCAACAAAACGCCATTTACTATCTCCCTCCCCAACATCCCCACAGATATGGTGTTGGGAGAAAGAAATCAAAGAAAAAGTAACATGCTCTCTCCAGTACAAACAAAGCCCACCTGCTCTTCCTTCACTTGACACTCCAAAAGCGTTTGCAAAACCATATCTACTCTTCAAAGCTTCCGCCTCATGTCTCTTTAACATCATTTCCGACTAGAAAAATGATGTCGGGGGCATAAGAGATGCTTCACCTCCAGAGCTAACAAACTGACCAAGGGTTGCCCATCCCTCGACAGTTCCAACATAATGTACTCATGGTGACTGGCGGGGTTGGTGTGTGCCAACCTCCGCCGGACTAATGGAAGACAAATCATGCACAGGGCTTAGCTTATAACGCTTCGTAGCAACCAATACATTTTTCACTCCAAAAATATCAGATTCATGCATTCTTTTATTAACAGCAAAATTCTCATCAGTCTCCATTTGCACAGGTTCCCCTTTATCAATCAATTCATCACATATAACTCTCTTCCATTTATTAACACGCTTTTTTGTCACAGGTGTTGAATTTTCAGCATTAAAAATAAAGGGGGTGGGGACAGATGCCTCCTTTGAACACTCAACACTAGTAATATTTAAAGCTACGTTGGCAGGGGGTGTAGGAGCATGGGAGACATGCTCATTAATTTGCTGAATTAAAAGCTTACCCATGGTTTGACTTTGAGCAGCAGGGACATGTGGCGCCTTTTCTCTCACCTCCTTGGGGCCAGCACACATAATAGTCAAAGGAGGATCACAAGCAGCAGTAGAGGGAGAAGAGTTTTTAACTTCATCATCACCCACAAACAACACTTTTTTTGCAGCTCTCAAACGCCTCTCTTCCTCTAGTTCTTTCGACCTTCCCTTGCGAGGGGTTGCCTTAGACCCAAACTCCACCTCAAACCCTCCCCGCTTATCTTCTTGACCACCACCCGACAATCCCTCTTAGAATGCCCCATAATCCCACAAGCAAAGCGAAGAAAGGAAGCCTCTCATAGGCAAAATCTACTTGGAACTCCTTACCATGTCTATCCTTCATTCGCCTAAAACGACGAATGGGTTTTGTGACATCCATTAAAACACGAACTCTCCTATACCTTCCAATCCCTAACACATCCTCCTCAAGTTCCAAAATTCCCCCATATTTCCAACCAAAGCACAAATTATCTCATCGGATCTATAATTAAAAGGCAAGATTTTTATACGTACCCGGAATGGTGAGTGGTTGATGACGACGTGATCCGGTTGTTCCTCACCATCCGCCTCTTTCAAGCATTAGTAACATATTATCAAACACCACGGTCTCCCATCCATCACTTTCTTTAGATCTCTCCAATGAAAAAATTGGAAAGCATATAAATTAGGGCTTAAACCCGAATTGCAACACCACGAGACGGAGCCCGGACATTCGTAATGGTGCGTTTGAATGCCTCTATGTTGTATGTTCTCTCGCTTAAGATGCGCCCTAGAAGAAGAAGTGAAATTTTCTCCTCGTCTCGATTAAGGTTCAAAACTTCAAGATCCAATACGGTTTCTTCCTCGTCATCTATACGTAATTTAGAGCAGATTTTTGTGATGTCCTCGGCCATGGCTAAGGAGTTTAACCGCCGCAGCCGGAAACGCACCGGCAAAGGTGGTGAGATTGCACTATCGGCGCCGATGGCATTAGAGAGCGTGCCCTTTTTCCAAGGGAGTCTTTTACGTAGTGTTCTTTAAAAAGTTATTATTCGTATCCTTTTATACAATTTTTTACATTGAATAATTCATGTATTTTCTTTTTGTAATCTTTTAGATCTAGTTTGTCGATTTTTTAATGTATATTAGTAAGTAATTTATTTGGTTAGCATGTAAAAATGAAATAAAATATGTTTATTCGTGGTACTTTTTGAATTTAGTTTATAATTCTACAAGATCTGTCAATAATTTTTTTAGATGTCGAATATGAATATTGTGTTTGGTTTAATGTTGTTTAGCTTGTTCTTAATTTGTCTCAAATCGAGCTCGAGCCGAGCCGAGCTCGAGCCATGAGAGAAGTTCACGAGCTCGAGCCCTGAGAGAAGCTCACGAGCTCGAGTAGAGCTTCACTTATCGAGCTCGTCGAGCTCACGAGCAGAGCTAAACGATAAACGAGCCGAGTCGAGCCCAGTTAGTTCCAGCTCGGCTCGTGCGGTAAGCACCCCTGGTCATTAGAAGGATCATGGAACAAAACATGAAGAAACCTGTAGCTTGGAGAATTAAGGATGTTTCTGCTAAGAAATTAAGGATTGTAATATGTTGTGAGATTTGATGTGGGCCCCAAGAGCGTTCGCCTGAGCTCCGATGTCCGTACACCTGAATCCTGCAAAATGATGTTAGACTACCCCGGGGGTGTTTCCGGGATCGCCCCTCCGACGCTCAAGTCAGTTGAGATTGAGGTAGAGAGATAAAGTCTAGAGAGAGATGCTCTAGTTTGTTAGGTGAGAATTGAATACCTGTTCATTGATGAGGTAGTTGGTTTTTATAGTGTTGGGGATTTCCCAGACAGGAAACATTGTTCAGATGGGCCTTTTTGGTACCAATGGGCATGTTACCTTTTTAGGCAATGATTATTTCACCCCTTTTAGAGATTTCCCAAATACTGGTGATTAGGTCAACTTACAGGTGGGACCCACTGCTGCCATCTGTCCCATGCATTAGGAGGCTTTTATGCTCCTTATTGGGCTGTTGATTAATTGAGCCCAAACAATTAGCCCCACGCCATAGATGGGGGATCACGGAAACCTGACTGGTGGGATGCCTGTCTTTGGCGGAATAACAGCCGTCTTATTTCTGACGGGTTGACGACCGGCTTACTTCCTGCTAGAAAGAGGAATGTCGACCGGGTCCCTTTCCTGTTGAAGGAAAGATGCCGACCCAGTCACTTCTCATTGAATGGGGAGAGGGCCGACCAAGTCAATCCCTGTTGAAAGAAGAATGCCGACCCGGTCTCCTCCTGGTGAAAATAGTGTGTCGACCCGGTCATCTTCTGCTGAATGAGATGAGGTCGACCGGGTCGCTCCCTGGAGAATGCCGACCCGGTCATCTTCTATGGAATGGGATGTGGCCGACCGGGTCACTCCCTGGTGAGGGGAAGGTACCGACCCAGGTCATCTTCCATTGAATGGGATGAGGGCCGACCGGGTCACTCCCTGTTGAGGGGAATGTGCCGACCCGGTCATCTTCCATCGAATGGGGTGAGGCCGACCGGGTCACTCCCTGGTGAAGGAAGTGTGCCGACCCGATCACCTCTCATTGAAGAGGGAGATAGTCGACCAGGTCACTTCCAACTGATATTTAGGCCGAGTAAAGGAGGGAAACTCCATTTGGCCGAATAGGGTATAGGGCCACTCGGATGAGGGGCTAATGAGCCCCAAGCTTGCCCAAGTTGGTGCTAGATGATACTTAGCCATACTTGACCAAGTATAGAAGCGACTCGGCAAAGGAGAGAAGCTCCTGTTGGTCGAGTAGGGTACAAGGCCACTCGGATGAGGGGCTAATGAGCCTCAAGCTTGCCCGAGTGGGTGCTACCTGATACTTGGCCATACTTGACCAAGTATAGAAGTGATTCGGCAAAGGAGAGAAGCTCCTGTTGGCCGAGTAGGGTACACGGCCACTCGGATGAGGGGCTAACGAGCCCCAAGCCTGCCCGAGTGGGTGCTAGCTGATACTTGACCATACTTGACCAAGTATAGAAGCGACTCGGCAAAGGAGAGAAGCTCCTGTTGGCCGAGTAGGGTACAAGGCTACTCGGATGAGGGGCTAATGAGCCCCAAGCTTGCCCAAGTGGATGCTAGCTGATACTTGGCCATACTTGACCAAGTATAGAAGCGATTCGGCAAAGGAGAGAAGCTCCTGTTGGCCGGGTAGGGTACACGACCACTCGGATGAGGGGCTAATGAGCCCCAAGCTTGTCCCGAGTGGGTTTCGTATTCTGGGTGGTGGAGCTGCGACTATTTTGCCCGACCAGATATGTCCGACCTGATATGCCACATGGCTGTTTTTGATACTTGGGATATTGGGGCCCTTGTCATTGGTCGAGCTGACGAGGCGCTCTAAGGGACTTTGACGCTTCAAGTTCCTTGGACTTAGAAAATTTTTGCTTGATACATTACACTGCTCTTCATGGAATGGACTGAATAGGTCCATTTGGGCCTCTATTGGAAGCCCATCAAGGCGACACGGGGGGATTGGCGTTGCACATCCCCCAAGACGCCCCTATATATACATGAGAGGAGGTAGAGTTTCAGGATCATTTGCTCATTTCTTCATTCTCTCTCTCTCAAAAATCTTCAAATCCTCTCCAACTTTCCAAAGTTCTTCCTCCAGCTTCTTCGTCCGACCAAGTACGCTCTTGCCCTTTTAAGTTTTCTTTTTCTTTCTTTTCTTTCGCATAATCTCGGCCGACTCCCTTGTCCATAAATAATGGGAGATTCGTCCGAGTCGTCGACACCTCCGACCTCACCTCCCTATCATTTAGCCGAGGAGGTGAGGGGGGTGGGAATAACGTTGGTGTCGACTGTAATAAGTTGTCCTGACCCCTCGGCTGTACCCGACGTGGTTGCTCTTCCGAGCCCGTCTTCTTCGGTGGAGGAGGAGGCCGAGGGCCTCATCCCGTACCCCTGGGAGGTGTCTTTAGCCTACCCCCCCTCAAGGAGTTACTTAGACAAATATTTGTCTCATGATGTAGTGCAGGTGGCCATGCCGAGGGGAGCAGGAGAAGCGTCCACTTCGGGTCGGGAGCTTGAATACCTTGATCTGGATCCGAAAGAGGGGACAGGGACTTTCTTTCCCGAGCCCGGTGTAATAAAATCTCTGACCGAAGACCTTCGAGGACGGCGAAGAGGTTCCAAATAAAGGACCCTTATTATCTCGTCTGACCAGAGGCCTACCATACGATCCCCGTCTCCACCGCCCGAATGCATTGCGTCTATCACAAATCAATGGAGATGGGGCTTCGGTTCCCTTTGACTCCTTTTGTCAAAGAGTTGCTGAATGCCTACAACTTGGAAATTTGTCAAGTCTCTCCGAACTCCTGGGGCGGGATCAATGCCTTCCAGGTCATCTGCAACTTGATAGATGTCCGACCGACCGTTAAGCTGTGGAGGCATATGTATAAGCTGGTCGAGGTCATGGCTGCGACTAACGGGCCTGGCTGGTGGAGTTTTCAGGTCCGACCGGGATATCAGACCGTCCTCAATCTTCCTACATCTCATAAGGGGTTTCGTAGGGAGTTTGCCTTCGTTTATTTTGGCGGGGATTGGGGAATTCCCCTGGTCCCTCCCCCGACCGAGCCCCTCATTGCTTTGAACTGTCGGGTAGGCGAGCTCGATGATGAGGAAGGAGCTGCGGCCTGCTATATGCAGACCGAGTCGAGGATCGTTAACGGGGGTGAGGTATTCGTACCCAGCCAATGGTTGCCCGACCGCCGCCTCTTCAAAGATGAGCATTTCCTGCCGGCTATGGGCCCGAGTTCGACCTTCCCGAAGGTTAGGGTGGTCAGTGTGACAATTCCAATTTTTCTATATGACTAACACTTCCGCTTTTTATTTTGTTTTGCAGAGCCTGCCCGAGCATATATAGACGAGGTAGATCCGACCATGGCCGACAAACTAAATGTAGCGGCAATGAGGGCTGCTCGGCTGAAGGCTGAGATTGCTGCTAAGACCATGAAAGTCCCTGCCCCTCCCAAGGTAAAATTCCCATTCTCTTTTAGCCGAGCGGCATTTCTTCTTGTAATTAGCAATTCACGGGAGTTCTTTCTTTTTCCTCAGGATCCTGCCAAGCCTAAGTCCAAGAAGAGGAAGGAGCAGTCGTCCGACAAGGTCGCTCGGACCGAGAAGGCGCTCGCGAGAGCCAAAGTCGATCGGGAGAAGGCTGATCGGGAGAAGCAGGCCAACAAGGCCAAGTCTATTGAGGTTATCAGCCCGAGGGGGCCGCCGCAGCCCACCGATGGCGGATCTCTCTCCCTTCACTCCTCAGACTTTCGGCCGATTGGGAGTCCTCAGTATACTCCCATGTCCCCCTCCGCCGACCGTCCTGAGGGTGAAGTGGGCGAGGGGGCGATGCTCAGTGTGCCCTTCACCGGACTCAGTCGAGCCGAGAAGGACGGTCGCTGGACGAAGGTCATAGAGTTGATGTATACTGCCGCTGATCGGGAGCATATTCATGTAACTCATGGTCCGAACGAGACCAATGAGCTTTTCCGCTCCTGGCATGATGTAAGTCCATTCTTCTCTGCCGAGTGCCTTATCCGTTATTCAAGTGTGTGTTATTTCTCTGTTTTGATTGGCTAACTCTTTCCTTTTTCAGTTCTCTGTTCGGCTGGCCAATGTCGCCCAGAACCGAATGAGTTTTGCCGAAGAGGTGACTGACCTGAGAGCGAAGACCAAGAAGCATTTTGACGAGCTTTATCGGGCGAATGAGGACAAACGCATCGTCGAGTCGAAGCTCGATGACGCTGTGAGGGCTATAAAGCAGGATCAAAAGACTTTTGACGATGAGCGGGCCAAGTGGGAAGATGAGAGGGCTGGCCTCATTCTCGCTCGGGATTCGGCGACGACGGCTAAAGATGATGCCATTGTCAAGCTGAGTGCGGCCGAGCAGAAGGTGACCGACCTCGAGGCCAAATTGACCGAGCTGGAGGGCAAGGTCAAGACCGAGGAGCAATGGTTCTCCGACTGGGAGAAGTCTGATGCTGCCGAGGTCTACGCCAATGAGGTAGTCAGCGCCGCGCATAAAATGGGTGAGGATGAGGCCTTGGATCGGTTGAGGAAGGTTTTGGCCGAGTCGCATCCTGACTTGGTTTGGGCTGACATTTGGTCGGGATATCAGATGTCGATCGACTCGAGAATGCTTGCGATCTCGGCTCGATGAAGACTGAGGAGGAGGATGAAGAGGACCGGGTTGACATCGATGTCCTTAACGGCGATGATGATGACGATGATGATGCGACCGACAATGCGGGTCGGGAAGAGGAGCGAGTCGGTGATAACACCGAAACCAATGCTGGGAGTATAACTGATCTTCCCCCTCCCCCTAGCTCTTAGGGTTTATGGCCCCTGTATTTGGCCATTTTCTTAGTCATTGTTTCAGTTATCTTTGCAATTTCTTTTGTTTTGTAATGCCCGACAACCTTAATGAAATTCTCTTTTGGCCTCAACTTTCCTTGTTTGTTGATTGCAATGTCCTTGACTGTCTTTTTGTGACTGATCAAGTCTTTACCGAATGGGTGTCATGTTGTCAGATTTCATTTGCCAAATCTCGGTATCTTCTTGGCCGAACAAAGGAAAACTTGATTAATAGGCCGATTCGGGCCGTATAATCGCCGACCTAGTAATTTCAACGAGGATGTCAATTTGTTTCGACTGGTTAAGTCTAGTAGGTCGGTTTTCGACTGGTTAAGTCTAGTAGGCTGGTTGTGATACAAAATATGTCGACTGACAATGTTTTAGCTATTTCTACAAAAAGAGCCAACTCTAAAAGGTTGACTTTGCTACAGAAGTGCCAACCGGCTATGATTACAGTTATTACAATATATGCCCCTATTGCAAGTAACAAACTTTTACACAAAGTATTTTTTAAGGTTGTCTGCATTCCAGGGTCGGGCCAGGGGAACGCCTTCGGGGGACTCTAGTCGGAAAGTGCCGGGCTTGATGATTTCTGTTACTTTGTATGGATCATCCCATTTAGGTCCTAGCTTTCCTTTTAAGTGTGAGAGCCCAGTGGCCTCGACTTTCCGAACGACCCAATCGCCGAGAAGGATTGGCCGGGATCTCACTCGGCGATTAAACGACCGAGTAACTCTTTGCTTGTACTGGATGGACTTTAGCAGCGCGTTGCCCCGTGTTTCTGGCAACAAGTCCAAGTTGATCGGTTTTTCTTCCTCGTTCTTCTCGAATTCATAGAAGGTCATTCGAGGAGATGGGATGCCAATCTCCACTGGTAGGACCGCCTCGCTTCTGTACACAAGGCTGAATGGCGAGTGCCCCGTTGCCTCCTTGGCAGTAGTTCGGGCCAACCAGAGGACCCCGGGTAAATCATCGACCCATGCTCCTTTAGCGGCCTCCAACGATTTCTTGATCCCTTTGAGGACTACCTTATTTGCCGACTCAGCTTGTCCATTCGTTTGTGGCTCGGAGATCACGGAGAATTTGGTACATATTCCGACCCTAGCACAATATTCCGCAGTGGGGCCTCTGTTGAATTAGGCGTCCGTTGTCGGAGATTAGTACCCTAGGTACTCCGAATGCGGTGATGATGTTTTTCCAAATGAACGTTTGAACTTCGTTTATCTGTTATAGAGGAGAGTGATTCGGCCTCAGTCCATTTGGGTGAAGTAGTCAATGGCGACTATAAGGACCTTTCTTTGTCCGGAGGCGGGGGAAATGGTCCGAGTAGGTCCATACCCCACTTATCGAATGGCATGACAGTTTGAATTGTCGTCAAGGGGTGGTGGGTGCTCTTGGGATGTCCGAGTGGATCCGACAGGGAGGGGCACCTTTTAACTAGCTCGTGAGCATTTGATTTCGAGTAGGCCATTAATATCCGGTCCGAGAGCTTTTCCCGCTATGGTTCTCCCCCCTTGATGGCTTCCACAAGCCCCTTGGTGGATTTCCCTGAGGATGTAATTCCCTTCCTCAGGGGTCACACATTTGAGCAGGGGATGAGTGAAGGACTTTTTGTAGAGTTGATTCTCGTGCCATAGGAACCATCCGGACTTGTGCTTGACCCGGTCGGCCTCTTTGTGGTCCTCGGGTAGTTTCCCATCTCTCAAATATCCGACTACCTCTTCCATCCAATCAGATGCCCGATTCAATACAAGCTGTTCCTTGACATTGATGCTAGGCTGTCGAAGGATTTCCCACATGATTGTTCGAGGAGCTGACCCTTCTGCCGAACTGGCCATCCGAGCTAAAGCATCGCCTTGCCGATTTTCCGACGGGGTATGTGGGAAATATTGAACCGAGATAGCTGTTTGATGATGTCCTGGGCCTTGACCAAATACATTCTCATGTTGTCTTCTTTGGCCTCGTACTCGCCTGATACCTGACCCATTATCAGCTGTGAGTCGGATTTCGCATTAATCGCGGTGGCCCCGGCTAAGATGCATAACTCCAGTCCGAGGATTAGGGTCTCGTATTCAGCTTTGTTGTTAGAGCCCAAGAACTCGAATTTGATAGCGTATTCCATCTTTTCTCCGACCGGGGTTTGATAACCAACCCGCTCCACACCCTGTTTTGGTGGATGAGCCGTCTACTTGCAACTCCCAACTATCTTGTCGGCTGACTGGGGGCCTGGACGTACATTCAGTTATGAAATCGGCCAAGGCCTGGGCTTTGATCGCCCTCCTAGGCTCATATTCCAACCCAAAGTCTGCTAGCTGATCCGCCCAGTCGGTCATCCGACTAGAGTGGTTCCTGCTTTCGATGAGCTTTCTGAGCGATTGACCTGTGAGAACCTTAATTGGATGGGCCTGGAAGTAAGGCTTGAGTTTCCGACTGGCCATTACTAAGGCAAAACCATTTTTTCGATTTCGCTGTACTTGGCCTCGGCTCCTCGGAAGGCATGACTTATGAAATAGACTGGGTGTTGTTTTTCCTCTCTCTCAGCCACCAAAACGGCGCTGAGCGCGTACTCTGAAACAGTCAAGTAAACGAACAGTGTTTCTCCCGGCAAGGGGGAAATTAACTTGGGGAGTGTGGATAGATGTGCTTTGAGGGAGGTGAAAGCCTTGTTCGGCTTCATCATCCCAAGTGAATTCTTTTCTTTTCAGAGCTTTGAAGAAGTGTAGGCTCTTATCTGCTGACCGGACAGGAAGCGGCCGAGGGCGGCCAAACAGCCGGTTAGGTGTTGTACCTCTCTCACATTCCGAGGGGACTTCATTTCTACCACTGCTTTGACTTTGTCGGGGTTGACTTCGATTCCTCTCTCGTCAACCAGGAATCCGAGGCACTTTCCTCCCTTTACTCCAAAGACGCATTTTTTCGGGTTCAACATCATGCGGTATTGCCTCAAGGTACTGAAGGTCTCTTTCAAATCTGAGGGGTGATCGCCCTGAATCTTGCTTTTGACGATCATGTCGTCGACGTACACTTCAATGTTCCGACCCATCTGGTCGCTGAATATTTTGTTGACTGTGCGCTGATACGTAGCCCCCGCATTCTTGAGCCCGAAGGGCATCATCTTGTAGCAATACACCCCTTGATTGGTGATGAAGACGGTGTGAACTCGATCATGCTCTGCCATTGGGATCTGGTGATACCCCGCGTTTGCGTCCATGAAGCTTAGAGAGCATGGCTCGCCGTTGAGTCGACCGGCCCGGTCGATCTTGGGCGAGAGGGTGGTTATCTTTTGGACAGGCCTTGTTCAGGTCTGTAAAATCCACGCACATTCTCCATGCCCCACTCGACTTCTTGACTAGGACAACGTTGGCCAGCCATTCCGAGTACTGACATTCTTCAATGAACCCCGCTTCAAGCAATTTCTTAACTTCGGCAGTGCCGCGGTGTTTCTTTCGGGGCCTTGATGCCTCCGCTTTTTGTTTGACCGGCTTGAACCCCTCTTTGATGTTTAGCTCGTGGCACATCACTTTAGGGTCGAGCCCGGCATTTCGATGGGCTTCGTAGGCAAAGACGTCTCTGTTCTCCGTTAGCACCTGAATGATCTCCTTTCTTGTTTGAGGGTCCATGGCCTTGCTTACTCTCAGAGTCCGACCATGTTTCTCATCAATGACGACTTCTTCGTCATCCTCGGCTGGCTGAGGGCGCTCGTATTGTTTGGGATTTTCGGTAATGTAAACCCCGAGGCCATTTGAGGGCTGACCATCCTCTCGCTTTCTTTTCCTCGAGTCCTCTTGGACGTCGACCTTGTTCTTCAAGCTGTTCACATAACATTCTCTCGGCTCGCCCGCCGATCCCCCCGGATCACTCCGACTTTACCCTCGTCGGTTTCGAATGTACGAGGAGCCGATAAATGAAAATTGCTGCCTTGACCTTGTTCAGAGTCGGTCTTCCCATTATGATGTTGTATGGCAGAGGGATGTCTACCACTAGGAAGTCTATCGGTAGACTTCTTCCTTTGCCCTTCTCTCCCATCCGAGTAGGCAACTTTATAGATCCGACAGGATGCACCGAGTTTCCGCCGAAGCCTATGAGTGGCTGATTGAGTGGGGTTACATCCCTTTCATTGTACTTCAGCTTCCTGAGGCATTCTAATGTGATTATATCTGCTGAGGACCCACTGTCCACTAACACCCGTTTGACTCTAGCATTAGCCACCTTGAGCTCGATGACCAAGGGGTCGTCGTGGGGTGTGTGTAGTGACCGACCTGGATTCCCAAATGTCATGATGGGGCAATCGGGTCGGGGATGATGGACGTCGAGCACTTGATGTTTTAGATTCCGGAGGTGGGCTTTACGTGAGCGGCCTGTTAGGGCCGCCCGACGCGAAGCCACCCGCTATGACTCCGATGAAGCCCTCTGTATCCCCGCTGTTGGATTGACCAACTTTCTGTTTGCCTTTTTCGTCACTAGAGTGCTTGAGGTATCGGTTCGCCTTCCCCGATCCGCTAGTTGTCAAGGGATTTCTTCGCTCCCCGCAATCCTTGGTGGTGTGGCCGCACTCCTTGTGGTATTCGCACCACTGACTCCTATCTCTCCGAGCAGTCGACGTTCTGATGGGAGGTGGGCGGGGGAGTATGGACTTATCCTTGATGTCCAAGTAGATCTCTCTTCTGTTCTTGCTAAATCGGGTGTCGTTGCCATGGTCGTTAAACCTGTCTGACCGACCACCCGCCTTCTGTTGTTTAGGTTGATTCTTGTGATTTCCTTCTTCTTTTCTCTTCTTGCTACCATCGTCTGAGTGGCGACATATGTATGTCGCTTGGATGAATCTTTGAGCCCGAGTCATCGCTTCAGAGAAGGTTTTAATTTCGTTTTCTGCCAAGGACCATCTTAACCGACCGGGTTGGAGTCCGGACATAAGGGCGGTGAATGCCACCGCGTCTTGTAGATCTGATATTTTCAATGATTCCTCGTTGAATCTTTTGATGTAATCGGCCGGACTTTCATTCTTCTCCCGCCCGACTCCCATCAAGTGGAGACTAGTTTTCTTCTCGCCTTTGGCTACAAATTGGTGGATGAATAGGTCTTCGAGCACCGAGAAATCGGTTATTATCCCCGCGGGGAGCTCTTGGAACCAGTTCAAGGCCAGTCCTTTCAATGTTGTGGGAAAGAAACGGCACCAAGTGGCCTCGCAGTCAGTTTGAACGCTCATTTGTGCCTTGTATGTAGCCATATGATCATCCGGGTCGGTTAGGCCCGCGAATGGTTCAATGGTAGGCGTTTTGATTTTTCCAGCCGGGCGCCTCAAGTATGTCTCGCCGAATGGGACCATAAACTTGAGCGCCCGCCGTTGATCCGAATAGGTTTTGATTGGGCCGAGTCGCTGCGCCCTTCCCGCTGAGCGGCTTTCTTATCAAGAATGTACCGAGCGTCTAAACCCTTGCTGAGCCGCTTCTCGTTTAAGAAATGTCGAGCGTCATGGGGTTTTTTCCCGACGTTACCCCTGGGCGACTTGGACACGTGCGTCTCCTCACCCCGCCGAGTGGATCTCCCTTTAGACCCGTGCCGCTCTTCCTCCCCCTTGTTGGATCGTTGCCGATCGTGCTGACTATGCTCCCTCGTGCCCGACCGCTGCCGGCTAGGTTGGCCTTGGTTCTCTACTCAAAGGGAAGGGACCAGGGTTTGGTTTTTGGGGGGCTGAAGAAAGCGTTCCTAATGTGGGTTGGCTAACATATCCATCGAGCTTTCTTTGCAAGGTCTGCTTGGAGCCGAGCGGCTATCAAGTTTATATCCGCCGTGGATATTGGATGGGGGTCAGCGTGTTGTAGCTGCTGTGAGGGGTCCTGTCTATTTTCGATGGACCGTTCCTCTTCATGGTCGAGGGTTTGGACGGTCGGCGTCCTGGGCCGTTCAGACCTCCGTTGGTGAGGTGGTGAAGGATCCCTTTCGGACCTCTGAGCCTCGTGGCCGAGGACTTGCCCCGGTGCGAGTGCTCTTGACTGGGGCCATTGTGAAGTGGATCTTACTGAGTGGTGGCGAAGCGACTTTGATTGTAACTTCCCCACAGACGGCGTCAAACTGTTTCCGCTAAGAAATTAAGGATTGTAATATGTTGTGAGATTTGATGTGGGCCCCAAGAGCGTTCGTCTGAGCTACGATGTCCGTACACCTGAATCCTGCAAAATGATGTTAGACTACCCCGGAGGTGTTTCCGGGATCGCCCCTCCGACGCTCAAGTCAGTTGAGATTGAGGTAGAGAGATAAAGTCTAGAGAGAGATGCTCTAGTTTGTTAGGTGAGAATTGAATACCTTGTTCATTGATGAGGTAGTTGGTTTTTATAGTGTTGGGGATTTCCCAGACGGAAACATTGTTCGAGATGGGCCTTTTTGGTACCAATGGGCATGTTACCTTTTTTAGGCAATGATTATTTCACCCCTTTTAGAGATTTCCCAAATACTTGGTGATTAGGTCAACTTACGAGGTGGGACCCACTGCTGCCATCTGTCCCATGCTTTAGGAGGCTTTTATGCTCCTTATTGGGCTGCTGATTAATTGAGCCCAAACAAAGGATATAGAAGAACAATTGTGGATTGCAGCTAGCATAGTGGGTAATGTCTTGCAGGGATAAGACTGGAGACTTGAGATCAAATATCTAAATCAGTACCCTTTGCAGCTCTCTACACACACACAAAAGAATGATGATTCAACTTCGACTATTAATATGTTTAACTATCAAACAATAACTCTAAAAAAAGTTGAAAATTTAAAATTGTACATTAAGACAGCTCCAACAACATTTTACGTGAGAATTTTTGTTATTATATATTGGTAAAAGAAATACCGTCAAAGTGACATATGTGAATAGTGAAAAAAAAATCTAAATTTGCAACTACTTTAAATTTTTAGAAGTAAATGGGAGCGGCAATATTATTTATGGTAGCATAAATCATAAATGGATGATCAAATAAAAAAGTGTGGCCTATTAATTTTGAACAGTTAGAGTACTTCCAATCATAAGGCAGTATACACTTACCAATATCATATGCAATAGTGAAATTACAACAACAAAAAAATTATATTGGTGTGGACTTATGGAATAGGATCTTTTCCATTTTCTCACTATTAAGATTACATGAAAGGGATAAATTATTAATATGAAACTTATAAAGATGCGAAAATGAAAAGGATTTAATTATATCACGTAGGATTTATAATGGTTATAGGAGATATTTTCTGCCAGTAACCACATCTCAAGAGTCAAGCCTAAACATAACATTCTGGCGATAGCTTTAGGGCGTGTTCTGCAATAATAGTTGTGGTAGTAGCTTTTAACTGTGAGAGTAGTAGATGTTAGCTGTGCTGGTAACTGTTAGTGGTTGGTGTGTAGCTGTTAGCTGTTCAAATAGCTGTATAAGATATTGATATTCGGTAAAAGAAATTTGTCAAAAAGCTCATTTTACAAATAATTAATTAAAAACTCAAACAAAACTTTAATATATAATTTATACACCACTAAACGCTACCCCAAAAGCTACAAATTGTAGCTTTTCACAAACACTACTAAAACACTACTTATACCACTAAAAATTACTTACACCACTAACTTATCAAACACTACTATTTTTTTATTTAGTGTTTTGACCTAGTCAAAATACTAAAAGCTACTTAGAAAGCTTGTGGCAAATACGCACTTAGCCTGCGAAATCCTGGGTTGTTATCATCGGCCGACACTTCTATATAGAGGTGGGCATGGGTCGGGCCAGCACGCGGGCCGACCTGGCCCGGCACGATTTGGGCCCTGCCCGGCCCGTTGTCCGCTACGTGGTCGTGGGCCGTGGGCCTGCCACGGTTAAGAAATTTTATTTCAGGCCCGCACCGGCACGAGCCCGCCTATATGACCCGTGGGTTGGCCCGAACGCCCCTTTCCTTTGTTTTTTAGCCTAAAACTGCCAAGAATCCAAAGAAACAACATAAAACACGGGCCAGGTCCGCAGGAGGCACGAACCCGGCCTGCGGGCCTGGGCCGGACCGTGGACAAAATCTGGAAATTTCGGGCCGGCCGCGCAAGACGGCTCGGGCCCGGCTTGCCATTTCCCCAAGCTCGTGGGCCGAGCCCGTGAACAAGCCCGGCCCGGCCCATGCCCAGGTCTACTTCTATATGCGTGGTCTTACAAATTAAATTTTGGGCCCGTGGCATGAAATACTTATGTGGTTGCTTCATACATGTATGTTTAGGAATTATGATTGGCCTGAATATGATGTTTTGAGGTGGGCCCTGAATTGGGCTTTTACGTGTTTCTGTTTTTTAATTTTGACGGGGTTGTACTTGTATATTTATCTCATTGTTCTGATATAAAAGTAGAAGATATGCTTAGTTGCTTACAAATTTGGTTCGGATGAGAGTAATAGAGATTAGAGAAGGTTTCACAAATTGGAAAAACGGCATACAGAGTTTTCCTTGTGGGAAGTTCCAATTTCAATTTCTAAGCAACAGATCACTTCCTACCCTTCTCATAAAGTGAATTTCTTTAGGAAAAAGAGATTGCACATATTTGAGAAATGCAATTTCTCAAGTACGACTAAACGAATGGCATGTATTATGTTTTTTCATATGAAGACAACCTAATATTTTGCAAATTAGTATGATAAAGCCTGCCTCTTGTGTGGTTCGACAATCAATGCATACTCAAATAATGGTGTGGCATTAGTAGTAAACTAGTAATCCTTAAATGCATTATCAGCAACCTACTTTCTTTTATTTTTTCCACTTGTGTGGTTCGACAATCAACGCATACTCAACCCTCGGGTGATGCGGCGTTAATTGTAACCCATATATACATTATTAGAAACCAGGTCCGGTCCTGGGGGTTGTCTAGAGGGGCAACCGCCCAGGCCCCAAAGAAGAAAAAGGGCCCAGTTTTTTTTTGAAGAGATTAAATAAAGAAAAGCAACATGTAAGGTAATTGCTTTTAAATAAAGAAAAGCAATATGCAATAAATACTAGTTTGGTTTGATGGTTAGTTGTGTTTCATTTCACCCACAAGACTTGAGTTCAAATCCCATGAGATACAAAGTTTACTTTTTTAACATTTCTTATTACATTTTTCTTCTTTAATTCATCTTCAAAATTCCTTTACATGTAAGGTAATTACTTTTAAATTTTTGTTCACTTCTTTTTACATTTTTCTTTATTCATTTTAAAAATTTCTTTATTTTTTTAAACATTAGCATTAGTCTACTAGGATTGTACTTCAAATATATTAGACTTAATCTTATTTTTTTTATCATACTAATATGCTATGGATTAATAAGTTTTAGTTTCAAATTAATATATACTTTCTCCTCATTTCACCTCAAGTACCCGTGTCGGAACCTCGACACTCGGACATGGGTGGGACACTTAGACACTTTCTTTAGGGCCAAAAAATTGAAAAAGCTCCCAAAAATAGGCAGTCAGACACTTGGACACGTCACGTGTCGAACATGGGTACTCGAGTCCGAGCAACATAACTTTACATAAAGTACTATACTTAATCTAGAAAAAAATTATTGTTGGTGGTGAAATCCTAGCTCCACCACTACCTATATGGCTATATATAATAAGAGGCCTTAAATTTATATTTCGCCCGGCCTACAAAAATGTCGGAACGGCCCGTTAGTAACCTACTTTATTTTATTTTTTTGGCACTAAAAAGGGTAAGTAGTAACCTACTTTATGCTTGTCAATTTGTATGCATTCCAATAAGAGGGGCAAGCATATTGTTGTTTAATGGTAGTTGGAATTATTTCTATCTAATTTTCTAAACGACCTAGAGACATAATTTGCAAAGATTTTCAGTTGTATTCTACCAAAAAAAAAAAAGTCATTTGTGGGAGTAAAATGTTTGTTTCACATAATAGCATTGATCCAATATAATAACATCACACTTCACAAAAGTTCTACTTTTTTTTAGTGTAGACAATTAACAAAGTTCGTTTCAGGAGAAGAACTACGTTGACCAATGTCCAAACAATTTACAAAGTTATTGTTGTTGTTGTTGTTATTATTATTATGTTTTTGTTTATGTTATGGTTATGTTCATTATTATTTAAACAATAAATTTTAGAAAATAAGTTTCGATGTTTATAGTTATTTTTCAATGATTATGGTCTATCAATGAAAACCCTCTTGTATTATTGGCGTACTTTCACATGTAGATAAGTTTTTTCGGGATATTTTGTTATATATTTACACTTGAAGTGCAATTTAGAAACTAACAAATTGGCTCTACATAAGTTAAACAACTTTAATCTATCAATATAATCATGAACGCATTGCGAGCAATATATTGTTGAAATTATGAACTATGAATAATTAT
Organism: Beta corolliflora; assembly: GCA_947648045.1. Classification (NCBI taxonomy): domain Eukaryota; kingdom Viridiplantae; phylum Streptophyta; class Magnoliopsida; order Caryophyllales; family Amaranthaceae; genus Beta; species Beta corolliflora. Next base: position 793,617 of record CANSZD010003015.1, on the reverse strand, counting down.
TTATTTGCTCAGATAGTTAACTAAAGGTAGTACTAGATATTCGACATTCTTTGAATATTAGGTGAGTATTATGTTCTGATACAAATGAATTATAATATGTAGCTTTAAATATATTTGGGCTTGGTGTTCTGCAGGCTACAAGCTTACAACACCAAGCAAGATGGGTCACTATGTTGTTAATGGGCCTAAATGAGTCAAAGTTTAATTGACGCATGACGCTCCAAAGTAGCTAGGACTCCATGGACCATGTGTGAGTGTGTGTGACTGTGTGTGCACGCTTATGTGCGTGCCTGTTTAATATAATTATTACAACCCCTATTTTCAAACAATGTTCGATTTTTATTTTTACGGTATTCACATACTCTACTTTTGCATATTATTTCATAGATATATAAAAACTAATGTTAGCATATAAGATGTAGTTGAATTCGTCTCTACGTATACTTTAAAAATATTTTTTTATATTTTTTGCTAATTGAGAATTAGATATATTAGTGGTGAAAATCAGACATTAGCAAATATGGACCATAGCGATGCTTATTTCCTTTCTCCTAGTCAGTTGGACTGGGGGGAGTAACTAGGGACGCTAAGGGTGGGTGGATTATGGGATTTGTGCAGAAATCTTATGCTCAAAGTGCCTTGTTGGCGGAGCTTATGAGTATTCTATCCGGGCTTAAATTAGCTTCGCAATTGGGGGTCCTTAATGCCACCCTTTACTCGGACTGTAGGCAGGCCATTAGTATGATTGTGGATGATGATGCTTTAACTGTTAATGTTTCTGCTATTGTTAATAAGTGCAGGGTGCTGTGTAGAGGTCCGAACAATTTCAGATTTGTCCATATTCCTAGGAGGAACAATGCCGTGGCGGATGTGCTTGCTAAGGAGGCAAGGAAGATGGATGATGAAGTACCTATAATTAGGACTTTTCTTTCTCCCCCTAATTATTGTATGAGTAACTTCATAGCGGATTGTAATAACTTTGTATTTGGGTCTAAGTAATTTATGTTTTTCCTTTTTCACCAAAAAAAAAAATGCAAGTCAAAATTGACCACGCATCTATTTAAAACAGAGAGAGTATTTGACAATCAGGTTTGGATGGAGTTATCAAGTCAGTTAAACATGTGTCAGCTCTACTTTACACAGTTTTCAAGGGTGCATGATGTGAAATTAAAATGAGATTCTTTCTAGATCACATTTTTACCGTATGGATATTTGAAATAATAAGGGTAAATAAAGAGTCACAACGCATAAGAGATCAAAGCAAAAACTAAGAAACATGACGAAAAATTTAAAGAAGATTAATTAAAAAACATGACGAAAAATTTAAAGAAGATTAACTAAGAAACGTGTTTTTCCTTTTTTTTCTCACACTCTTTCAAATCTCAAGGGATATACTCTCAATCAAAAATTGAAATCTTACCATAACAAAAAGTCTACAATTTTCTATTTATAATTATCGATATGTGTGTCCAAACCTAGCGTGAAATATTTTTTGAATTTTGTAGAGTATTTTTTTAAATTAAAATTTGTAAATTAATTAAAAGTCATACATCATCTACAATAGAAATCAAAACTAACAAATACATATCAAATTGAAATAGTTATAATTCTAATATGGCAAAACCACGATCGTTGATAGATCAAACACTTCAAAACCCTCGTCTTTCACATCGATTACTAATGTAGTCTTCTACAAGGGGTTTATCGATCATTGTAGTTTTGAAGTAGAATTGGATTTAATTCAAGTGATTGTCTTGACATATGTTGCAACCCTACACAAATTCCGATGAACAAATCAACCTTTAGAATCACACAAAAAACCTAAAACAAAGTCTCCAAACTCTCACATGGATGGAAAAACTCTCCATTAGAAAGAGATTAAAGTTTATTAGAAACAATAACGTAAAAACTAGTGACTATAAGGGAAAAAAAGGATTACCACCGCCCAAAAGGGTGGCGGTAACCCCTATATTGAAAATTAGGGTTTTATGGAAGAGAAGAGAGAGAATCGAGATTGAATCATAGAGGATTTCCCGAAGTCTACATACCGCCGCCATAAGTTTATTTCATAAATTATCAAATAAGTAGATATAACCCAATATATGGATAGAACGTTAAAAAGCGGTGAAGTTTATTAGAAACAAAAACGTCAAAACTAGTGACAAAAAGAAAAAAGGGGCTTATCACCGCCCAAAAGGGTGGCGCGCAGTAGCCCTAGATCGAAGATTAGGGTTTTATGGAAGAAGAAGAGAGACTTTATTTTTTTGGTTAAACTTGAGATTGAATCTTAGAGGATTTCCCGAAGTCCTGGATAGTGCCATAAGTTTATTTCATAGAGTATCAAATAAGTAGAATACATATATTAAGTATCCTTATAGCAAAGCATTTATTTATTTAGGACCAACGATAATTCTCTTTTATCATCCTGTATTTTTTAATGTATCTATTGAATAAAAAAAATTATGTTAAATACCCATATGACAATTCAATCGCTCAAATCAATTGAGGTTGAGGTGGTGGAGTAGTGGCGTCACTTCCCCACCTCATATCCCCGATGTCTAGGGATCAAACCTCGTAGGCTCGGTTGATAAATTCTCCTTATCTCTATTATATAAGTGAAGGGGAGGCATGGTGTCCCATATTAAATGACTATATTACCCTTTAATTTTCTAATTACATCAATTTTGTTTAAATTTTTAAAATAATAATGGTAATTAATCATTCCCATTATTTGTCATTTTTAAAAACTACAATTAGAATAATTTAAAATTTTAGGTTAAAAAAAAGGGAAAGACAAAAAAAGTTCACAAAAAAAACAAAGATAACAAATTCATTTAAGAATATCAAAATCTTCCATCAAAAGGAAAAATTGCCAAAATAAAAAATCAACAATATACTTCCACAACATTATAGTCATGTAAAGAAATGATCATTTTAATGGGTTTATATAATTTCAATTTGTGTAAATCGATTACATGTAGAGGATAATAAGGTCGGATCGAACCGATCTAAACTTATTTTTGCTCAAAATAACTTCTAAGAAGTTGAACAAAACAGAACATTTATTGAAAAAACTGTCTACTTAAACTATTATAATGAGTTGTCACTGCATGTATTGCGTGCATGTAAAATTATCTACTCGACATTACAAAATATCACAATGTTGTCGTGCCGCACACATCGCGCGCAGAAAGTTTAGTTTCTTTTAAGAAAGCCCTCTTCATCTGACCTTAGGAAAAAATAAATTTCAGCCGCCAGCGCCACTCACAATATCCACTTTTACTGCTTTTATGTGGGTTAGATCAATTTGCTATAGTGGTCAGTGGTCACGTTACACTTCAAACTTGGCGCTTTAAGTACAAAGCTATCGATCTCTAAATGTTAGTAACTTGGTACAATCATTCTATCAACTATGTCTTTTGGGAAGGCCGGGACCAAGCTACATATAACTAGATTGTACGTAAAAGTTTTTTCAAGCAGTTCAAAGTTGATTTCCTAATCTTTTCTTTTTTCATTTTTCATTTTTCAGCTCTGCAAGTTTACTTTAGGCTTTCTTTTGTTTTATCTTTTAGATAGGATAAATAAATGTTACTCTTCTGGAGTACTCGTGGTGTAAATGTACAGAAATACTTCTTATACTTCTATAATTATTGTGGCATGTAACGGTGCCACTATTTCACCACTTTAAAAAGATAAGGAGTTTCCAAGAAATTATGGAAATTAATTTTTTATTTTTTAAACGTGGACATTTTTGATGGGTTGAAAAGAGATTACTTGTACAACATATAATTTACAGCTTCCCTATATAAATGGAATATACTCCTATAAGATCATTTAAAGGTTGAGCCGTACATGTATTCTTCTCGATTCGAATTGAAGGTACTAGTTCAAGGTACTATTCACATGTGGGAATTCTTTGTCCTTACATGTGATGTAGGAAACAGAGGTAATTTAAAGCAATTAAGGAATTAACTAGAAAACGATAAACACATCAATTGATTCTAATTTTAGAAAAAGAGAATGTTTTTGGTAGAACATGGGTTTTTAATGAGTCGGGCAAGGGTGGAGCTAGCAATCATGTGTCGCCTCGAACCAGGTCTGGACCTAGCCACGTAAAATCATGTTGTGTGGGACTTGTGTCGAAGTATCAAACGAGAGGCCAAGTATGGCCCAGCCAATATGTTGGGCTATGCCGACAACCCTCTTTAGAATTTTATATTTTCTTCTAATTTTTTGGTTATAATTAATAGGACTATCCATCGTACTTGTGTGGGACGTAGTCCACCACTAAGCCTCTTGTATTGTTCTAAGCCAAATATTTACAAGTTATGTCGAACACATGAATTTATAACTACTTGGGAACCAAAAGAATATATTGTTCTCATTAACCTAATTTTGACTTGTTTTTAATTTGGAGAAAAGAAGTTCATATAAATTTCAATAAATTACGAAAATAAGTTAAGGTATGTAAAGATAATGTGAAATAAGTCAAAATCAGTTGAATAAAAGACAATCAACATATTATCTTAGCTACTCTACTCTTTTGACTCACGTGATCAATGTGACCTTGCACGCATCTTACTTTGAGTCTCTCTCATATTATTGAAAGGCAACATAGTAAGTAACCTACTTCTTTGGTTTAAGGGATTTACAAGAATCCTAGTCACTAAAATTAGGAAAAATCTTATAACAATAAAATAGGAGTATAACTTCATTAAGAAAGCTATCTTACTCGTGCATTTGGAGTACTTCACATATATTTCTAATGAATTGCCACTGCTAATAAAGGAATTACATTTGAAAATATTGCTAAATTAATCCTAAGAACATCATAATACTTAAATTCATCCGCTCCATGATTTATGCAACACTTGCAATTTTCGCAATCTAAATACACTACTTTAATTTGACTCTTATATAATATCTTCAATTATGTATTACTAAAAATTATGAGAATTTTGTAATTAATAACTATACTTCATAATGGTGAGAATTTGTAGTCCAAATTTATATAGTTTGACCGTAAAATTGCATAATTTTACATGCATTATGAAATAATGGATGAAATATAATTAAGACAATGTGACAACAAACTCGAAGCAACTCAATGTGATCATAAGCTCAAACATTTTCCTAAGTCTGTGATACCTTATTTATAGTACGATCGTGTCAAATAAATCTGTGACATTGTCATTATCTAACCGATGAACCTTTAACAATTTTATTTGACACACACATCTATGTACTTATTTACATACACGCCTACACGGTGATCACACATTACACGATGGTGCATGCATGCATGGTACAACCATGCATCTTCCCATCTAAACATATACCCGGCCCGTATACTTCGAAGCCTACAGATCACATTAGATTTGCCCTAACCAACCCAATTATTAGGTATAAATTAGTATACAGCTAGCCGTCTTATTTTTAGATCATATTTAATTTGAAACCCATTGACCTACATAGCTACATTCTGCGAAACAAGGTAAAAATTAAAACAATGTGGAGTATGTGGGAGTCTACGTCAGCCTCTAGACCCTTCTTTATTATATGCTCTAATATAAACACACATGCTTATATATTTCTCAACTTTGAGTGGATTAAGAAATAGAAGAGCTGAAATTAGGACCGTACTCTCTGTTGGATTATATCTTAACTTTCTTTAGACTTTCACTTTTTAATTGATTATGATATTATACTGTATGTAGTTTTCAGCTGCCTGCTAGCTGTTTTTGATTGACATAACATGAAAATATCAAAGGGAATGCATTTTACTGTGCATGAATCTTCCTCTTTCTTTCTTAACCTCACAGTCAATTTCTGCTTTATTTTGGACCCCTCCATTACTTTAAAGATTACTTATATAGTGTAAGTTAGTTGTATTATTTTTATGTCAAGACGCCAAATTAGAATGTTGTTTTCGTTTTAATTTGTTTTTGTTAGTTATAATACAATGTCCTTACTCCTAAATCAAGTGGCAAATTTCATAATAACTCATTGTCAACTAAAGCCCACAAGATTTTGATTAGCATAATGAGAACCCGGTCGGTCAATGATAAAAATATGCTAATGGTAAGTAGGTAGCATATGTGGTGTAGTAGTTATGAGTTTGGGAAGATTTTATTATCTTACCAGGATTCCATGAACAATATATGGTATGTGATAGAAGTATATTAGTATATAAAAAGTTATAACCTCCTGATCTTTATCAATATTCAAACTTACAAATTTCAAATTTGGACTTCAACCAATTAGCTATACTCTTGTTAAAGAGACATTATATTGTCAACAAATGATCTTTGCCAGATTTAAACATGAAACCACAAGAATGTATAAGAAGCACTTATACACTCCAATCATATATTGTTAGAGCTTCTTTCACCAAAAATCGTACTCAGCTCATAGAAAATACTCCTTCAATTAATTTGGTGAAAAATGGAAAAGGGATTAGAGATATAATTCATAATTTGTCAAAGTCACATGTTTGTTAAGTGATTGATCTTCAGGATGAGAAAATGTTATATGGAATTGGTAGTTGAGGGCCTCAATTTCCAAACAATCGTTTATACATTTCCAATCAACTATCATTAGCAAAAGTGCAAAACAAGCTAATAAAAATCATTTTATTAATTTCCATTTCCATTAATCTTCATTTCACCTTGTTTTCATCCCAAGTTCTCATTTACACATAAAAACAACTCAAGCATCGCTTGAGCCTATAACTAGTTTAACCAACATGAAAGTAACCCTAAAAGCAAAACAAGTAAAAACATTAAAAGAAAAATAGAGCGCACAATCCTCATATAACCCCTATAGCAAATCCTAGCTAGTTCCACCATTGCTCATGACCACGTGTAATTAACGTACCAGCCATGATGTCAAGCACATGACCCTCGCACGATCATGATAGGCAATAATCCTTGATGCTACCCCAATGCTTTGACACGGATGTGTTAAGAAACCAAACAGTCAATTACAATTCTAAAATGTGTATGATGCCTAACATAGATCTCCATCGCCCAACACCTATTTGACTATTTCCCATATCATAGGTGACATGCATGAAGACCACACCCCCTTTTTACTTCCTTTGCAAATGATTAGGTATGGCTTCAAAAGGAACCTTAGGGATGAAGGTAATAAACTTAGGGACAACATGTAGGGCAAAGAAAATGTTGCATATGATCGATCTCTTACATGATGATTGATGACAAACAATGGGCACAAAAGGATGTCAAAAAATGATGCCCACATAGATTCTTTGTGTTATTAGTCACTTCAAATAAAAAAGACAACTACACGTTCTGTGCATGTAAAGTAATTTTTACCTATGTAACAGGATATTCCCAATTACCGATTTGGTTCGCTTTTTGTTTTTTGATGAGATGAGAAAGTGGATGGCCATTGCATGCATGAAAAACTATATTGTTAGTAGTATAAAGAGAATGATGCCTATTTATCAACCCCTTATCTGATCTGCTTGCATGCCTAGTTCCATGTGATGTTGTTTGTTAAAAAGAAGCCAATTAGTTAGGAGTCTTAGCTTTCTCTAGGTTACACATTCTCCCCCACTATAGAATAAATTTATCAAATTATGTCATTATTAAGGAGATGCCCAGTTTCTATGTTTTTCTTTTTTCCTTTGCTTTTCTTTTTTGGGAAAATTTGTTCATAATTATTAAGTAGAAGGGATTAAGGGAAGTTATGATGGTTTGAGATTTCGTTATAAATATTATTTTTTTGTAATGGATCCACCAATTTTTTCTTTCTAGGTCCTGCTTTTACTTACCTCTAATCGATCACAAATCTAAGATTTGCTAGTTTGTCGGCACAAAGCATCATGCCCACTTCCCTTTCACTCTCATATGTAGGTTTTGTGAGGCAAAACTTTTTTGTACTCCTTTTTTCCCTTTTATTGCAATTAGGATTCCCACCTTAAAAATGGAGTCTTGAGATCATAGATTTGAATCTATATCGCTAATTCGATCATCAGGATTTTTGGATGACTAGTGAAATGTTCGGCCTAATTAATAAATATTTTCAGTATCTTACAATTTAAATAAAGTATTCATGAACTTTGGCATGTATTAATAATGATATTTTGATAATTTAGCTTAAACTATAATAATTAACTTTTGAGTTTGAGGGACGGGACTACCGGATGTTATGAAGAGAAAAGGATCATCTCAATTACTAAACGGTCCAGTTACTTGTTGGGTAGTTAAAAAGGACGAAGGTTTCAAACATTTTTTAATCTTTTCTTTCTCAAAATATAGTACATGTCTTCATTTATAAGACTAAGTAAACGATCTAGCATTTGGAAAGGATCCACACATGTTAGGATCGAAGACTTGCAGGGGAAGGTGTAATGAGATTCAATTGGATTTTGGAGAAATTTTACTCCATACATAACATGACATGCAGTGTGCTGTTATATGATATACACGTGTTTATCACTTGCTACATCACATTATCACATTGATTATTGCTTTTGGTTATTAGCAAGAGTACCAGGGCTGTTAACGGGCTAACCTTGTAATAATAATGATTTGGAAAACCTGAACTCCAATCTACCCTATTTAGTAAACTTATATAGCTCATTTTTTATCATTTCTTTCACATATATAGAAAATATCAATTAAACGAACAAGCTAAGCTCACTAAAAAAAGATGTATGTTTTAGTTTATAAAAAGACAAAATTGGTCTCAACACCACAAATTATGGTGCGGGTGCACCTAACACCACGAACTTTGACTAGTAGCCAAAACACTACCATCAATGACGCCGGAGCTCCATTTTCTCGTCGGAGATGGTGAATCCTCATTATTATTATTTTCAATTTTCCCCCTTTTCTTGGTCTGAACACCCCAAACTATGACTTGGGTGCATGTAGACTACAAACTTTAGCTAGTAGCCAAAATATCACGAACTATTCGACTTGGTGCAAATACGTATCATTAATGATACCAGAGGTAAATTTTTTGGCCGGCTATTAGTAGCCAAAATTGAAGCTGATAATGGTGTTTATAGGGGAAACATGGAGCTTGAAATGGAAATGAAAGCACTAAAAGCTAAAAACAAGAGCTTGAAACAACAAATAAAAGCCAAAAAACGTATCTCCGTTATGATTAATGATACGTGTTGTACCAAGTCCAATAGTTCGTGATATTTTGGCTACTAAGCCAAAGTTTGTGGTGCTATAAATGCACCCAATTCATAGTTAATTTCCCGGATAAGAAAAATCATAAATTAATGAGGATTCACCTCTCTGGTGTCATTTATTATACGCGTTGCACCCAGACCCATAATTGGTGGTGTTTTGGCTACTAGCCAAAGTTCGCGGTGTTGTGTGCACCAACACGATAGTTTGTGGTGTTGAGGCCAATTTTGCCTATAAAAAATGTTCATGATCTAATTTTAGTGATATATATATATATATATATATATATATATATATATATATATATATATATATATATATATATATATATATATATATATATAGGGGTAGGATCCGCTGAAAACAACTCTTAATCTGAAAACTGAAAACAGGGTAACTTTTACCACTTTTAGGGCAACTTTATATATTTTAAGGGTAACTTATTTTAACTTTGATTATAGTTAAACCTATGCAGGATTCGAACCTACATCGTTGTGTATTACACAATGCTCTACCAATTGAGCTAATAGGTTGAATGAATTTCGCCAAATATATGTTAGAGAGAGGGGGTAACAAATAGCTTTAAAACAGCAACTAATAACAATACTTGGAAAACTAATAAAAACAGAGTATGCTAACTTAAATCAAGACAATTTAAAATGAAAAAATCAACCAACAAAGGAAAACGGAACAAAGAACCCAAAATCAAGAGAAACCCAAAGAATGGTAGCAATTCAACTTAGCCAATCTCAACAATCAAGAAACAAAGTATGAACATGTCAAATAAAGGATAAGTTAGATAGATTACCTTCGTTTGTTTGAACTTGAACGTTTTTCTTCGACTTCTTGACAGGAAGATTTTTATTTTTCTTCCCTACATTCTCCATTTCAACTACACAAAACAGATACATAACAACTATACTTAAAAACAAACAAAATAATCTAAATCACAAAAGCTTACACATAATAACAAATAATCTAAATCCTAACAAAATTCAACTATACAAAAAAAACAGAAAATCAGCTTTTTCAAAAAAAATATTACGAAAATTAAGAAATCTTGCAAAAATTCAAAAATTCATATCAATATATACGAAATTTTATCTTCTAGATCTAACAAAAAGTTCACAATAAAATTTCGAACCACTAGATCTAGAGATTATAAGAATTAAAACTCAAAGAAAAAATACTGCAAGCGAAAATAAACTAAACCTAAAACCAAAAAACAATTGAAAGCTTACTTGGATTATCAATTGAGGATGAAAAACGCTGCAAACAGGAAGAAGATTGAGCTTCCTGGAGAGAAAGAACGTTCCAGAAGAGAAAGGAAGGAGAGAGGAGAGAGAGTTTTTGGGTGAAAAAAATGCGTTTTAATTGAACGGAATTCACCACACGATGAAGAGTAAACAGTCCGATTAGATGAATTGATTTCTGTCCGCACGATGAAAGATCAACTAGTCGAGATTTATTGTTTTCGCCACCTAAAGATGGTTTTCACAAGATCTCATCCCTATATATATATATATATATATATATATATATATATATATATATATATATATATATATATATATATATATATATATATATATATATATTATCAAAACTTCACATATACTAACGTTATGTTTTAGATTCTTTCTATCTAAAAATGAGTTACTTTTGGGTTGGAATTCTCAATCTTGATCATATGTTATAGAGTACAATTATTTGAATAAAGCACTAAACCGGATTGACCAACACTAATCCGCTATTTTTATCAATAATTGTTGGATTGGGTTCAGATTCTCCAAGCTCCAGAGTCCAGACGTGCAAGTTCTCATCCTTTCTTAAGATAGTTGATTGCTAGGTCCGATTGAACAATATATCAAAGTTTGGCTCCTTTTTGTCTTTTAATTTTTAATGTTTCTTTTCTGGGGTAGGTAGAGGGATGGAGAGAGGCATATCTCAGGTAGCTGGTCCTTAATTGCAATTTTGTTGTATATAGTTACCATCAATTTACACTGACTTCTGGAATATAGTAAGATGCAATGATATCCGGTATCATTTGATGGTGAATATGTATACGAACGTGTGTAAATTTATCATCACAAACTGAAATGTTCGCCTTAAGAGTGATAAGAAAATGACTTCTAGGGTGATATACTGATATCTAATTATCTATGAGATTTTTAGGGTTACAACTTACAACTGATACATATGATATTGAACATGCATGTGGAAGCATTTGCCCGGAAGCAGACATTTATAATTTCTATGTACCAATGCAACCTTTTTTTTTTAGGCAAAAAAATGATTTAGACGCGGAAGTATACATTTCTAATTTCTATGTACAAATGCTACCTAAACAATGGTAAAAGTTGATTCTTACTTAATCCTCTAGTTTTTCGCCTAAGCTTAGCCCGACATATATAACAAAGTATAAGAAAAATAATTTGAATATTTTGAATTAAATCCTCATAAAATTAGTTTACCAATTTAAGAAGACTAAATAAGATTTTTTTATTAGAAAAAAATAGCATTTTTTCCCTATAATATCTTATAAATGATTTAGGTGGAATTTTTTTTAATGAGATAGTGACATATGTCATCTCTGATTTATGCTTTAGTATATTATAATAAATTTATCGGTCCATGCATTTTACAGTACTAAAGGCTAGTAATACAAATTACCCTCCGACCTATTTTTGTTTACTCATCAACATCCATAAGCCAAATGTATCGATGAACCATCAAGCCATTAATTATCATCATCATCACTAATAATGCATCATCACAACAATTACTTATTTTAATATTCCTAAGTAGATACTACCCTCATTTCCAATTAATCTACGCTTTCAACCATAACCAAGGGAATTAAAAAGAAAATGTATAAGAGAGGTAGAGGGAAAAAATAGGTGAGAAAAAAACCATTTGATGCATCGCATAGGATTGGATTCGAGGTATGAGGGTCCATGTGATGTATATGTGTGTGCTGAGTGATCGAGTATGTGTTTTTAAATCTTACTATACACGCAATCATGATCTTTGCCTAAACTAAATCAGGCGTAAGTTCTTTAGCACCTTCAACGGATTTAGGCAAAAGTTCCTCCTTTACTCTTGGGCTCATCAAGTGCAAGAGGGATCAAGTGCAAGAGGGATAAGACAAGACATTATTAGATTAATGCGAAGTACTTCCTCCAATCTAAATACTTATAACACTTTGTCTTTTCACGCATCTTAAAACATAATTTTAGTTTAATAATGTATTAGTAAAAATTATGAAAATTTAATATTTTAAAAATATAAATCAAGACTGTTGCAACAATATTAACACATTGTTTTTAAATTCTAAAGTACTAGTCTTATATGCACGCGCTACGTGCGAAAACAAGTAGAAAATTGAATTAATTGCTAATTACATCTAATAAATCGTATTTTTAATCGCTTATCCCACTAAGCCTCTCGTTCTTTTTGGGTCGAATAGAACCGAACCGAATGAATCCGAAATGAACCGAACTAAAATGAATGAAAACTGAGAGGAAACAAACCGAACCAAACCAACGAAATGAACCAACCGAACCGATTAGTCGAATCGAACCGAATCAATTTTTATTAATTCGATCAAAAAGAATGCAGCCTAAATCAGGGACTTTAATTTTTTTTTTCAAAAATGTAGTTGAAAGGAAAGTTACTGAATGTGTTGTAAATTCGCATTTTCTTTTTGTTGTCCTTTTTTTATCTTTTTATTTTTAAATTAATTAGGTAGTTAAATCCTTCTTTATTTTTATTTTTTGAGGGGTTCTTTATTTTTCTTTTCTTCCTTTATTTATTTTTTTTCGTGTCCACTTTCGTATTCCATATTATTCTAAAGTATTATATTGGGAACAAAAATTATGAAGAAAATTAATAAACAATGGAAAAGTCAAACCAAGTGCATGTGTCCAATAATCCTTGCAGCAAAAAAAAAAAAAAAGCATCACCGCCCTCGGATGTAGGGGCAACAAATAACCAGCGCTCCTCGGCTCCTCCCCAGATACAATAATACAAAGTAATTAGTAAAGGATACTTTCATGAAATTTCGTGAATTTGATAGGATGAAGTGCATGAAATCCTAATTACCGTATTACGATTTGTGGGGACTCCTAAATCAACTTGAAATAAAATAACTAATTAAAGAACTTTAGCAGTTAGTACCTTTTAAGGGGAAAAAAGAAAGAAAGAAAACAGTCATTTGAATTTTTTTGTGATGTTTTCTTGAGGGGTAGCAGTCTTATATTTTTTTTTAAAAATATTTGACTAAAATTTAGCTAGCTAAACATGACGTTAAAAGATCATAAACACAATACAAATCAGAAATCACAAGTATAAAACTGCCCTTATAGAAGTCATAAGACATCCTACCTAAAATTTTAACCCGTTAATATTAACCACATAGCCTCACTCAAACTAAAAGGATCATATTGCAAAATGCCAAAATCATTTTAAACCCATGGAATCAAAAATCTTTGCAATAGTTGGATATAATCAACACTACCACTCTGTTCTACCGCCTATCAGAATATCAGTCAGTATTAATTTGAGAGTTTGTTTTATTCTTTTATCTTTTTTGTTGCCAAATAGTATAATTTATTGGCATATTAGCTTTCAAGTATTAGTTAGGAGTTTACTTTTGATCGTAATAAAAGGTTGAGGTGGTGGAGTAGTGGCATCACTCCCCAGTCCCCACCTCGTATTCATGAGGTCTAGGGATCAAACCTCGTACCCCCTTCATCATCAATTAAGTTCAAATTAGTGTAGGCACCTTGAGAACGGAGAGAGAAGGAAATCTTATCCCATGATGCCCTATGAAACTTATAAAGGCCAAGTTTGATAAAACAATATCTTTGTTTTGCACAGGTTTAGGCTCAATTTCATTGCTAATTATTATCTCAAGACAAAATTCATATTTGATAAAACAATATTTTTGTTTTGCCAAGAGCATTATCAAATTCTAAACATTATGTTAAGTTTCAATCAAGTTGTGTTGTTTCCATTAATATGAGAAGTAATCCTAACATAATTCTATCTCCTAACACATTACCTTGTATTTCATATGGATTTACCAACTTACCCTTTACAATCCCCTCTGAGCTCTCTCACTCCCTCTCCATCACACTCGCTCCTTGACTCTCTCACAAAATTACCAGCGACCACCACACATCGACAGTACTCTACTGGAAACCACCATTGCTCTACCAGTCTACCTCTATCTACCATTAAAGTCTAAAGACGAGAAATATAGAATAGTAACATTCACCACCTCACAGACGCAATGTTCACTTGGTTTTGCATGGCTATATGGTTGGGCGAAATTTTATTTCCTCCCACAATACATGGTCACCCGAAACTAATTTTCACTCTACTAAGTACTATGCACTGATAAAAAATTATTTGGGAAATTCTACATGGTGACCTCCAACTTTCAAAAACTCTATATGGTGGCAAGGCAAAAAAAAAATTATACAAAGTGACTCCCAATTTTAACAAATTCTACCTACTGACCGTATTTCAATTATTGGTGGCTAATCAATTAAAGTATTAAACCTAACTCTTTCTCTCTCCTCCCTCATCCCCTTTCTCTCTCTAAACCCTAATCCCCTTTCGGATGAGAGAACATTGATATGATCATTTAAACTTATCTGTCTATACTCGCAAAAAGTTGCCAGCTGATCTGCTCTTACACACTCAGGGTCCGTTCTGTTCAACTTATTTTAACTTATATAAGATTTTATAAGATAAGATAAGATAAGATCAGATCAGATAAGATCAGATAAGATAAGATAAGATAAATAAGTTGTTAGACACACACAATAAATTATCTTATAAGATAAGATAAGATCAGATCAGATAAGATTTTATAAGATCTTATAAGATAAGATAAGATAAGATAAGATAAAAATAAAATAAGTTGAACAGAACGGACCCTTAGAGGCCAAACAATTAACAGAAATTCAATGTGCACCAACATATATTATAGCCATAGAATGCAGTGATGAACCACTTCCTACCAGAATTTGGAATTTTTCACAAACTCATGCTTCTTAGATAATTGCTTCAACTCTACTTTTGTGGGAGTTTTATTTGTACACACAACAGAATTGAGTCAATCTTCAGTCTTTAATGCTACTCCTGCTCAACAGTCAACATCTTTGGTATTACTGTATATGCATTCTTTTAACTTGGTATTTTTTGTGCCATTAAGCTTTTGTGACATTGCAAATTGTACTAAACGATTGATATATGGAGACTACTTGAAATATCTTCATTGGAAGTTGTTTCTTCACGTTAGCTTGTCTAATTGGGTGGTTGGGATGGTGTTTGGGTGTTTGTGGTGGTGGTAGGGTTGTGTTGTAGTTGTGGTTGTAATGGGTTAGCTTAATATAAGTTTAATAAGGTCACTATGTGTATATACATAAAGTTGGAGGTCACTTGATATAACTCTTTTTTTTGCCCTGCCACCAAATAGAAAAATGCAAACTAGGAGGCCACCATGTAGAATTTCCCAAATTATTTTCACCCCCCTATGTGATTGGGGAAAATATTTTTCACCCTTTTTTTAGTTTACCTTTTTGCTTATGTTAATGATGGATGATTTACATTAGTAAATGGGAAAAAAAAATGTTGTCAAAAAACAAAACAAAGAAGGCATGGGTATTGCTCGGGGTGTTCACAAAAAACCAAAACCGAAAAAACCGCACCGAAAAATCCGGAAAACCAGTTAAAATGGGCGGTTACCGAACCAAAAAATTTGGGATTAAACGGTTCGGTTACCGAACTGGTGAAAATTACGGTTAAACGGTACGGTTACGGTTGTGTTTTTTTGGCAAATGGTTAACCGAAAAAACCCGGATATTTTTATTTTATTATTATTTAATTTTTTATAATAATTATATTAATTAATTATTATTATTTAAGTAAATGTTGTAATTTAGACTAAGTAATGTACTATATGCCTACTTGAAATAGTTACTCTGTGCACTCACTGTGAACTACTCTCTGCCATAGTTTAGAGATGATTGTGAACTACTCTCACTTTGAACTACCAACTTGTAATAGTTTAGATTTTTGTGCTTGTTTTTTCTTAGAACTTTGAGATATGTATTGTATGGTGCGGAATGTTTTTAGAGATGATTGTCTTTGATAGAGAATCTTGGTATTAATGGTATATTATTTATGTTTAGAAAAATTTGAAATCTTATATAAAATTCGTAAAATAATTTGATAAAACTTGAGTAACGGTTCATGGTTAACCGGAAAACGTACCGAAAAAACGGTTAACCGTTTATGCGGTTACCGGTTTGAACGGTTACGGTTTGCAAAAAATGGCGAACCGATACTTCCGGTTACCGAACCGAAATTTTATTTCGGGACGGTTAACCATCCATGAATGTAAGATGAAATCTTCCTTAGTTTTCTCATTCATTAGTAGGTAACATATACCTAACGTATAGTTTACAAAATAGGAAGTAAATAACTAATAGCTAATTACAAGGGATTACACAATTATTTACAGCAATACATAATGAAGAATATTCTCCATATATTCTTCATAGTCTAACACACCCCCTCAGTCAAAGCGGGAGGTTTTCGAACGCTTAGACTGTCTCGAAAGTCTTCAAATAAGATCAAAGGGAGACCCTTGGTAAATATATCAGCAATCTGGTGACGAGAGGAGACATGTAAAACACGGACTTCGCCACAAGCCACCTTTTCATGAACAAAAAGGATATCCATCTCTATATGTTTAGTGCACTGATGATTAACAGGATTACCAGATAAATATATGGCACTAACATTATCACAATATACCAAAGTGGCTTTCTGAAGAGGACAATGTAACTCAAGTAGTAGATTACGTAGCCAGCAAGATTCGTAGACAACATTAGCTACGCCGCGATACTCAGCTTCCGCACTAGAGCGTGATAGGGTAGCTTGGCGTTTGGCAGACCAAGATACTAAGTTATCACCAAGAAAAACACAATACCCGGAGGTCGATCTTCGAGTATCGGGACAACCACCCCAATCAGCATCTGTATATGATATAAGGGTGGAAACTGACGACGGATATAAATGCAAACCATGATCAAGAGTACCCTGAATGTAGCGCACAATGCGCTTGAGAGCATGCATATGTTCTTCCCGGGGATCATGCATGAATAAACACACTTGTTGCACAGCATAAGAGATATCCAGACGGATGAATGTGAGGTACTGGAGAGCCCCTGCAAGGCTACGATAATGAGTAGGATCCCCATAAGGAGTGCTAGAATGAGCACTAAGTTTCGGCTTTGTGTCGACGGGGGTAGGAGATGGTTTACAAGCCGACATACCAGCACGCTCAATGATCTCAGTGGCATATTTACGTTGAGATAAAAATAAACCACCTGCATGTCGAGTAACAGCAATGCCCAGAAAATAACTCAAGGGCCCAAGATCCTTCATAGCAAATTCAAAGCTAAGACTAGACATGATAGACTGACGAAGTGCATCAGTGGCGGCAGTTAAGATAATATCATCAACATACAATAGTAAATAGGCCAACGCAGAACCACGTTGATAGATAAACAGAGAATGATCGGACTTACTATGAGTAAATCCAATAGTGGAGACAAAATCAGCAAAGCGTGTATACCACGCCCGAGGGGCCTGCTTGAGACCATATAATGACTTTTTCAATAGACACACATGATTGGGCCGAGTCGGATCCCGAAAACCCATAGGCTGATGCATATATACCGTCTCCTTGAGATCCCCATGTAAGAAAGCATTCTTCACATCAAGCTGGTGAATAGGCCATGACTTGGACAAAGCCAAGCTGAGAACAATACAAATAGTGGCTGGTTTAACAACCTGGGCTAAATGTTTCCCCACAATCAATGCCAACCTGTTGAGTTTGACCATCACCTACAAGACGGGTCTTATGCCTCTGAAAAGAACCATCGAATGCTCTTTATGAGTAAAAATCCACATAGAACGTATAACATTCACATTAGGTGGACGGGGAACTAACTCCCACGTCTTATTTTAAATAAGAGCATTAAATTCATCATCCATAGCCAACTTCCAATTCACATCACGGAGAGCACTCACGGGGTTATGGGGTAAAGGGGATTTGGAAACAATATTTTGGAGATTAAAATGACTCTTGGGTTTAAAAATCCCATGCTGACTTCGTGTAACAGGCCGTGAGGGAGGAGGAGTGTGAGAAAAATTGGGCGGAGGAAGAGAATTGATTTGGGTCAAGTCCAAGGAAGGAGAGGAGGGTGCTGGGGAAGGGCCAGCATGTGGGCCGTGAGTAGGAACGGGCCGAGAGATTGTGGTTGGGGAAGGGGGGGACGCGTTTGGGCTAGTGAGGAGAGGGGAAGGGGGGGACGCATTTGGGCCAGGGAAGGGAGTACCAGGAGAGGGGCCTGGAGACTAGGGAGGGGAGACGGACCCAGGAGGGGAGGTCAGTGGATTTGGGCCTATTAAAGGCGGACCAGCAGGAGAGGGAGGAGGGCTGAAAATTGGAGTATTGTCAGTGGGCTGCTGGTCAGGATTAGGAGGAAAGGATTGAGCCAAGGTGTGGATAATCACAGGAGGGAGTACATCATCGAAAAAATCATAAGCATGACTAGGAGGATGATGAATCTTGGCAAACGGGAACATAGTCTCATCAAATAATACATGACGACATAGGATGATTTTTCGGGAAGATATGTCATAGCACTTGTAACCCCGATGATTAGGAGGGTATCCTAAAAATACACATGGAGTGGACCGGGCTTGAAGTTTATTTATGGTGGCGGAAGGAAAGAGATGATAACATAAACACCCAAAAATTAAACCCGAAGATGAGAATATGAAGGATCCCGTTGGTAGAGAATTTTGTGAGGAGATTGATAGGCTAATTTCTTGTTAGGAAGAATGTTAAGAAGGGTATGTTGCCATGTGTAATGCATGATGCCAAAAAGATGGGGGGATGAAAGCATGAGCTAAGAGAGTGCGGATCATGTTGTTGATGGTTCGTATTTTCCGTTCTGCTTTTCCATTTTGAGAGGAACTATGAGGGCACGAAAATCGGAAGGTGCGCCCATTATCCATACAAAAATTCTTGGGAAATTTCCTCAGGTACCCCTAAGGTTTGGCGTAATTCCCAAGATACCCCCCACATTTGGGGAATTCCTCAGATACCCCTGAGGTTTGTGTTTGGGTTCAAGATACCCTTACTATGGATGGAAACCTAACGCCGTTAGGTTTTCCTCTCTCTCCACCCATCATCCTCCATTGATGAACATGGAAGCTTTCTCTCTCCTCCCACCCCACTCTAAAGCCCTAACCCTAACCACCCACCCCCCCTCCCCTTCCCCCCCCCCCTCCCCCACCCCCGATCGTAGCCCCCATTTTCGCAATCTCTCTCTCCTCTGTTTTCCCAAATCCCAAATCTCCGACCGAAGAAGATCGATTTTTCTCCGGCCTCGCTAACTTCACTGTTCGGTCTTCTTCGTCGGGCATCGATTTCACATCACGCTCATTAACCAAACCGAACCTGGGCATCGATTTCGACGAGGTGGGGAAGGGGTGGGGTCGATTTCGACAGGCTTCTAAAGGCGTCAATTTGGACAAGGGGGGTGGGGGAGGGATGGGGTTCTCGCGACGGGGTGGTGGAGGAGGCGAGGCTGCGGGGGTGGGGGAGGGGGCCGGCGGGGTGGTGGGAGGGTGGGGGAGGGGGGGCGCGGGGGTAGGGGAGGGGTGGGGGAAGGGGAGGTGGTGGGGGTTGGGTGGTTAGGGCTTTAGAGTGGGGTGGGAGGAGAAAGAAAGCTTCCATGTTCATCAATGGAGGATGATGGGTGGAGAGAGAGAAAAAAAATTAGGGAGAAGGAGAGGAAAACCTAACGGCGTTAGGTTTCCATCCATAGTAAGGGTATCTTGAGCCCAAACACAAACCTCAGGGGTATCTGAGGAATTCCCCAAATGTGGGGGGTATCTTGGGAATTACGCCAAACCTCAGGGGTACCTGAGGAAATTTCCCAAAATTCTTTAAAGGCGCATTATCAAATTCTCGCCCATTATCACATTGGAGATTTTTAATATTGCGTTCGAATTGTGTGCGGATAAAAGCATGGAAAGCAACAAAAATGGAGAACACTTGAGATTTCTTAACTAATGGAAATGTCCACGCAAAATTTGAGTAACCATCCAACAAGACAAGATAATAACGATGGCCACTATAACTTAAAAAAAGTGATGTCCAAATATCGGCATGGATAATATCAAATGGCATAAAAGTGCATGAAGTAGAGGCAACAAAAGGTAACTTAACAATTTTTCCAAGAGGACAAGAATGACAATCATGAGAACTACGAGTTTGATTACATTCAATGAAATTATTATGCCTAAGAGAATCTAAAACTGGAGTTCCCGGATGACCCAAGCGCGCATGCCAAAGTGACGGAGCTAAGGCTGCAAAAACAGAAGAAGAAGTGTCTTGGTTTGTGGTGATGGTGGTAATCGGATAAAGATCTCCACGACTCTCACATCTCATTAGGCGCCTCCCCGTTTTAAAATCCTTCACAGAAAACCCAAAAGGATCAAATTCCACAGAAACAAAGTTATCGGTGGTAAATTTGCGAACAGAAACTAAATTTTTAACAAGTTTAGGAGCATGAAGGACATTTTTTGAAGTTAAGGAGGAGTTGGGGGAAGGTAAGTGAGTGTCACCATAACCATGAATCGGAATAGATTGACCATTACCAACAATAATACCACGATTTTTGCTCATATAAAAATAAGGTGTGAGAGTACCTGGATTAGATGTCATGTGGGAAGTTGCTCCAGTGTCCATGTACCAATTTGGATCAGGAGGGGTAAGCCCAAGTGTGTACATAGCATTCTCAATATCTGTTGGGCTAGGAGGAGGATTTGGTGATGTTGTAGCTGTTGCATATGCTTGCTGAGGTCTGGGCCCTAACACTCCTTGTTGTCCAAATGAAGGTCTGGCCCAAGGAAAGGAGGGATAAGGGCTAGGAGGCATGGGCCATGCTCCCCAATGCCAAGGCCACTGCAAGGGAACCTGCACCCCCTGGCCAACAACGTCACCACCCTGCTGCCGGCTGCCACCACCTGAGCCACCAGAATTACGGCCGCCACCTTTCCCCCACCACCACCACGTCTGCCGCCATTGTGGGAGCGTTTTTGGCCATTTTTTCCCCCGTGATGAGTATGGCGAGTGGTAGTAGAATTTTCCAAAAAAATGTTAGTATCCTCCGCCTCACGCGCCACCATGGCAACACCAGACCCGGTGGAGGCCTTCTTCGCAAGCCCGACTTCTTCAAGTGTAAGCATCGAGCGAGTTTGGTAAAATGGTGGAAGTGGGTCACTTTGACGAATAAGTGTGGCCACTTGATTATAGGCTTCGGTGAGACCGGATACCATTTGGAGAACAAGGCGGTTGTTAGATACTGGCGCGCCGACATTCTTGAGTTGGTCGGTCAACGTTTTAAGATGTTGGCAATAAGAGGAGGCATTCGGGAAATCTTCCATACATGTGTGGGAGAATTCCTGTTCAAGAGTCACGGCACGGGAATTTTTATCATCTTGGAAAATGTCTCGTAAACGGTTCCAAGCCTCCATACCCGTGGAGTCTGGCTCAATGATAGTATGCAAGAGATCATCGGAGATGGTAGCATATATCCATTGAAGAACCGTAGCATCAAGAGTGGACCATAGTTCTTTTTCGTCATCCGTCGTAGGGACCTTCTCATTCCCTTTTTCCGGTGGAATAATGTGATGGATAACTTTGTGCGAACGAGCATGGATTTTAAATAATTCCGCCCATGTCGAATATTGTACATTTTCCATAGCAAGAGTGATGGAAATGTGATTCTTGATGTTAGAAACAACAAGAGCAGGATGGAATGAAGTTTTACCTTCAGACATGGTGAGGGAATAAAACGGCCGAGGAGAAGGTTGCCGGAAAAAAAACAAAATACAGACTAGGGCAGCGAAAGTGGAAGACAAGAAGAGTAGAGAGGAGGAAGGAAGCAGGCCCTAGGAAAAAAAATCTGATACCATGTAAGATAAATCTTCCTTAGTTTTCTCATTCATCAGTAGGTAACATATACCTAACGTATAGTTTACAAAATAGGAAGTAAATATCTAATTACAAGGGATTACACAATTATTTACAGCAATACATAATGAAGAATATTCTCCATATATTCTTCATAGTCTAACAATGAACACCCCTAGGTATTGGGTAGTTTGAGCCTTTGAGGAGAGGCATGGACATTGGGCAGTATTGGAAAGGAGCAATCTTGCTGAAATCCTTGCTCACATCAATTATTTTATTCATCTTCCAAGTAGAGAAAGACAAATACGCCCTTCACAAATTGGAAAATACCACCTCTCTCTTTTTTTTTTCTCTTTTGAGGTGGACTATACCAATTACCACCTCTCTTCTAACTCCTAAGATGCAACTTATATAAATATAATATTTTTGATGGCCACCAACCAGTTACCAAAAACAGAAAACTGTGTCCGAACAAGTAGCGGACCTAACTGCAAAGAAGAAATTTGGGCGGTAAAATTCAGGTGAAATACCCTGAAATTTTCAACAGTTATTTAACGGCCAATTAACTTAGCCCCCGATTTTTAGACTAAATTTGACTAATATTTGGGTGATCTCAAGGGTTAGCAATTCTCAAAGAGATAAAAAGAAAATACTATTAATTGAATTAGATATTTTGAACAGTGAAAGTGTCATGAAAATTGCTGAATTTATTAGGCTTTCTCTAAATCTTTTATAAGAATTGTCAATTTAAGGATTGTTATATCATTCTCGTTATCTTTACTTATATTATCGTATGATACATGATATTTTTATGGATTTATCTTAAATTTTAATGTACTTTTTCATAATATAAATCTTTTATAACTTTTATTAATTGATGGTCAAAATATCAGTGGTCAAAGTTGTGCGATGGCAAACACAAAAGTCAAAATGGAATAACCAGTTATAAGCGAATTAATATTAGACTTAAACACCCTTCGAATATCATTGATTATGCAATACTAGACTCATAAACGATAAAGGTGCTTTATAAAAAACATCAATGATGGTCAAAGAATAGGAGGAGTTACTCCTCTTATACATGGGGGTTGTTCGTAGGATCTCAGCACTCCCAAACGTTAAATGGGTTTGGGCTGCATTCGTTAATGGAGGGGAGTTTGGATAATTTACAAGTCCAAATGAGGTCCAATCCTAAAACCATTTAGCAATAAGAGGAGTAACTCAATCTTATTAAGTTATTTATATATCTCCTCATGTTTAATGTGTGACAAAACATACACTCACATGTGGATTGTTAGGCGCTCTTTTCGAACCAATTTTCGCCCGATTCGGTTCGCCTCTCGCAATTCGGTTTACCGATTCGCTCATTCGGTTCCGGTTTAGTTTCAGTTCAGTTCAATCCAAAAGAACGGAGCCTTAATCATGGGATCTCAACAAAATCCAAAGCCAACGTATATTTATCAAACCTCAACCCAACCCAAACTACACATTTGCAATTTATTATGGTCCAAATCATACTCTAGAATCTGAATAGCTTTAGACACTCCACTTTATTTCCTGCTAAAAAATTGCAAATTGTTTTTACATATCATTTAAATTATCACCAATTTTTTAAAATCGTAATTATGAATTACAATACTCCCAAATCTATTGACCAAGGTACCAATGACTTCCCTTAAAAAAAAAAAAAGGTACCAATGAATACTTTGCAAAGATTTGAAACCACAAGGGATGTCAGTCAATCCATCTCCAAAAATAATCATGTGATATTCTCCAAATACAAAATGTACGGATCCAACATTTTTTAGAAGGAAAAAAGAACTAGTGGGATCTATATGAATTAATTGGACATACAGAAAGTATAGTACACCATATGCATGATTTTTTGTACTTCTTCCGTTTCTAAATAAGTGCAACACTTCTTGTTTTCACGTTTGCCAATGCATTATTTTAACCATTAATATCTTCAATTATCAATAAGTAAAAATTATAAAAAGTTGATATTAAAAAAATTCACATTCGACGAATCTAACAAGATCATACACGTACTATGTTTTTCCTAAACCCTAAATCACCAAAGCCTAATTAAAGTTTAAACTATGAATAAGAAACACTATACAAATGTTGCAGACTTATTTAGAAACGGAGGAAGTAATAGAAATATAAATTAATAAATAAATTTAAAAGAATAAATTTTATAGAATTTTTTTTAATGCATTAATTTTAGAGTATTTGAT
Source organism: Beta corolliflora (assembly GCA_947648045.1). Lineage (NCBI taxonomy): Eukaryota > Viridiplantae > Streptophyta > Magnoliopsida > Caryophyllales > Amaranthaceae > Beta > Beta corolliflora. The sequence goes on along the minus strand of CANSZD010003015.1, from coordinate 769,135 downwards.
TTGAAAAAATAACTCAATCATACTAAAAAGGAGTTGTACACATGTCTGACATCAGAATTTACAAAAAAAAATGTAAAGTACAAAAGTTAACACAATTAATAAACATTTTCTGTTCCCTTTTGCAAACCAGCTGGAGTTGGGGACTGTTGTGGAAATTTCCTTTAACCATCACATGCCACTAATTTAAAAACTCAAACTCAAATCAATTTTTTTATATTAAAAAAAAATTAAAATTATCCCACAGAAAAAATAATTAATCAAACCTCCCTTTTAAAAAAATTAAAACTTTTTTTTTCAACTTTTTCTTCCCATTTCTCTAAGTTTCAAGCCCACCTGTTCTATATATTCTCTACTCAACAATCCTACAAACCTCTTCCTCCTTCCTTCTGTTTCCTACTTTTAGATTTTTGGTTTCCATTAATCATCTTCTCTCTCTCTCTCTAGATTTTTCTTAAGAAGCTCTGAAGTTCTGTTGCTCTGTTTCTGGATTAATTAAAATCCCAAAAATCTGAGCTTTTTTCCTTGAAATCAATAATTTGTCCTTCAAATCTCAACTTTCTGCATCTTTTAAGAAAAACCCATCTTTCATAAATCCCTAATTCCCTTCAATTTGCATCAAAATCCAATCTTTTTCTTGAGATCCAGAAAAATCCTCTGTTTTATTTTTACATTTTAATTAAATTTATGCTAGAAAATTAAATCTGGCTAATTGATGTTTGAATCTATTAATGTCTCCTGTTCTTAGCGAAATCCTTCGTTCTGGGTTTATGATAAATTCTTCTCTCAGGCGCAGGACCCACTTAGTTCAATCTTTCTCTGTTGTTTTTCTTTACTGGTTTTATGTTTTCTCATAAATTAGCCCTTTGATTTCCCTCTTATTTTTGATAAATTAGCAAAAAAACAAAAAAATAACAAAAACCCTTTTCTTAAAAATAAATTTCTTCATCTGGGTCCTGTGTCCTGCTACTGTATATATACAAATTAATAATAAAAATATAATCTTTTTGTTTTTTTTATAATTTCAATGGCTTGTTCAAGTGGAAATTCAATCACAAGTAGTCAACTTCAGAACTCAGGATCTGAAGGAGATTTACAGATGTTAACAACAACAACAATGGATGAGAGGAAAAGGAAGAGAATGGCATCAAACAGAGAATCAGCAAGAAGATCAAGAATGAGAAAACAGAAGCATCTAGATGATTTAATGGCTCAAGCTGATCAATTAAGAAGAGAGAATAATCAAATCTTGCAAACTACAAATGTCACAACTCAACAATATGTTAATGTTGAGGCTGAAAACTCTGTTTTAAAAGCTCAAATGAATGAGTTAAGTCAAAGGCTTCAATCCCTCAATGATATCCTAAATTACATGAATACCCTCAATGGGATCAACTCTTTTGTAGAGGTGGAGGAGGAATCTTTGGACATTCTTGGCCATGATATGGGTGATTTTGGAATTATGAATGGAGGGTATTTTGGGAATTTTACTCAAAATAATAATAATAATATTAATATTAATAATGTTATTAGTAACCCTTGGAACTTGGGTTTTCTCAATCAACCTATCATGGCTTCTGCAGATGTCCTCCAATATTAAACTATCAAGGAAAAAGGAAGTGGGCCCTCTTTTTTTAGATTTTAGTAGATTTTTAAATCAATAAATCAATCTTTGGTTGGTTGGTTGGTTGGTTGTGCTTATAAATGGCTATCATTTAGTGGAGGGCTAATTCCATTTTTATTTTTATTTTTTTATTATGTTTTTTTTTAAGTGGGGAGTTGTGTATTGTGAATTTGTGATTTGGGGGTTACTACTAAGAAGAGTATACTTTGTCATCAAATGACTCTTCAAGTGTTGTTAGGTGGTCCATTGTAAGATGAAGAGGTTGTTGAATAAAAAAAAAGGATATTCACGTGCAAATGACGGCTTTCCAAGTGTTCTAGAATGTTGTATTGTATCTTTCACTTTGATAAATGTAAATTTTTTATTATGGAGGTCTTTTTTCTTTTTTGACAAGGTTATTATGGTGAGAATAGGTCTTCATGGTGATAATTGATAGCTAGGAAAGGCAATCAATGAGGATGATGATATGAATGATGTAATTTGGAATCTTTAGATTTTTATATTATATTTTCTAAGTATCATATTAGTGACCATAATCATGTTGCTTTTGTTAAATTAAGCTTTTGTTCTTGCTTACCTAATTAAATCATGTTTTTCCTTACATCAAAAGTCGCAAATCCTTTGTCTTTACTCCCCAATTTTTGGGGTGTTCCTATTACATTGACGTGATCAATAAATTGTTTTGAAACCTCATAAGATAAAATGTGACTATTCGATACCTTGTAAGTTGTAACATTCGTTTGAGGTTCATTTTTTATGGGCTATGAATTTGTAATTTGTTGACCCATAAAACTCAAGGCTACATTGGTCTATCTTAATTAGAAATCCACCAACCATGGTATTTGTCTCGCACTCATGGAAGGGAGAATGAAGGAAGTAGTTTCTTCTTTAACTTATTTTCTTAAGTTCTATATACCATATCACATAAGCTTATATGGATGAGAACTTTGAAAGAAAATGTGATGTGATCAGAATAAGGGGTGTTTAATAGGGTGATTTACCTTTTACTTCCTCCGTTCCATAATAAGTGAAACACTTACTATTTTGGAACGTTTCAAAATAAGTGAAACATACCTTAAATGGAAAAAAAAAATTGACAAAATGACAAGAAAGATCCATCACAAACTCGCTTGTGTGGTTTCTTCTCTCCTCCTTTTGATAATGAAAATGATATTTTATGAGTTTTTGACTTTTGAAAGTGATGTTTATTAAATCTTGTGCCCAATCCTTATGTTTCACTTATTATGGAACGGAGGAAGTATAATATTTTGCAAATTAGCGTTATCTCAGTTCGGGTACATATGTTGGGTTTATATGAAATAAACTCTAAAAAATGAGTTTTATGATATAAAATCCCTTCCGTTTTTAGGAAACAAAACATAAAATTGTGCAAAAGAAATAACACATAAACTTTTTTCCAATTTTATGTTCCTAGTCTATGAAATTAATATGATTAGTTTAAGTGTGAATTACCTTTTAATTTCATTGTAGACCTTATATTGTACTCCTTTCGTCCTAAAGTCTTTAATATAATATTTTCCTTTTGAAAACGCCCCAAAACTTTATTCCATTCTACATTAAGTAAGCTTTTCCTTATACTTTTTCTCGAAAGCTTGAGTGCACCCAATCACTCTTTTTTCTTACTAACCTCCTTAAAATTTGTGTAAGACGCGAATGGGGCAAAGATTGTGAGAAAGAGACAGTGTAACTTTTAAAAACTCAAAATCTAAAACTGAAAAATTCATAGCAACGTCAAACATGTCCTGAATAAGTCAACCTTTCGAGTTAGATTTTTTTATTCATCTAAAATAAGGTGTTAATATTGTTATCAATTAAAACTTATTTTTATAATTTATTAAATCTAATTTTTTCCAGGTACAGAGAATGCATCCTTAATAATCACATACTTCCTCCGTTCCAAAATAAGTGAAACACTTATCTCAAAAAGCTCTCACATAAATGAGAGAAGTGTTTCATTTATTTTGGAACGGAGGAAGTATATATTAAAAGGCAAAATTGGCCTCAACACTCTGAACTATAGCGCAGATGCACCCAATACCACCAACTACGACTTATAGCTAGAACACCATCAAGTACGGACCTGGGTGCAGTCCGTACCAGAAATGAGGCCGGTGACTAGAATTCTCACCGGTGACGATAGAATCTTAAAATTTTATTATTTTTTCTCATTTTCCCCAGGTCTCCGGCCTCATTTTTTTTTTATTATATGAGTTATTTTGAGGTGAGAATTATGGTCTCCGGCCTCATATATGGTACGGACGACTGCCCCCATGTTAGTACTTGATGGTGTTCTGACCATAAGTCATAGTTGACGGTGTTGGGTGCACCTGCGCTATAGTTCATAGTGTTGCTGCCAATTTTGCCTATATTAAACAATAAACATACCAGTATACGCCACTTTGTTTGGGGAATAAATAATTAGAGACTAAAATGCAAAGAATGAAGATATGCAAAAGGCTAACTTTTAATCAAATAACGCCAAAACTCAGAGAAAATATACCAAAAAACCAAATTGGTGCGCCAGGTATATTCGCAAATTCTATTTGTATGTATAACCAAAATGCTAGTTCCATGCATGCATATCACCCAGTTAGCTCTATTACCAGTGGAAACTGAAAACTGAAAAGTTGAGCACTACAGTATATAGCAGTATATAATCTATATATATGTCTCATATGAGCTGCAAAAGGATACATTAATCGGTGATAAAGAAATTGGGGGAAAAAATAATGAAAAGGCGTCAACAAGTTAAAGCGCAAGCACACTCCAATCAGTTTTTTTTTGCTTTTTTTTTTTTATTATATAGTTTGGTTATACATTTGAAGCATGCATACTCCATGACGTTCAAAGAATAGCAATCTTATTATTCCAACTTTTCATAATCAAAGATGAAACTAATATTTGTACCTTGAATTCCACGAAAAACCATACTTCAATTTGGATATCCTAGCTAGACAGGTTAATTAAGTAGCTCGAACGAGCATATGAAAGATTGAACTCCATCAGAGAGATCGAGAAAGATGTACTTCTCCATTGTTGCTCTCCTTTGTTCCTCAAGAAAAACTTATAAGAAGATACTATACAATTATACATTGCCTAGTGGATTAGTCATGTTAATGAACCACGCACGTAGATCTGTTGATTGTTCATCTGCTTTACTTGTACTTTCTCAAGTTTATGTTGATTGTTTTGATGCATATCTATGTTCCGCATCAAATACATACATCACTCGATCTTAAAATTATCTAACAGATACATTTTATTTCTAAATAATTTTCTACAAGGTGAAAAAACAACATCGTATGAGACAAACTTACATTAAGTTACTATGAGACTGAAGTGACTTGTCGGTTTAAAAGATGACTCCGTAATACGTACCTTTTCAAAATAATAGAATTATTTCCTCAACAATACAAACCGTAATTCGGTGAGGAAAATAAATAACACTAACTATAGATTTGATGTAGAATACATCACCAACTAAGTACGACTGTACGAGACAACACTAATAACAATTACGTGAACCCAGGGCCGGCTTAATCAATTTTGGGGCCCTGTTCTAATCTTAAAATGTAGGCCTAAATTTTAAAAATTTACAATTTTCATAATTGAAATTTATTTATGAATATTTTCATAAATTTGAAAAACTCAACAAAATCTTGCTAATACCCTTTTAATTAAGAGAGGAAGATGAGAACTCTGCGTAAAATAAGAAAATAAATGAGTAAGCTGAAATTACTGCAACATGGAAGGTTTTGATTTTTAATGGAAATTAAATTAGTGAAAGAGTAATCAAAGGGATATGTTGGAGAATAATAAAAGAAAATTGGGAAATTTGAGGTAGGAAGTGGCGTGGATATTGAGAAGCATTGAAGGAGTCAAGAAACAAGAAAGAAAGAGTAAATTAAAAGAAGTTTTATAGAGTTGGGCTTTGATCAAAATGGGGCCCCTCAAGATGTGAGGCCCTGTGCAGCTGGTCTGCTTGCACAGGGGATTCACCGGCCTTGCGTGAACCCAACATTATAGTACGTGGTGCACCCAGTAAGTCTATAACCTCCTTTCTTTGGTGTTATCTTGTGCACTAAAATTGTACATAGTTTTTTTTTTTTGAAAGAAAATTGTACATAGTTAATGTCATGGAGAAAAATTGTTATTCCTAGAATCTATTCAACTATTACTCTTTAAAAATATTATAATTTCATTTCAAGCCTTCTAAAATAATACCACATTATGTAACTATTATGACTTATGAGGGAGTGTTTCTATAACTTGTACTTCCTTTTTTCTTAAATGATTTTTACAGGATATCCTTGTCTTCCACCAGTATATCTTTGACTGGCTACATTCAATGTATACACCATATATGACAGAATGTCGATTTGACCCCTTTTTTCCCAAAGATTTTGTCTCCTTGCCTTTCGAAATTAAAATTGATTAATACTGAGCAACTGGAGCACGGCCCATAATATCGACAGGTTTGTAAGTAATACTGCTATTAATTGTTATTGTTCATTTGTTATACAGTAGGAAAAGGATAGTTGTAGAAATATTACTTGTAAAACAGTCAACAAATTTATATGGTTAATATGATTAAGAAAAATACTAAAATGGTTTCACGCTTGTAATATACACTTACTCTGGTTTTCCATACATGTACTACAGTTGATTAGTTTATAAAGATACTCCCCCTACAGCCGTACTCTAGAGGTTATTATAAGAAACTCGCGTTTACATGGAATTAGGCATGTGTTAGTGTGTCAGATATATGATCACTACTCACTACTACCTCCACATCTTACCGTATATGTTAAATTAACGTTATTAGGAACCGTGACCTACGATATATGTTAAATTAACGTTATTAGGAACTGTGTCCTACGATTGGTAGGTCATAGAAGTGAAATAGTTAGGTTTTTTTTTTTTTTTTTTTTTTTTTTTTTTTTTTTTTTTTTTTGTTTTTTTTTTTTTTTTTTTTTTTTTTTTTTTTTTATTAAATTTTTATTTTTTTTTTTTTTTTTTTTTTTTTATATTTTTTTTTTTTTATAATTTTATTTTTTTTTTATTTTTTTTTTAAAAAAATTATTATATAATTATTCTTTGGGGGGGGAAAATAGAAATAAAAAAAAGGAGATAAAGATAATCTTATTTTCTGTTTTTGTGAGGATTAAAAAACATAAGTGTTATATACAGTAAAAAAAAAAGCTAAATACAACACCTAAAATCTAGTAGAACCTAACCATAGTTAATCTTATGTTTTTATAATTTATATATACTTGTTGAAAATGAACTTATATAAACCTATTCGAATAGTTAATTAAAAATTAGCTAAACGGTATATTTTAAGGTAAAGAAAACGCACCCATAATGGTTATATTGATATCCATATTAAATTCATTGGAAAACAATCAAAGTACAAAACCATTTGATTGCCAACATAGACTAATAATAGAAACACGACTTAAGAATAGTGGGAAATAAAGCACCTATCAAAGACATAATCAAAGAGAAGAATTTTCAAAGTTAGAACAACACAATTAATAAACAACAGTATAGTTGCTAACATATTTAACAAAAAACGAAAACTAGGGTTTATCATTGATAGAATAAACGAAACAACTCACGATAGAATTACCAACAATGGAGATGAGATTTTGAAGAGGAAGAGGGAGATTAAGATACATAATAATTAGCATTCATTATCTAATTAGTAATTCCCAACATCATCTTGTTGCCGCATAAACTCAATGGGGTAGTGATGTTCTGTCTTATGTGAATATTTTATCGAACTTTGGAGGTTTGCTGACAATACAATCAAATTGGGTTAGTTTATATGTTTACGTCGAATAATATTAAATTTGTCTCAGCACAAATAGAGTCTTAGAGAAACTTCAATGGTTGCGGTTGATGAGCTCACAAATCACGGAAAACACTTAAAATAGATTAATGTCGTCTACTTTGAACAGATGATATGATGTCTTTTGCATAAAGGTGGCCAGGAATCTGCCCACTTGGAGATGAAGAAAACTTATACTTCCTCCGTTTCATAATAAGTGAAACATAGGAATTGGGCACAAAATTTAATAAACATCACTTTCAAAAGCCAAAAAGTCATAAAATACACTTTTTATTATCAAAAGGAGGAGAGAGAAAAGTAAACCACACAAGTTTGTGATGGGTATTGTTGTCATTTTGTCACTTTCTTTTTTCCATTTAAGGTATGTTTCACTTATTTTTGAAACGTTTTAAAATAGTAAGTGTTTCACTTATTATGGAACGGAGGAAGTAGATAATTCTTGTTTCAACCATTTTTCTAATATGATATCAACATTTGAATTATTCTGGAATAATTTCAAGTTTGAGGTGTACTTATATCTTCTCAATTAATCGTGTATTGTATTAAAGTTTTTCTGTCTATTATAGACTAAATTGAATAAACGGAATATAGAGAGTGTTGTGACGGAAGCAATTAAAGAAACAAGTAATTAATGAACAATTGGCACAAGAATTTAACCTGGTTCACTAATAAGATGTTAGCTACGCCCACACAACATGAAGAACATTTTTATTAGATTTAGGAGAGAGAGTACAGATTACATAATTATAGAGGTAGAGGTTAATTACAGGGTTTATATGGTACTCTTCTAATTAACCTAAACAGAATGTGCCTAAATCGAACCCAAAACAGAAATTGTACACTAAACTACATATACCGAAAAGTTTCACCCCTATACTCCGACTCTCTGACGACTCCCGTGCTTGATTAATCTTAGTGTCAGATTATTCAAGATATATTTCAATAAAAGAGGAATATAAGTTCGGATTTTTATAAAAATGTCCTCTCAAATGAGAATTATTACTGCCAAATAATTTAGAATTCTGATTATTTTGAGAGGATGGGCGGTGTTGAGAGGGATCCAAATCAAGAAATTAATGAAACATACATATAATTTCAATTCGAACATGAAAAGGGAAAAAACAAAAAGCGCTCTTCGCAACTACGATAGTCTTTAGTCTACTAATTAACGAAATGGACTGATTGGTGTTCGCATGTCGAAAAGGAACAAATTAAAGGAAGTTTTTGATGACAAAATAATTGTTTGATTAGATTATGTTGCAAGTCAGGAAGAACTAACCAATCAGAAATCATGCCAGTAATGTGTATGGAGATGATAGAAGCACATGGCCAGCCAGTTTCCAAGAAGACAATGTCCTTTCGTTGTGTAATTTAGCTATGGGTTATATTGTTTGAAAAGTTAATAATAAGCTGTTAAAACGTAGTATTTGGTATTTCTTCTGTGTCTTATGGTAGTATTATATTTTACAAATATGAGGCATTCTATAGCATCAATACAAATTAACTGTCACATTGTTTTTAAAAGAGAAATTTTATTAATTGAAGGCCAAACGGTATCTACAATAGGTATTAAAGATTAATAAAATACAATCAAACAAGGTTAAATCAAATCCGTCTTCGAAGAAACTACAATGAACCAGATCGAGCAATACAGTGCAGCCCCCTTGTATTTGCTGAATCAAGCAACTATTGATGATGAAGTCTATCATTCTGGCATAGTTTGGGAAGAACATTCTTAATCGAGCCATGTTGACCGCATCCGAGATTTCAATACCTTCATGTTGAGTGTTGAACTTCAACAATAAGAATAATTTCTCATACCTAAAAACAAAAAAACCATACTCACAACTCCCGTATGGGAGAAGGAGATCTCCCCAATAGAGACTAAAATCCCCATAACAGGGTTTGAAAAAATCTCACAAAGAGAGACTAATTTATTCAACAAAACAAGAAATAAATGAACTAAAAACTGAAAATAAAAGGGGAAAAGGGGCTTACCATGGATGAAATCATCCATGGCAGCCCCTAATTGATGGAGAAGGGGTAGGGGATGCTAGGATTTGAGAGAGAGAAAAAGAGAAGGGGAGTGAATTAGGAATATAATCCCAAAGAGATTCATCTTTTAGATATTTTTTCCTAACTAGCGACACCCGTAAATTAGAAGGAATTAACTGTCACATAATAATATCAAGCATTAGTGGAAAAAAGTTCAACCACTGCGGTCAAAATCGGGCTTACCGCTCCGGTTTTGGGCAGCATCGGTTGGACTCGCAGCAGTCCCCAAATATTAACTGATCCGGTCCTAAACCGGATCAGTTAATAATTTACCGCTGCGGTTTTGACCCAAAACCGCAGCGGCTGACCACCCCAAAAACCAATTTTTTTTTTTTTTTTTTACATTTTTTCATTATTAATCGATACAAAATCAATATTATATGATAAAAAGTACTAATACTCATTTTATTATACATAATTGAGCATAAATTATTACAGATACATAAAAAATATATTTCAAGTTCTAAATCAAATGAGACACCTGGACTAAGCTATACGTTTATTGTTTCTGTTTATCATATAGTGTTTCTGTTTATTTTTAGTTAATCATTCAACGCAGCACAGCGTTCGTTGGTGTTGAGTTCACGTAGCACCTGCAACATTAGTGGAAGAGTATTATTATTATTATTATAACTAACAAAACATTCCCAAAATAAGTTCTTTATCCCCCAAAATAGTGCAGCAAAACCAGGAGAAATACAACAAATTAGTGGAAGAGTATTATTATTATTATTATAACTAACACACTGAATCATTCTTGTACTAACTAATTAACTCTTAGAATAACAAGCCGTTGACATTAATGAAGTAAAGAGTGAAGTTAAACGAGATACAAGTTGTATTTTTGATAAAGCATACTTCAAATTGGTGGAAGTGTACTGGTCTCAACATTTGAACTCATAGAAAGTGGTATTATAAAGGCATTATTAAATTAGCTATCTAATGTTCAGTCTTTAAGCAACTCCTATATTCTTAACGACCTAAGTCATGCTTAAGGTGTACAAAAAAGATTGGAGGCTTTTTGCAAAAGTATCTTATCTTCCTTGTGTCCAACCTCACAAGACTTGCTTTTATTATTAGTGAGGGAATTAGAAAGTGCCCTGTCAACTGTGGAAACTTGCAGGCTTTGCAACCAAACAGGAAACGGAGTGGGAAAAGAGAAAAAGAGGAAAAAATATAAAGGAACATCTAGATAAACAGTTGCATAGCAAATTGTAAATTTCTAGAGCGGCATAACTCTTAAATCTAAATACACAAATACATGGCCGAAAAATCAAGTGGTCTATAGCATAAACAATAGCCACTAAGTATTAAACCCATAACATCAACCAAGAGACATCGTAGGAGACAACTTATACCCTTGATTGAAAACTGCTTCTATAATTATATTCACACATAATTATATTCACATATAGTAGGAGACAACTTATAAAAGAAGAAAGTGTGATAAATTGACTAGGCGATAGTCAACATTAACTCCTAACTACCACAGTATCATAACATCTTATACCCTTGTGTGTAAAAGAAAACCATTTCCAAGTGCAACAATCTTAACATATTCAAGCATAACTGAATGTTACTCTACAAAACACCAAGTGAACAAGATAAATTACTAAAAATACAGAAAAAAAGCCACAATATATATGAAGAAAAGAAACTACTCACCAACTCAGAGTTCCAACAGTTCTGATAGGGTGAAGATTAGCTCCTCATTCCAAACAGGTTTTATGCAATTGTTGATTACCTTAGTCTTTGCCATCTAGGGGAAAGCAAAACAAACAAAACATCATAAAAAGGCAGCATATATTTGAGGAACGAGACAAGAATAAGTAAACAGAAAGTAACAATTGATCTCACCATTTGAGACAACTTTCATTCCTTCCCTTTCTTCATCCTTTTTTGTTTTATTTTCACTAAGTTTACCTCTTCTCTAGCTTCAATTTGTCCTTTTTACTTTTAGTACTTCACTATAATTTTCTGTATTCGCTACGTTTACTACTAAGAACTCGAAATTAAGACTAAACAACTAACTAAATTGCAATTGACACCATAATTGAATTGCGAATTGACACAAAAATCATTACTTTCAACATCAAGCAATTACAAGAGAGAAGAATACAACTCAATACTAAAGGATCAATATTTATCAAAATTAACAAAAGACTAATTGCAATTTCTATGTCTCTACCATTAACGCACAACAACCAAGCAGAAATTTTCACAAAAGTAAGATTACATAACTAGCAGCACTGAGATTAAGGTCAACAACAAAACAAAGCTTGAATATAAAATCAATTAAATGCATCAGATTTGATTATGATGATAAAAGTTCAAAATTCAGCACATTGAATTCACTAGCGTAACCCTAGAAATTCAAACACATGCATCTCGAAAATTTAATTTAGGGAGAGAGAAAGAAAGAGAGTTTACCTAGATCGAATCCATGGAGAAAGGAGAGCACAAAAGGCGACAACCATTGGCAGCACGCTACTAGTGGCGTCGGCCTCCAAGCTATGGCAGTTGCTCACATGATTTATGACAGAACCACCATAACCGAAGTACACGGCTAAGAGATTAACGAGAAACAAATTCTTGCATTTGAATTGAAATCGCCTCTCTGAGTTGTTGGTCTTCGCTGATGACGGTGTTGGTGAAGATGGGGAGATGAAGAAAGAGAGATGGCGGTGCAACGGGCGAGACAACTAACGAATTTAGTTTCGTCTCTCAACTAACTGATGAGAGGAGGAGGTGAAGAGAGATAGATGGCGGTGCTTATGACGGTGAAGATCGAAGAGATGAGGAGATGATGAGAGACGAGAGTTGAGAGATGAAAGGGGGATTTCGCCGGTTAGGGTTTAATGGTAGGAGAAAGATGCCTGGGTGAGTGAGGTGAGAGATGAAACTTGAAAGGCAGTGGAATGAGAGACGAGATAGGGTACTGTAACTGTTAGCGTGGATAAGTGAATCAAGAGATTTGGATGGATGTTGGGCCGTAACTGATCCGGTTGGGATGAACCGGATCAGTTAATGAAAACTGATCCGGTTTTCCTCCCAACCGGATCAGTTAATTGACCCAAAATTTAGCGCTCATAATTTAGTGGATTTACTGATCCGGTTTTGACAGAACCGGATCAGTTTTGTTGTGTCATATAAGGTTTTTTCCCACTAGTGAAGGGATGGAAGATTAGAGGTTATCTCGTATCATTGATACAATATTTCGTTCGCTTTTTATTATTAATGCAAATTTGATTAATAATTTACTAAATTATTAATGTTTAAAAGTCGTAAATATGTCTTATATTTAGCAATAAATGAAGTATATTTATTTTTCTTCCTAATGACTCATTTTGATTTGTAAGTCGTTTTAGTCACTTTAATTTAACATAGATGTCATTGTACAACTAGTGAGTGTCCCGAGCGATGCCCCGAGTTGTTACTTTTTATAACTTTTTGTCAAGTGACGAAAAATTGACGTAATGACATTATAAGTAATTGCATGATTTTTGAAAAATAAACCCTTAAAAGTTTGGGGATGAAAATAATAGCTTAACTTTCGACAATCAATTGGAGTAAGAGTTTATGTCTATAATGGTCTCTTGTTAATTATTATCATAAAAAGGTATCTAACTGATTGTCAAATCTTTTAATGGTATATAATTATAAGACATTATGATATTTTATTTTGAAATACTAAACAATGGTGTTATGTTGGATTAATGGTTAATCTTTCACTTTTCATTTCAATGGTCAAGTGTTCGATACCTTATAACTACACAATATTATTTTTTAAATTGAGGGTTTGACTTGAAAATAGAGCATTTGCATTAGAGCTTTAGAGGAGAGTGCCACGTGGCACCCAAACTTTCTTAGGAATACCTTTTAATATATTAGTATAGATATCAATTTAGCATTATTAGATGCCACTTTATGATATAAACAAATCATTATAGGTTATTTCAAAATAAGGGTATAATTGACAATAAATGGAGAACTATAGCTAATTTTTATTAGTCCGTCGATAAAGTTTAGAGGTGATACCGAAAATTTAAGTATAAATTCGAATATTCTCTATATCTTTTACATCTCCATGACTATTTTTGTACGCCATAATTTTTAATAATGATGTCATGCTACATATCTAAGTGTCCAACATAATCTATAAAATTGTTATATTGAATATATAACTTTGTTTAAATAATTTATATTTCAAATAAGATGAAGTACTAGTCTTTTTTTTTTACTGATCATTATTATTAAAAAATAAAAATATATTGAGCCAAAGCCTAACACCGACTTGAAAGCAAGCTCCACACACCTAGTAGTATCCATTCCAACAATAGAGCTTCAAGTGTGGATAAGTTGACTTGTCAACTTATCTCACACACCATGACCCGCTGGTTATACGAATCTTAAAAAAACTTAAATGAATCGTGTTCACGATAACTAGTTATACCTAGTAGTCAGTTTTCATTTGATAAAGTCAATTTTCATTTGATATAGTCAGTTTTTGTATGATATAATAATAACCTTTTGCATAGTCCGTTTTTGGTATTAGATAGTCAATTTTGTGATATAGTCAGTTTTCGTATGATATAGTCGGTTTTATTCTAATATAGTCAGTTTTTGTTTGATAAAGTCAGTTTGGGTGCACAATAAATTATTGTAAATCCGGTTCACCCAAGACATTTTGCTTGAGAAAAGGATTACCTAACCTAATCCTTGTAAATGATACTCCCTCCGTTTCAAAATATAAGGCACGCACAATATCCGAGGTCGAACTTTGACCGTTAATTACTCACAATTTATGATGATAGAAAAATAAAAAAATAATGTTATTATAGTATTTTTCAAGAAGAATCCAACGGTATAATTTTTTAATTTTTATTTGTCATATTATAAGAGATATTTGTGGTCAAAATAAATTTTTGTAAAGTGTAAATGTCTTATATTTTGAAACGGAGGGAGTAGCTATTAAACAAAAAAAGGTAGTATCCATCACCTATATACATTTAAAAAGTATCACTATAATTTGATAAGAGTTCTAATAAATGTCATGATTGGAAGCGCTTATACATTGAGTCTATTATTAGTTATGATACTTTTATTTCTACTATCTCCAATAAAGTATAATTTTGACTAATAATATTACTGGTCATGTTCGAGTTTGATCAGCTAGTTAATGCTTGAAGGTTGCTTACCAATGAAACCCTCACAAATACTTTTTTCCCCCCTGAACAGTGAACACAAATACTTAAAGTAATTGATGAAGCAACACAAATATGTTTATTTATATGGTAGTAACGTCACCGAAATAATCGAAAAATATAAATACAAAACAGTGCTTGTAGTAGACTTTCTGAGCTCATGTAAATGCCTCCTGGACAACTTTTCATTCCCTCATGGAGTCATGGTGCAGTGTTGAGAATGGAGGAGAGATACGTAATAGGTCAAATCCATGAACAAAGTTTTGATAGCCCTGTGTTTGACGTTTTACATATGGTAAGATAAAAGGAAAATAATTAATATATTTTTTTTTTTGACAACGAGAAATCGTCCATTAATTAAAAGAGGAAGTACAGCCTAATGCTAATACAACCAAAACTACAACAAACAAACAAACCAAAAGGAGCTTTAAGAGTTCGTACATTCCATCTAAAGCAAAATACATAAAACTGGAAAAAAAACTCGCTTAGGAAGGGGAGCGTCCTTTGGCAGATCTGATGATGATGGAGTCAAACCTCGGATGGCTGACGGAGGTGGTAGAAGAAGCGGAAGACATTCACAATCCGGACAACGAACAACCAACGGCGAGCGTCGCGTCTCGCCGCATGAGCAATCCCAACAATCTGCCATCGCTTGGGATTCGAGGCTCATGATCTTGTGAAGAGTCACGTTCCATTGTGACTCATTACTCTCGCTCGAGAGTATTGCAGGTTTCTCCATCATGAAGTAGAAGAAACGCTGCTAAGTGGGCGTGCTGAAAACCCCCAGATGCAACTGGAGTGCCGCTTGCAGATTTGAATTTGTCAAGGCAAGGACCATGAAGATCAATGCCAAGCTAAAAAGAGAGCCAAACAAGTTAAGCTCTTGAACACACCACCGATTTGAAAAACCGGAAAACATACGTCCCAACCATGAAAAGTCTTCATTACCTCGTCCATACTCACAAACTTGGCGAGTCACTTTTTCCCGCAGCACACATGTCAAAAAAAACGACATAGACTACTATTACAACCTTGAAACACCAATCCCGACCTAACTGACAAATACTTGTCGAGTGCCACAACCGACCACAGACAACATCTTTAGCAATTCGAAAACAACGCACTCCTATTATTCGGAGGTTTAACACACATATTAAGAGAAAACCAAACATACTAACATTCAACATAACTAGTTGGATAGCGCAACAACCAAGGGGAGGGGGATGGGAAGCCCAACACTAACTGGGGGAAAGGGAAAAGGGGAGCCCGACACTAACAGGGGAAAGGGAAGGGGTAGGCCGATACTAAACTTAACACAACTTAACTGGTGAAGGGGAAGGGGAAAACCGAAATCTAACACCACGGGGGGAGGGGGAGGGGAAAACTCAAAACACACCAATAACGGGGAGGGGAAAGGCGGTGTGAAACCGAATCTAGGGACCAACTTGGGGCGGGGGCGGTGGAGAACGACGGGACACAAAAGGGTTGGGAACCGACGAACAGGGGAAGGAAAACGGGGAAGAACACGGGGATGGAGACACCATAGCAAACGACGTGACGGGGAGGGGGGGAAGAACACGGGGAGGGGGGGAGGAGACCAGGCTGACAACTACGCGACGACGGGGGTGAATGAAAACACTAACGACACTACAGGGAAAGGAATCCTACGCTACTGCAAGGGTGAAGAAGAACTCTAGACACCGGCGACTGAAACACCATGAGCTCAACAAACGAAAAGGAAAAAGAGGGAGGGCTCGACTGCCGACGTGAGGAGCCCGAGGTGGCTCACGCGGTAGTCGAGCCCGTTAGGGTCGATAGTTTTGCGGCGAAGTGTTTTTAGGGTTGGAAGGCAGAGGAAATTTTTAGAACCAATTCAGTGGGAGGTGAAAATAATTAATATATTGGTAGCCCTAAACTCATGTTGTTTTTCAAACATGACATATTAATGATATTTATGCTATATACTTAAATATCTGTTAATATATATATATTCGAATGAGAAAGACGCCAATGATATTTTCGCATATTTTTTCAACTGAATATACATAATTTTTGTCAAAAAGATGTTATTGTAGTTTAAAAATCATAATATGCATATTCAGTTCGAGAAATCTACACTTTTAGTTCCAAAAATATACACATATATTTTTTTTTAAAGGGGAATACACATATATCTTTCTTAACATTTTCATTTTAAAAAACTTTGTAAAAAATATATGCACATTTTAGTTCATATCTCCAACATGGGTAACTCCACCCCATCATATGACATGGATCCCCCACTAATTGTATCTCTCACAATTCACTCACATACTCTCGTTTCATATTACCCCTGATTTTTATTTTACTTTTACACTGAGAGTACTTTCATAGTAGTAGATGTCTATTGAGCAGTAGGTGATAGTCTAGTGGTGTTGACATCACCTCTGATCCTAGAGATCATGTGATCGAGTCTCACCTCAAGTAAGGAGAGATCATTAAAAGCTTGGAATCGCTTACGTGACATTTTCCAAGACAATAAGAATTCTCGTGCCGTTACTCTCGAACAAGAATTCTCTCATACGCATATGGAGGATTTTCCTAATGCCTCCGCGTATTGTCAACATCTTAAGACTTTGTCGGATCAACTTAAGAATGTTGGAGCTCCGGTCTCTAACAATCGTCTTGTTCTTCAAATGGTTTCCGGTCTCACGGATTCCTACAATCAAGTTGCTACTCTTATTCGGCAAAGTGACCCCCTTTCGTCGTTTTACCAAGCCCGATCTATGCTTACTCTTGAAGAAGCGGGTCTCGCGAAGAAAGCCACCACCGGTGCTGCCATGGTGGTGCGTGACAGTGACGATTTACCCCCGGAACAACCCCCCAATCGCCACCCATCTAATGGTGGGAAACATGGTGGGAAAAACCGTGGCCCACATCATGGTAAAAACCGCAACAATGGCGGCGGTGGTAACCGGACCTCCGGCGGTCGCGGTGGTGGTGGTCACCGGAACTCCGACGGCGGCAGTGGTGGTAACCGCGGTGGTCGCGGCGGGCAGACTGGCGGTGACCAGCCAACTGGGTCAGGCCCAGTTTATCCTCCACCCGCGTGGAATTGGGGATGGGGCCAAGGGCAGTGGGCCTGTCCTCCCTCTCCCTATCCAACGATGCCTTGGGCCAGACCAGTGGGAGCTCACCTACTTGGGCCAGCAGGCGTCCTGGGCTCCAGACCAACGCAGCAGCAGGCTTATGCCACTGTTGCTCCCTCTCCTCATCCTGCAGCAAGCCCAACTGACATTGAGGCAGCCATGTACACTCTTGGGCTCACTCCACCCGACCCAAACTGGTATATGGACACTGGGACCACTTCTCATATGACATCCAATCAAGGTACTCTCTCTCTCTATTTTAATTTGATCAATTCTCGTGGTATAATTGTTGGTAATGGTAGTTCTATTCCTGTTCTTGGTTACGGAGACACTCATTTTCCTCATCCTCACTCCACTTTAGCCCTCAAAAATGTTCTTCATGCACCCAAACTTGTGAAAAATTTAATTTCAGTTCGCAAATTTACCACTGATAACTCTGTTTCTGTGGAATTTGATCCTTTTGGGTTTTCTGTGAAGGATTTACAAACGGGGAGCTCGCTAATGAGATGTGAGAGTCGCGGTGATCTTTATCCTCTTTCCAACATTATTACTTCATCTTCTTCCGCTTTTGCTGGTTTGGCGTCCTCCACTTGGCATGAGCGTTTGGGACATCCCGGAGCACCTATCTCAGCTAGTCTTAGGCAAAATAAAATGATTGATTGTACTCATTCTCCTAGCTCACATGATTGTTATTCATGTCCTCTTGGAAAACTTGTTAAGTTACCGTTTGTTGCTTCTACTTCATGTACTGTTATGCCTTTTGATATAATTCATGCTGATCTTTGGACCTCACCTGTTTTGAGTTCTTCGGGTCATCGCTATTATCTTGTCTTATTGGATGATTATACAAATTTTGTGTGGACTTTTCATTTAGCAAAGAAATCTCAAGTGTATTCCACTTTTCTTTCTTTCCAATCTTTTATCCGCACTTAATTTGAAAGAGACATTAAAACACTCCAATGTGACAATGGACGGGAATTTGATAATGCGCCTTTGCGGGATTTTTGTAATAAACATGGGTTGATTTTTCGATTTTCTTGTCCCTACTCCTCTTCCCAAAATGGAAAAGCCGAACGGAAAATTCGATCTATTAACAATATTATTCGCACTCTTCTTGCTCATGCTTCTATACCCCCCTCCTTTTGGCATCATGCATTACACATAGCAACATATCTTCTCAACATCCTTCCTACCAAGGTCCTTGCATACCAAACTCCTCATCACATTCTCTATCACCGGGCTCCTTCTTATGCTCATCTTCGAGTGTTTGGGTGTTTGTGTTATCCATTATTTCCCTCTACCACCATAAACAAGCTTCAAGCCCGGTCTACTCCATGTGTGTTCTTGGGATATCCCTCTAATCATCGTGGTTACAAATGCTATGACATGTCTTCACGCAAAATTATCGTGTGTCGCCATGTTGTTTTTCATGAATCCTCTTTCCCATTTGCCTCTCTGCATACTCCTTCATCCCATGCTTATGATTTTCTACAAGAGGGTGTCTCTCCTGCCATTTTCTCTCAAATGGCGCCTCTTGCCCAGCCAGTTTCTCCTCTTGCTAGCCCACAAACACACGGCCCAGTTCTTCCACACTTCGGCCCAGATCCGCGCTTCTTCTCCCCTTCCGTGCGCCTGGATTCTCCATCCTCCCCTAGTCTGGCCCGCGTGCCCACTCCCTCCATTCAGGCCCATACTCCCTCCTCCTCTCCCTTGGATGGCAGCGCGCTTGGGCCTCCCCCCTCTCTTGGCCCATCAGCGCCTATTTCTTTCCAGCCCAGCACCGAGTTTTCTCCTGCTCCACACGCTGGGCCTTCCCATTCTCCCCTGCCATCTTCACATCAGCCCAACTCCCTCTCCTCATCTATTTCATCACCTCATCCACCTGCCAGTCCACCTCCTGCTCTCTCTCGACCGGTTACTCGTAGTCAACATGGGATTGATAAGCCCAAACGCCTGTTTAATCTCCATACCCAAGCTTCCAAATCCCCTTTACCTCGTAACCCTGTGAGTGCTCTCCGTGATGTGAACTGGAAAATTGCCATGACTGATGAATATAATGCTCTTATTAAATATGGGACTTGGGAGTTGGTACCCCGACCCCCTGATGTGAATGTTATTCGTTCTATGTGGATTTTTACTCATAAAGAACATTCTGATGGTACTTTTGAGAGGCATAAGGCCCGTCTTGTAGGTGATGGACAGACTCAGCAGGTTGGCATTGATTGTGGAGAAACTTTTAGTCCGGTTGTCAAACCAGCTACTATTCGGACGGTTCTGAGCTTGGCTTTGTCCAAATCTTGGTCCATTCACCAACTGGATGTGAAAAATGCCTTCTTGCATGGTGATCTCAAAGAGACTGTTTATATGCATCAACCCTTGGGTTTTCGGGATCCTGCTCATCCTACTCATGTTTGCCTATTGAAGAAATCTCTCTATGGTCTTAAATAGGCTCCTCGGGCATGGTATATGCGCTTTGCTGCCTTTGTTTCCACACTTGGGTTCACTCATAGTAAGTCTAATCACTCTCTGTTCATCTATCGGCATGGCTCTGATATGGCTTACCTTTTGTTATATGTTGATGATATCATTCTCACTGCTTCATCTGATGAGTTACGCCAGTCTATCATGGCCCGATTGAGTTCGGAATTTGCTATGAAAGACCTTGGGCCCTTGAGTTATTTTTTGGGCATTGCTGTTGCTCGTCATGCAGGTGGCTTATTCTTATCTCAGCGTAATTATGCTCTTGAGATCATTGAGCGCGCTGGCATGTCTTCTTGTAAACCTTCTCCTACTCATGTGGATACAAAACCCAAGATGAGTGCTCATACTAGCCCCCCTTATGAGGATCCATCTCATTATCGCAGCCTTGCTGGGGCTTTTCAGTATCTTACGTTCACCTGGCCCGATATTTCTTATGCCGTGCAACAGGTCTGCCTCTTCATGCATGATCCTCGTGAAGAGCATATGCAGGCTCTCAAGCGCATTGTGCGCTACATACAGGGTACTATTGATCATGGTTTGCACTTGTACCCTTCTTCCCTCTCCACCCTTGTTTCATACACTGATGCCGGTTGGGGTGGATGTCCTGATACTCGCCGGTCTACTTCCGACTATTGTGTGTTTCTCGGTGACAACTTGGTCTCTTGGTCCGCCAAACGCCAAGCCACTTTGTCCCGTTCTAGTGCTGAAGCTGAGTATCGTGGGGTAGCTAATGTTGTTTCTGAATCATGCTGGTTACGAAATCTTCTTCTTGAGCTCCATTGTCCTCTTCAGAAAGCTACACTAGTTTATTGTGACAATGTTAGTGCCATTTATCTCTCTGGTAACCCTGTCAATCATCAGCGAACGCAACATATTGAGCTTGACATTCACTTTGTTCGTGAAAAGGTAGCCCGAGGTCAGGTACGGGTATTACATGTTCCATCTCGTCATCAGCTCGCTGATATCTTCACCAAAGGTCTCCCTTTGGTCCTTTTCAAAGATTTTCGTGACAGTCTCAGTGTTCGGAAACCTCCCGCTTCGACTGCGGGGGTGTGATAGAATATTATAATAGAATATTCTATGATGTACATAAGTCAACGATATTATAATCCTTGCTAATCTCTTGTAATTAGGATTAGGGGTGCTTATCGAGCGAGCCGAGCCCGAATAGCACTGGGCTCGGCTCGAGCTCGTTTAACTTTTCATGGGCTCGGCTCGGCTCGGCTCGTTAGCTCGTCGAGCTTGGGGGATCCGAGCTCGGCTCGAGCTCGTGATTAGAATTTGCGGCTCGAGCTCGGCTCGTGAGCTCGTTTAGGCTCGGCTCGTGAGCTCGTTTAGGCTCGGCTCGTGAGCTCGTTTAGGCTCGGATCGTGAGCTCGAATAGGCTCAGGCTCGGCTCGTAAGCTCGATTGTGGCTTGTAAGCTCGTTTAATTGTTTTACCTTTTCTTTTTATCTTTCTTCTAATATATACTTTAGTTAGTATCTTAAAAGAAATACTTAATATAATTTTTAATATATATAAATAATTTTTTAATATAAAATAATTTTTTAATATAAAATATTTTTTTAGTATAAAATAATAATCGAGCTGTTCACGAGCTTTACGAGCCGAGCTTTGCCTAGCTCGGCTCGGCTCGTTTAAGTCTCGAGCCGAGCCCGAGCTTCAACGAGCCGAGCTTTGACCGAGCCGAGCCCGAGCTGCTCGCGAGCTTCTCAGGCTCATTATCACCCCTAATTAGGATAGTTAGGATAGTTTCCTACTTTGTAGCCTAACCTTGTATATCTTGTGATTATTGTTCAATGAGAAAGATTAAGGAAAACTTTCATGTGGGGCTTAAAATTTAGGAACTTGTTAAAACAAGCAATTAACCATAGGCTTATTTTTGGACTAGGATTAGACGTAGTGATTCACTTTATTTAGTGGTGCATTATACCTTGAAGAATTTTGCACGAATAGTTGAGTGGAGTTACATTCATACTTACTTTGATTGGATGCTTGTTTAAATACATTTCTTAATTAGTACCAAATTTAGGTACGGAAATATGATAGGAAAAGGGTAAGTTAGGTACGGAAATAGATCCATTATTACGTATTATGTACGTTAGCATTCTATATGGGGCTCATTTGGCAAAAAAAATTATCATACACCCGGGTGTACCGTGAACATGGTACATCCAAGGCTATTTTTTTGCTCATTGCTCATTTGAAATCATCCAAATGAGCAAAATGTACAAAAAAGGAGAGCTCCAAATAAGCAAATGAGCAAAAATTAGTCTTGGATGTACCATGCACATAGTACACCCGGGTGTATGATGAATGAACTCCTCATTTGGAACAAGGTCTTATATGAAAGGTTACTAGTGAACTCACTTGGATCAATAATTTATTAGCTGATCTTAAGATCACAATTCCTACTCCTATGCCTTTGTTTTGTGATAACAAGGCTGCTCAGCACATAGCTGAGAATCCTTGTTTTCATGAAAGAACAAAGCATTTGCACATTGATGTTCACTATGTTAGAGAAAATGTGGAATCAGGTTTCATTGCTACTCATCATGTTAGTTCACAGATGCAATTGGCTGATTTATTGTCAAAATCTCTTGGTCCTGCTCATCACAAATTATTAGCTTTCAAGCTAGACCTTGTTGCTCCTGTTTCTTCCCCAAGTCCAATTTGAGGGGGGGAGTAACTCAGGTGCTGATTCTCCAAGCTACTACTGAGCTGGCAGTTAGTTTTCAATTAGTTACAGTTTGTTAGAAATTAGTTACTTAGCTTGTTTATTACACTTTGTAAACCCTCTTGTATATATAGTTTCCTGTAGGTTGTAATTCATTTTAAGACTTCATAAAATAAGATTCTTACAGAGATTTTTCTCTTTTTTCTCTCTGAGATAATTTCAATTATCTCTTCAAAGACCATATGGAAACATTGTAGTTGGATTTAAAACTCTGGCTAAAATATTAATTAATTATCAAAGAACATTTTTACGTCCGAATGGTTTAATTCTCTTATATTAATTTGGGTTAAAACTGGCCACAATAATCTAGTGGTTTAATTCAAAATGACTCTAAACCCAAATTTTCAATTCTAATCATCCTCAACCATCTAGGTACATTACGTTACATAAAGAATCAAAGGATTAAAGTGTTGCTTATTGCTTCCATCTCCCTCTTAGACGTTAAGGTTCGATTTTTGTTCGGAGACAAGGGAGTTGGTTAGGTTATAGATTAAAACATTTCAAGTATTACCAAACTCTTAATAATGTAAGGTACACATTTCGATTTTTTTTCCTTATATTTATGTGGACATGTAAATGTATATATGTAATATTGAAGTTAATTATGAATGCTGTAATGTGAAGGCCCTAGACTGAATTTGTCTAAACTGAAGTGAACTGAACTATACTTATAAAGGAAAACTGACTGAACTAAACAAAATTAAAGTGAATAGAATTGAATAACTTAAAGAGTGAAAATAAGTCCAAAAGACCAAGCCGTGAAATTGCACAACTTTCTTAAGTATTTATTTAAGACAGAACATCTTTGAAGAATATAATTAATAAGGTGAAAATTTCTTTAATGTAAAGCCTAATCTTCTTGATTGAGAAGTTAAAACAAGAACTTGCTTTCACGATCCCAAAAAAAAAAAGATGCTTTTAAGTAGGGTGAAAAAGTTGCAAAAGAAACAAGCACTTGTACTTTTCTGCAAAGACACTAGTAATTGAAATGATGATGAGCAAGAAGGCTCAGTTCAAATAACTTCTTAATAATGTCTCTTGAAAGCAACATGGTATCATAATCTCCTGGTTTTAGTCTTTTAGAAAATATGATTGAATTGTGTAATGTGTTTATTGTCAAATGCGGAGGTTAGCAATTTCGTTTTTTTTCCCTTTCTTTTTTTAAAAAGGTAGCTAATACTTTAACTTGATAACCTGACCTAACACTTATAAAGTTACAATCAACTTCCAAATACTACTGTTATTTTTTTTAATGGTAGGTAAGGTGGCATGATTTAGCCGGAATAACTTGTTACAGTTTTTTAACTTTCAAGCCAACTTTATGAAGAGTCTAACTCTGAAAATAGAGAAGGATAGAGAAATTCCCATTTCTCAAATACTATATTAATTGGAGTGTTATTCTTAAAAATTTAGAATGATATTCTCTGATAGAAGAAATATCACTTGATGACTTGATGCACTATTACTACATGTTTTAGCTTTGAAATAGGTTAAAACCATAGTATATATATTTTGACACCATCTTGAACAGAATTTGAAATTAGTTAATTAAAGTGCCAGGAGTCAGCTTCTTGCAACACACAATATAGGAAAAAAAATATTTTGGATGCATCAATTCATTAAGTTTCTAAAAGAAATTGTCAATCATGACCGTAAAAATTGAAAAATATATATACCACTCTAATAATAAGTTTAAAATAAAAATACTAAATAATAACTAAACATTAATAACATTGATAATCAACGTGTATTTTTGCTATAAATCTCTTATCTAATACTTCTACGATTTTGTAATAATATATATATTTGATACTTATTGTTACCCTTTAGCATTGCATGTATCAAATTATAAGCATTATGTATTTTCCCCATTTTAATAGTTAATGTTGTGCATGGGCATGTTAAGTTTTGATGATGAAAAATAATATAATATGTTATAGTATCAAAGTTTGTTACAAATGGTTGAGAAAGGAGTAACTAAGTGAAGACTTTGAAGAAATGAAGAATCAAGATTGAAGCCCAAGTTCATATTCCTAAGTTTAGTTACTATATGCAAAATGTAATATACTTGAACTAGGTGATATATTATGTGCCAAGTATAGAAATATTAAATTAGGATAATTATTATTTTCTTTGAGTTAAGGAAATAAATAATTATGTTAATTTTATATATCTATATAAAAGGAAAAAGATTTTCGAAAAAACAAGTTTTAATAACAATGGTTTGTGAAAGAATTGTTAAAACGTGTTTTTGTTAAAAAAACCGAGTAAAACAAGTTTGTGATAAAAATCAGATTTTCGAATATAGTTTTGGAAAACGAGTTTTAGAAATATATCATAAAAACTGATGTGATCAAGTTTGTTTGATAAGAAATCTGATTTAAAGAGTTGATCTAGTTAATATAAGATATGGAGAAATCCTTATCCTATAAGAATTTGAGAAATCAGATTTTGTAAAAGATAAAATTTGTTTTTAATAAGGAAAAAGCTTAATCCCTTAATCTAAGGAGTAAAAGATAAACATATTTTTTACAAGGGTTTTCGGTCAGTCAATAAGCATAAAAGGGATTGCAACTCAGTTTTATAATTCACGTTTTCAGATTAGAGAGTTTAAGTTTTTTGAGAGCTGAAAACGATTTCCTAAGGCACAGAGTATATCACAGGGTTCTAGTCAGATTAGGAAACTAAACAACGTTTGTAATTGTCCTCTAATTTGCTTGAATAAGAAGCACGCTTTTGAGGATCTATCTTTTCTTTCTGTAATTTCTGATATTATAGAGAGTAGCAACACTTAGGGTTAAGTGTTGGGGAGCACTACTAGAGTTAGTAGTGGGGGAATCGAATTGTATCGAGAGTTTGATATTTTGCGATTCAAGTAATAAAAGAGTAGTTTGTGTGGACGTAGATCTCAGAGGTGAGATTGAACCACGATTCGGTCAACTATGCAAGGAAAAGAGTAGTCATTAGAAAAGGACCAATCCTTATCCAAGGAAAAAACGCTGAAGGAAAGATGGTCGACAAGGATGAAGATGACTACGATTCGGTCAACTATGCAAAAGCCGAAAAGAACTACAAAGCAATGAGTATTCTCCAATATGGAATTGGACCTGATGAATACTCAAGGATTTCCGCTTGCACTACAGCAAAAGAGATATGGGACACGCTGAAGTTGGCCCACGAAGGTACGAATGAGGTAAAACAATCTAGAATAGATTTGCTTGTCCAACAATATGAATTGTTTACTATGAATAAGGACGAATCTATTAAAGAGATGTTCACTAGATTTACACTAATCACTAATGAATTACGTTCTCTAGGCAAAACTTATACTTCAGAAGATTTAGTGAGAAAGGTATTAAGAAGTTTAACAAATCGATGGCTACCAAAAATAACCGCCATTCAAGAAGCCAAAGATTTAACTAAACTCTCACTAGAACAACTAATTGGATCATTAATGACTCATGAACTTGTCTTAGATTCTAAAACTAATGAACCAAAAAATAAAGGTCTAGCCTTGAGAACTGAATTGGAAACTGAAGATAGTGATAGTGATGATGATGTTGCACTTCTCACTAGGAGATTTCAAAATTTTCTCAAAAAGAACAAATATAACAATCCTAGGAAAAGTGGAAATTTCAATGGTAAGAGCACTACCTCTAACTCTAGGAAAAGTGCAACTAACTCCGGTTGTTTCAAGTGTGGAGAGTTTAATCATAGGATTAAGGAATGTCCCTTATGGGATGATGAGAAGCCCAAATAAAGAAGGGAACAATCCAAGAAAGAGTTCAAAAAGGCCATGATAGCTGCCGTTTGGGGAGATTCGGACTCTGATGAAGAACAGTCAGAGGCACAGTGCCATGAAGCAAAACTATGTCTGAATGTTGTACAGACATCACAGAGAAGGGCACAGTGCCAGGACGATTCACACTTGTGTTTAATGGCGAAAAGCTCGAATTCCCAAGATGAAACGGAAGACAGTGAAGTAAGTCTTATCTCCCTAAAACCTTCAATACATCTTCTTTCAAAAAACCAACTTGCTACTTTGCTTAGTAATGTCATTGATGATTGTCAAGAGATGAATGATAATTTTTCAAACATGAAAAAAGAAGTAAAAAATGTGACTAAGCAAAAGATTGGGTTGGAATTGGAATATAAGGATTTATTAAAGGACTGTAAAGAACTGATGAAAAAGAATGATGAACTGGAAAAAACTGTCGAAGAGATGAATGTTGAGTTAAGTGCCTTAAGGTACGAAAAGTCTCTCACAAACGAAGTCATTGATAACACTGTGACATACACTGAGCTAGAAGCAAAAAATTCGAACCTTGAAAAACAAATTGGATCCTTAAAACTTGAGTTAATTGAATTGAAAGAATCTAGACAGAGAACCAAAATTGTTCCCCTCATGCTGCCTCATGATGCTAAGTTAAGTGATGAACTTGATAAAGCTAAAAGAGATTTGGAAATTTCAAGAAAAAGAAATAGCGATCTAAACACTTCTGTTGAATTCTTAGAATCACAATTGACTATTGCTCGGAAAATGTATGGAAAATGGTTAGATGGTCAAAAAAACCCTAGACTATATCTCCAGTATAACTAGCAATCGAAACAGAATTGGTTTAGGATATACAGACCAGAGGCACAGTGCCAAAAATTTTGAAAGAGACTTTCGTAAAAGAAAATATGTTGATTTACCTGAGTATTTGATTTGCAACTTTTGTGGAAAGAATGGACATCTTATGGATAACTGCATTATAAAGAAAAAGAGTGTTGCCAAAAATGTTAAGTATGTAAATCAAATATGGGTAAGAAAAGATCTATTAGAGGCTCAACGAAAGAAGAAGGGACCCAAGCAAATTTGGGTTCCTAAAACTAACAAGTGATCTTTTTGCAGGCGAATGTGAGAGGAAGTAGCCTATGGTATCTCGACAGTGGCTGCTCAAGACATATGACTGGTGATAAATCTCAATTCCTCTAACTAGTAGCCCACCATGGAGGGTGTGTAACATTTGGCGACAACAAAAAGGGAGAGATAATCGGTATTGGAAACGTCGGCAAATCCCTAACACACTCCATAGAGAATGTAATGCTGGTAAATGGTTTGAAACACAATTTGTTAAGTATCTCACAATTGTGTGATCGAGGTAATGTTGTTGAATTTCATGCTGATATTTGCAAAATCATTAACAAGGATTCTCATGAATTGATATTGGAAGGGAAGAGGGTAAATAATGTCTACTTAACATGTTTAAACAACTTACCTAACAATACTATTTCATGCATGAGTGTGCTGCAAGATAATCCTTTACTTTGGCATAAAAGACTTGGACATGTAAGCTCAAGATTGCTTAACAAGTTGAGAAAAATGGATTTAGTTGATGGTTTACCTTCCATAAATTTTGATTGGGAAGCAATTTGTAAAGCATGTGCTAGATGTAAACATGTTCGATCCTCTTTTAAGTCAAAGAAATTTGTTAGCACCTCTAAACCTTTGGAGTTAATTCATATGGACCTTTGTGGTCCTATGCGAGTAAGGAGTAGAGGTGGTAGCAAATATGTACTAGTACTTGTTGATGATTTTTCTAGATTTGTATGGACTCTATTTATTGGTGGAAAATATGAAACTTTTGTAAGTATTTCTAGTCCATATTCGTAAAGTCCAAAATCAAACTAATTGCAAATTGCTGTCTGTCAGAACTGATCATGGCACTGAGTTTGAAAACACTGATTTTGAAATGTTTTGCAATGAAAATGAAATTGATCATAACTTCTCCGCTCCAAGAACTCCACAACAAAATGGAGTGGTAGAAAGAATGAACCGTACTTTGGAAGACATGTCACGCACTATGCTTTTACATAGTGGCCTACCTAGAAACTTTTGGGCCGAGGTCGTAAGTACCGCATGTTACATTTACAATCGAACAAAAGTACGGTACATTTTGAATAAAACTCCTTATGAACTTGTTAAAGGAAGAAAACCAAATATTTCTCACCTTAGATGCTTTGGATGTACTTGTTATGTTCATAATAATGGTAAGGATAATTTGGGTAAATTTGATCCAAGGAGTGACGAAGCGGTGTTCATAGGATACTCTCCTCATAGCAAAGCATATAAAGTATATAACAAAAGAACAATGCGTATGGAAGAGAGTGTCCATGTTATTTTTGATGAAACTGACAGAAATTCTCAAGAAGTGCAGGTAGATGATGATGAAGACTTCTCCATTGGACTGATTAGAGAAACATCTGATGCACTAGAAGACCGTTATGCTGAAAAACGGTTGGAAACACCTTTCGCAACACACGATCAGGGCACGATCCCGGAGAACAAATTGAAAATTCAAATGAACGGGATCTTAGTGAAAGACTGGAAGAAACAGCAGTGGTAGATGAAGAGAGACCACAAGAAGAATCCTCAGCTGACTGTCGTACTCCACGAATTGAACATGATAGCAACAGCTCAGAGCACGACACTGTGCTACAGAACGTGCCCTTCACTCCATAGAAGTGGAAACATCAGAGTTCGCACCCTACTGACCTAATTCTTACTGATATTGCCAAGGGAGTACAAACTCGTTCATCACTTCATAACTTTTGTGCTTTCAATGCTTTCATATCTGAAATTGAACCTCCAAATTATAAAATTGCATTGACTGACCCTGATTGGATTCTTGCTATGCAAGATGAGCTTGATCAATCTAAAAGAAATGAAGTTTGGCATTTGGAACCTCGTCCCACTAATCAATCAGTTATTGGCACAAAATGGGTTTTTTGAAATAAATTAGATGATAGTGGGATGATTGTTCGAAATAAAGCCAGACTTGTATGTCAAAGATTCAATCAGCAGGAGGGAATTGACTTTGATGAAACTTTTGCTCCTGTGGCTCGACTGGAAGCTATTAGAATTTTGATAGCTTTTGCTGCATTCAAAAATATTAAGCTCTATCAAATGGATGTTAAGACTGCATTTCTTAATGGCTATTTGAAAGAAACTGTATATGTGGAGCAGCCCCCCGGCTTTGTTGATCATGATTTTCCTAACCATGTTTTTAAACTTGATAAGGCTCTTTATGGTTTAAAACAAGCTCCTAGAGCTTGGTATGAACGCTTATCTATCTTTTTAATGGAAAATGGGTTCAAACGAGGCTCAGTAGATAGGACATTGTTTCTAAAAACTAAAGGGGAAGAATTGTTGATTGTCCAAATCTATGTTGACGATATTATTTTTGGGGCAACAACCGAATTATTGTGTCATTATTTTACTGAACTAATGAAAAGTGAATTTGAAATGTCTATGATGGGAGAATTAAGTTTCTTCCTAGGGTTACAAGTCAAACAACTTGAGACAGGAATAATTATACATCAACAGAAATACGTGAAGGAGCTCTTGAAAAAATATGGTATGGAAGATTCCAAGACTCATTCTACCCCCATACCTACTGCTACCAAGCTAGATCTTGATGAAAATGGTAAGAAAGTCGATGAGACGATTTACAGAGGTATGATTGGATCACTTCTCTATTTAACTTCTAGTAGACCGGATATTCTGCACAGTGTGTGCCTCTGTGCCAGATTTCAATCCTGCCCAAAGAAATCACATTTTAAGGCTGTGAAACGAATTCTTCGATACCTAAAAGGGACCAACAATCTGTATTTATGGTATCCTAAAGAAGGAAATTTTGACTTGATTGGTTTTTCTGATGCAGATTATGCCGGGTTTTTGGTAGACAGAAAGAGCACATCTGGAACGGCCACCTTCTTAGGTCCATGCTTAATATCATGGGCCTTCAAGAAACAAAATTCGGTTGCTCTCTCCACCGCCGAAGCTGAATATGTTGCAGCTGCCTCATGTTGTGCACATGTATTATGGGTAAGACAACAACTACGAGATTTCGGAGTTATGATTGATAATGTGCCAATTATGTGTGATAATACTAGTGCGATTAACATCTCAAAAAATCCTGTTCAACACTCACGCACCAAACACATTGAAATAAGATATCATTTTTTACGTGATAATGTAGAAAAAGGTACTATCGCACTTGAATTTATTTGCACTGATGATCAAATAGCCGATATTTTCACCAAACCACTTGCTCGTGAACGTTTTGAAAAACTTAGAGTGGCTTTGGGATTAATTTCTGGAACTTAGTTGAGTATTATGCCTGTTGTCCTCCTTAAATATGTCAATTGGAGTCCAAGTACATGGTTTTGTTACACTGGGGGAGAACTAGTCTATGTGAAATTCTAAGGACTCACACAAGAGCTATTGATGCTGTCCTGATAACTTCAACCTAAGTTGCTTCATTAATTTCCTTGAAAATCCACATACATCACTAGTTTTTTTTACAAATTGACGTTACTTTGAAATAAAAATGTTTTTGCAAAATTGTTTTTCGTAAAAAATATTTCGAACGTTCAGGCCCCCTCTAATGTCAGTATGCAGCTTCCCTTTTCTAACCCCACTCACATACATACCAGCCCCATACCCTCTCCTACTAAATGCCCAACCCAACTCCTTAAGCACTGAAGCCCATCCTTTCCTCAAACCCAGCCCCCTATTACCCCACAACCCGTTGCCTCCCCCTCTCAAACTTTCTCTCTCTCCTTCAGATTTTTTTTAAAATTACAATCCTTTCATTACTCTCCTTCTCAAGAACCCCAACCATGGTGAAAGTTAAAACCCCCAAACCTCCGACCAAGAAACGCACCCGCAAAGCTCCGGCGAAGCCCAAAACGCCGGCATCCCAACCTCCTTTGACAGAGAATACCAACCCTTCTTCACCACCGCCTTCTCCCTCTCATGCAAACCCCCCTTCGCCTCCTCCATCAACCCCATCTCCTCATCCACCACTAAACAACCCCACCACCACTGAAACTCAGCCTTCAAATCCACCCGCACAACCGTCGCCTGCTGCTGCGTCACCTCCCACCCGTCTGCGTCGCTCCGCCGGTTAGCAAGAAACGCCGTCTGGTCCGCCCACCACATCGCCACCACTCTCGAAGAAGCGCAAATTGGCTTCTTCCCCTTCAGGTAAAGCTAAAACTCGCCCATCTGCTTCAAAGAACACCAAGAGGCCGAAAATTTCCTCCCCTTCTCATGGGGTGAAAATTCTTCAAGGTCGTATTTTTCCGGATTCTTGGTTGAACCGCCCTGGATTTCAATTTCTATATGATTCAATTACTTCTCAAGGCTGGAATTCTCTGTTAGATTATAATGATGCAATTTATGAGAATGCAGTGCACGAATTTTACAAAAATTTGATTATTGATGATGATTTTGGGCTTACTTCCACTGTGAATGGTATTGAGTTTTCTGTGAGTGTCCATACCCTCGCCCACACCCTAGGGATTCCATATGCAGGTTTTACTGATTACAACACAAAAACCTGTCCCTTCATTGCTGGGGTTGACAATGCCACCATCTCTCGTACACTCTCTGCTCAACCCTTTCCCCATGCTCAAACTTTCCCTGCCTCCCTACTTTCTGCAAAATTTAAGCTAGCCCGCAGCATTGTTACTAAAACACTTCTACCTCGCGTTGAAAATCACGGGGACTGCTTGATCATGGACCAAATCTTGCTGTGGTTGCTTGATCAGGGGCACCCCATTAGCCTTCCTCACCTTATGATTCATCACATGAGACATTTACCATCTTCACCCACTTTCTTACCATATGGTTTGTGGCTAACAAAGTTGTTTCGGGCATAAGATGTTCTGGGTGCCACCTCCAAAGGGGTCAGTAGTAGGGATATTATGAGTGATGGTGTTTTAAGCAAAATGGAATTGTGTTTGTTGAGTGGAGAGCTACTGAAAAAGGATTTCTTGGGATTCCACCCCAAAGAGGCGTGTACTGGGTGTCTAAAGATGCAAGAGCGGGTTTCTGATGTCGAAAAGTATCTTCAACAGCTTCTTGCTCGTGATTGTGCTCGGGACCGGTTGGTGGGCCAGCAGCATCGTCAAATTATGTCCAACTTCAACTTACTTCTCAACCCTCCTGCTCCTTGATTTTACATTGTTGCTTCCTGATTTTTTTAGGGGTTCTGGTTTTTGGATAACTAAACTACCTTTAAACTGTTTTTGGTGATGCTTTGTGGTTGACTCTTGTGATTTTTTTTGGAAGATTGTGAATTGGTTGAAATTGTAGCACCAGCATCACTAGCTTCCGTGTTGGAGCTACTGCATTTTATTGCTAACTTTTTCTCACTTAGTGTAGTTGCCTGGCTATCACTCCTTTTTGATAATGTCAAAAGGGGGAAGATAGGTATAATGCTTAGCTTTAGGAAGGAAATTATAATATGTACTTTGGTATGTTGGCTATTGGATTATGGTGTTTTGATATTGTGAATGTTTGTGAATGCGATTACTTTCCCTAATGCGATTAATGGTGAATATTTTGAGGGGGAAAAGTGATTACTGAATAATATTATATTGAATGTTTGTCATCATCAAAAAGGGGGAATTTGTTGTGCATGGGCATGTTAAGTTTTGATGATGAAAAATAATATAATATGTTATAGTATGAAAGTTTGTTACAGATGGTTGAGAAAGGAGTAACTAAGTGAAGACTTTGAAGAAATGAAGAATCAAGATTGAAGCCCAAGTTCATATTCCTAAGTTTAGTTACTATATGCAAAATGTAATATACTTGAACTAGGTGATATATTATGTGCCAAGTATAGAAATATTAAATTAGGATAATTATTATTTTCTTTGAGTTAAGGAAATAAATAATTATGTTAATTTTATATATCTATATAAAAGGAAAAAGATTTTCGAAAAAACAAGTTTTAATAACAATGATTTGTGAAAGAATTGTTAAAACGTGTTTTTGGTAAAAACGTGTTTTTGTTAAAAAACCGAGTAAAACAAGTTTGTGATAAAAATCAGATTTTCGAATATAGTTTTAAAAAACGAGTTTTAGAAATATATCATAAAAACTGATGTGATCAAGTTTGTTTGATAAGAAATCTGATTTAAAGAGTTGATCTAGTTAATATAAGATATGGAGAAATCCTTATCCTATAAGAATTTGAGAAATCAGATTTTGTAAAAGATAAAATTTGTTTTTAATAAGGAAAAAGCTTAATCCCTTAATCTAAGGAGTAAAAGATAAACATATTTTTTACAAGGGTTTTCGGTCAGTCAATAAGCATAAAAGGGATTGCAACTCAGTTTTATAATTCACGTTTTCAGATTAGAGAGTTTAAGTTTTTTGAGAGCTGAAAACGATTTCCTAAGGCACAGAGTATATCACAGGGTTCTAGTCAGATTAGGAAACTAAACAACGTTTGTAATTGTCCTCTAATTTGCTTGAATAAGAAGCACGCTTTTGAGGATCTATCTTTTCTTTCTGTAATTTCTGATATTATAGAGAGTAGCAACACTTAGGGTTAAGTGTTGGGGAGCACTACTAGAGTTAGTAGTGGGGGAATCGAATTGTATCGAGAGTTTGATATTTTGCGATTCAAGTAATAAAAGAGTAGTTTGTGTGGACGTAGATCTCAGAGGTGAGATTGAACCACGTTAAGTTCCTGTGTTTTATTATTTGATATAATTGTTTTAGTGTTTGATTCAGTTTCGGTTGAGCAAAAACGTCAATCGGATATTTTACGAGTGAATAACACAGTGCTGATCAGCTGCTTATAAGGGTGTTTTTGCGAAAATCGATTAGATTTAGCCACTCAATTCAACCCCCCTTCTTGAGTGTCACCTTGTGTTCCAACAGTTAACTTATGCCTATATTTGGAATAACATGGACTGATGGATATATATATATATATATATATATATATATATATATATATATATATATATATATATATATATATATATATATATATATATATATATAAATGAAAAGTTTAAGCTTCAAGTTCTATGATTATATTTCTAAATAGCCTTTGATGGTCATTATTTGGGGGTCATCCTCACAATTCACAAATAATCGCTATGTGAATAGCTGAGCATTGAGCACCACGACATGCAGTGATTACACGTCTAAGAAGAATAGAAAGCGAACAATCATAAGTGATGTGTGCCAAATGCCAATACACCAAAAAAGAAAAATGATCATGATATATACCAAAAACTATTAGTCTTAGTATATATGGATTATATGGAGTAATATTAGTACCCCAAATGTTTTCTTATGCAAGTATTATATTGTGGATTGTGGGTATCAATTGCCTTCAAAAGAAATTTCCACAAGCAAAGTCTACACTAATAAGTAGCCTAATAAGAAAATCATATATTATGTGAGCCCACTTATTTTAATATCGTAACGCAAATTAGAATTGCATGCATATGGTGCTGATTAGCAACTTGTTAACTACTTTTGTTTCGGATTATTGATCGGATAAACTGAAAAGGAACAAAAAAAAAAAGAGAGGCATTAAGTATAAATGTCGTCGTGGTCCTCACAAAAGAAAATTTTTGTATTAATAACAAAGCCTCACCATCATGATGATGAATGGCATGATGCAATGAGCCATATTTCTATTAACAAATATTAATTACTACTAATTGTATATCCTTTTGAGATAATTGCGTTTAGGGGAAGAATTCATTTATAGGATAGGTAGGGATCTGGCCCATTATAATGTTTTTCGGCATTATTAGAATATGATAGATATATTTTTGTATTAATGTTTTATAAAAAATCTTGTGGCATAATGACCAAAACTTCCACTGTTGATTTAGAGGTTGGGTATTTAAAACTTGATCATATCAATTTTTTGACCTAAAATCTGCCACTAATTGCGTTACTTGCAAATATGCACCAATTTCGTTCGTTACTTATTGCATATTTGCATTATTGCATATATGCACTAATAATACTTACATTACCTTTCATAACTTTCTTTTCCACGCATTGGACAAATATTGTCTGTATTCTGTAGCAAATGAGAGAAGTAAAGCATAGCACAAGACAGAAGACATAACACATAATAATATTAGCATACCTGAAGTGGAAGGCAATAATGATAGTAAACTCTTTTATCTTCCATATCAAAGATTGCAGACTTGTAGATTTGATGCTCGATTGTCTGAAAGACGATGGAGTTCGGATACACTGTATTAGGGTATAATAATATTGGGAAGGAATATCAATAAAATTTTCATTACCAACTACAAGAAACAGTTAAAGTAACGCATATTGTAATAGTATTAGCTGACTATGATACATGTAGTCATTTACATATATACGATATGATGTATATGGAATACATATACTTTCTCCCATTCAATTCATTATGACAAATGAGGATCAAGGTTGGTCTAGTGGTTATGAGGCTCTCCTTCTACCCCTATGACAGGGGTTCGATTCTCACCCCTTGCAAGAAAGATTCCCAATTTCTCCCCCTTCTTGCAAGGGAATTCTCCTTACCAAAAAAAAATTTTAAAAAATATATTATGACAAATGTATAGAAGTATCTATCTAAAAGCAATTATTGGGGGAATAGATATTGAAAAACTAAAAAAACAATACTAGGAAAAAAAAGAATGTTTTTGTGAGCACTAGGATACCCTACTAATTAACGACTTAAGCTCTGTACTTTTGAACTTAATTTCAATCAATTTTATCTAGTTTAGTTCATTTCCTTTCAGTTCAGTACATTTATTTTTATATGTAAACAAAAATTATCCTAAAATATTAAATCATGAAAGTATTATCTTACTATTAGACCAAGTTAAACTTTGCTAGAACAGGGAAGGAGGATATATAATTTACCTTTATGTGCTTTAGCTTTACGCTCCAAATTAAAGTGGTCAGTTATTATTACAGATCAATTATTCGAGGAAGTCTTTGATCACTTCATCATTTTGTCATACAATTCGAACAGTTAATTGGAAAAGTAAGTGCACATGTATCTGCATGCAAGCGCGCATTTGTATGTCAGAATGTGTAGACTGTAGAGCCGAGATGGTTCGGGACTTCAGGCCATATAGTGTGGAATTAATGGTCGTGACCAGTGGTGGAGTCACGTTGTGTCATGGTGTATCACGTAACCCACCATTATTTTGCAAAAAAAATGGAGCAGTTTTTATATAAAAAAAAAACAAACAAACCAACGCGTTCGACACGCTAAGTCTCTCCTCTCTTCCTTGTCCCCTCTCTCTGAATCTCTCTTTGAATCTCTCTCCTCTCTCCTCTCTCCTCTCTCCTCTCTAAACCCATGTTTCTATTACCTGCACAAAGTTAAGATTGCAGAAAATTTGATAACAATATGTTCTTGATTTCTAGAAATTAAAACCCAAAAAAATTGAAGAGAATTACAAGAAACAATTTTCACCCGCTCTTGAAGTGCTACTTAAAATTTCAAACCCAAAAATGTCAGCACTTTGAAAATTTTCGATTATCAATTGATGGATCAAAGCTTGGATTTTTTGAGCTAGGGTTCCGTAATTTTGAGGTACAGTTGTTAATTTCTGTATATTGCTGCGTTTTTCGTAGTTCTGGGTATTACCCACTTCGTTATTTGAGCCATTTTACTATTTACTGAAGTTTAGTTTATTGAAGGTTTAATTTTGGTCTCTTTTCTAATAATTGATTATCTTGGTTTAGTAATAAGCAGAATTACAATGAAGTTTCTGACTTTGTACGTAACTATTTATTTGAGAATTGAGTACACTAGTCTCTGAATTGTACAGTAATTCTGTTTCTTTTGATATTCAAACTTCATGGACTTGTGATTTGCAGATTTTATTCTTATGTCTTTGGCTAAATTAATTATGTTTTTGTTACCAACAAAGAGCAATCGGAAAAAGAAATGGAGATTTAGGGCCCCTTAAATCCCCTGAGTCGACTTCCGACGGTCTTAATCGAAGATTTAGGGCTTAATCGAGTTTTTTGTTGTTGAAGATTTAGGGCTTAAGCGTTTGACGCTCCTGAAACCTCTCAAGAACTCGAGATTCTCTAGCTAAACGTGAGGTAAGTTGTTTGTTTGTTTGAATTCAGTTTTTCTCTATCCTCTTTCTCTTGTTCGAAAAACCTCAATGAAATTTCATTTCCGCCATAGCCGCGACGCTTGCTAGCCTACTGGTTTAGTTTTTAGTTTTTAGAGATTTAGACATTTAGTTAAGTTATGAATTTGTGTGTTACTGAATGCTGCCACTGGTTATGAATTTGTGTGTGTTTAGTTTTTAGAGATTTAGTTTAGTTTTTAGTTTTTCTTGGTTTAGTTTTACTGCCTAAATTTATTGTTATTGTTATATATATATTGTTGTTAATTTAATATAATTTGTTACAGTGGCTAATTAGTGAATGATGACTATGACGTTATGAATATTGGATTAGCTTTGAAGGTTTGATGTATTGTGTTCAGGTAATGCACTAAAACCCTTGTTTTTGGATTTTTAGAATTGGACCTATCATGTGAAGTTTTCGGAGAAGCCATGAATGAGCCTTTGGTTTTATGTGTTTTATGTGCTGGTGGAATTAGTTGGAGATGGATAGGATTCCCTCTAATGTGAAATCATTGGGTATATATGCATAACACGTTGATGTGAGATTAAATTTGCATCGTTTAAGTGAATTAGTCATGAAATGATTTTATTTCAAGTATTTTTTTTTTAAATTCATGGATTATCAGTTATGGGTGTGCGTATTCGAACCCGTACCCGTATTCGAACCCCCGTATCAAGTCGGTAGTGACCCACCATTCATAAATTCCTGGATCCGCCACTGGTCGTGACTCGTGAGTGTTGATAATAATTGACCCTAATCTTATATATTTTTATAATTAGAAGGGCTAGAATGTTTGACGTACACCAAACTAACTCCATTAAGTAAACTGATCCATTGTTGTCCTGTTTTTTTTTTTTTTGCCAGTAAGTAAACAAGACAAACCCAGGACAACTACACCAACATGCCTTTCCTCGCTTTACAGCCAAGTCATGGGCATGTTTTACATCTCCTCTATCTACTTTCTTGACGTTACATGCTACAAATTGGGACATAAGACTCCTAATATCTAACACTATAGAGAAAACATCTAGAGATTTGGCGCCTTCACTTACTGCTTGTTGGAGCTGTAAGGAATCAGTTAGAATCACAACTCTATTAATTTGTCTTTTCGTGGCTTCCCTC
This sequence comes from Beta corolliflora, assembly GCA_947648045.1. Taxonomy (NCBI): domain Eukaryota; kingdom Viridiplantae; phylum Streptophyta; class Magnoliopsida; order Caryophyllales; family Amaranthaceae; genus Beta; species Beta corolliflora. The sequence continues at coordinate 729,939 of CANSZD010003015.1, read as the reverse complement.
GTGGCCCTAAGCACAGCATAAGCCTCTGCTTGGAGAGCATTGGATGCTAAAACCCTGTCCTTGCCTTCAAATAGGACCATTCCATCCCTAGTTGCTCGCCATCCAATACCTGCTGCGTGATGATTCCCCTTACCATCTTTCCAGGCTCCATCCACTTCTATCTTGCAGCTTCCATTCGTAGTATCCTCGGTAACTTGGCGGCTTTTGGATTCCGCTAGTGTTATTTCTGGTCTGCGCATGTTCTCTCTAAAAAGGCGGTCATGAACATCCCTTGTACTTTCGTCATTCATTAATACACCAACCTTATCAAGAATTTCCATTGGACTGACTGACCTTCTAGCGAATACGACATCATTCCTATGTAACCAAATCACCCATAGCATGGCGACAAAGATCTTAATACTAACCCCATCCTTTCCATCCCTGGTCCATAGATTTTTGAGGTAGTTTTCTACCCACTTGGAGAGTGGGATGAACGCGTCATGTTCAACATTTATTCCTAAACTTGAGCTCTTCCAAACTCGTTTGATGATCTCATAATCTCTGAAGAGGTGCTCTTCCGTTTCTCGACCAGTGCCGCAGATGCTTCACTCATCCGGCACGCGAACTTGTCTCTTACGCAAATTGACATTGGTTGCTAAGGCTCGATGCATTAATCTCCATATGAACACCTTCCATTTAGGACAAACCTTTATGGACCAATACTTCTTCCAAGATGTTGACAAATATCTTGGCTTTCCCCTCTTGTAATTCTCATTCTGCATCAAGAAGGTGTATGCTTCCTTTGTTGTCAAGATTTCTTTATTCTTCCAACCCCAACTGTACATGTCCCTTGTGGCCGTCTGCTGTATGTGGGTTGCCAAGATGTTATTTGCTGATTGGACCATAAAACGTGACCGAATTAATGATGCATTCCAGATCTTTTGGCTTGGCATCATAAGATGATGAACCATTGAGATTCCTTCTCCCTCCAGATCAACCTAAGGTCTCACCTGCATTGTTGTTCCATCCAGCCATCTATCTCGGAAGATGCTAGTACTTTGCCCACTGCCAATTATTCGAATGATTCCTTCCCTACACTCTATGACAGCCCTGCATAATCCCCTGAAACCCCAAGTGACGGCCCCAAGCTTATTGGCGCTGACCCCTAGATTAACTGGGGTGTTTTTGTATCTTGCCCTTAAAATTTGTGAAACAAGCAGCTTCGGGTTATTGTGGATCCGAAGCGTTTGCTTGGCTAGAAGGGCTTTATTAAATTGGTGAATATTTCTAATACCAAACCACCAGCAGACTTTGGAGTTTCCAACATGTACCAATTTCTCCAGTGAATTGGATTCGATCCCCTTGAGTTTTTCCAGAAGAAAGTTGAGAAAATCGCATTCATTTTATCAGCTATCACTTTTGGAAGGAGGAAGATAGACAAGATGTGTTGGCAGAGCGAAGTAAGCACTCCGTTTATCAACATGACCCGCCCTTCATGTGAAAGCGCCATATGCTTCCAGTCCCCTACTTTCTTCTTAACCTTCTCCAACTGGGGGGTGAATTTAGTGGTGCTTCTTCCATCAATTTCCACATTGCAACCCAAATATTTACCTAGATTGTCTCCTGATAGGGTTCCTATAATGCTTCGCAAGTATCTTTTGAAACGCGGGGGAGTGTTCGGACTGAACATTATCATTGCAACCCAAATATTTACCTAGATTGTCTCCCCTATTATAGCGCTGAATCTTTGCAAGATTTCCTTAATCGTACCGCATGCTTGGGGATTAACCTAAAAGAACAATAGGGAGTCATCAGCGAAGAACAAGTGCGATATCACTAGGCTGCCTCGGGCAATCCGGAACCCCTGCAGATTCCCTTCACTCTCGGCCTTTGATATCATACAGGACAGGACTTCCATTCCTAAATGAATAAATATGGTGAAAGAGGATCTCCCTGTCTCAGGCCACAATTCGACTTGAACCTCTCAGATGGCTCACCATTTATAAGTATAGAATATGATACTGTGGTAACGCATTGCATTATCCATTGTACACACCGGACTGGGAATCATATCCTAATAAGTAGCCATTCCAAAAAGCACCAAGTAACCTTATCATAAGCCTTGAACATGTCCAGCTTTAACGCAGCAAGGTAGTCCTTCCCCCGCACATGCCGTCTTAGCTTCATAATGTGTTCGTGAGCTATTAGGCAATTATCAACTAAGATTCTACCGAGGACAAAAGCATTATGCGTTGAGGAAACTAGGGTACCAATGATCGGTTTTAGCCTTTTAGTAATGATTTTTGATACTATTTTGTATATAACATTGCATAGGCTAATGGGTCGTAATTGCCCAGCCTCCTGTGGCCTATCAACCTTTGGGATCAGGCAAATGTGCGTTGTTGTGACTCTAAGTCAATGTTATTTTGATGATGATAAACGTTTTATGCTATAACATGTATGTATGTAACAGTGATCTAAGAAAGCTATCAAGATTGGATGTTCATAAAAGATCAAGAACTTGAAGATATATATGAAAGCTTAGGTCTAGTTATGTTCTTAGTCATGTTTATGCAATGTAATTAACGTATTGGAACTTTGTGCTAAATTAGAAATATGAAATTAGATTGGTTAACTATTTTCTTAGAGTTAAGAAAATAGGTAATTATATTAATTTCATGTGTCTATATTTAAAGAATATAAAAAGGGGAGTTTTTAATTAGTTTTGAAAGGAAAATATTTTTGTAAAGATTTTCTGACGCACTCGTTGTAAACACGTCAAAGATACCTAAACTACCCAATATAGGGCAAGTAAAGGGTCGAATCCACAAGGACTAAGGGAAGCACCAATAAGTATCGATTTATGATAAGCTAAGCAAAGTCTATGTTTTTGAAGATTTATAGATGAAAAGACAATAAGAAAAATGACTGTGGGAATGGGTATCCACCAATCAACTCATTCACAAACCAAGCAATCACAATGGGAATCAACAATGGGGATCAATTGAGGGGAATTGTTCATCCATTGGTACTCTAACCACTCTCTCAAGCTAGCTAGATTGGCCTAGTCTCTTACCGAAGACATATTCTCATGGCTAAGGCATTCAACCAAGCATATCCATAAACATCATGACCTTAAACAAGCAAACTAAGTCCCCTAGGCTAGGTAATCCCTATTCTCATGGTCCTTCAAACCTAATAATCGATTTGAGGCAACCCCTTAACTTCATCTCTCGATCCTTCACTAAGGGTACCTAAATTATGCTCCTATGATGGCCAATCACACTAACATTCATGAAAATGCCAAATCAATTAACCAAAATTATCTAAAGTCAAAATCCAATGTTGGATTTAGAGGTTCATGAACTCATTAATGGCTTCAAACCCTTCTCAAAGAAATAGCTACTCACAAATCATGATAAATTATAAACTAAAAGACATTAACAACTATTAACATGAACTAAAACAATAATCTAAGATGAACAAGTAAATAGAGTGAAAATGACATGCAAATAAGAAAACAAAGCAATAAAATATGAGAGAGAGTAAGAAATTCTCATTAAAGTTGCAATGAGCCTCCAAATCTTCAAGTTTCCTTCTTAGATTCTTCAAATTCCAAACTTTCAACAAGTTTCTCACACTTCTCTCTCTAGAAATGAGATTTTCTCTCTCCTAGGGTTCTAAGAATTTCAAATCCCCCTTTATTAAAATATAATGTAAATTAGCCTGCACTAAGGCCCTGTTCTTTTGAACTTATTTTGGCTGAACTGAACTGAATTGAACTTATTTTATTTTTGCTGAACTGAACTTATTTTTGCTGAACTGAACTTATTTTTACTTATTTTTGCTGAACTGAACTTATTTTTGCTGAACTGAACTTATTTTTACTTATTTTTGCTGAACTAACTTATTTTTACCGAACTTATTTTTGCTGAACTGAACTTATTTTTACTGAACTGAACTTATTTTTGCTAAATAATAATAATAAATAATAATTATAATAATAATAATAATAATAATAATAATAATAATAATAATAAATAATAAATAATAAATAATAAATAATAAATAATAAATAATAAATAATAAATAATAAATAATAAATAATAAATAATAAATAATAAATAATAAATAATAAATAATAAATAATAAATAATAAATAATAAATAATAAATAATAAATAATAAAATAATAAATAATAAATAATAAATAATAAATAATTAATAATAAATACTGTAATAAATAATAATAATAAATAAAAAATAATAATAATAATAAATAATAAATAATAAAAAATAAAAAATAATAATAATTAATAATAAAAAATAAAAAATAATAATAAAAAATAATAATAATAATAATAAATAATAAATAATTAATAATTAATAATAAATAATAAATAATAAATAATAAATAATAATAAATATTAATAAATAATAAATAATAATAATAATAAATAATAAAAATTAATAAAAATTAATAATAAAAATTAAAAATAATAATAATAAATAATAATAATAAATAATAATAATAATAATAATAAATAATAATAAATAATAAATAAATAATCAATAATAAATAATAAATAATAATAAATAATCAATAATCAATAATAAATAATAATAATTATAATTATAATTATAATAAATAATAAATAATTATAATTATAATAAATAATAATTAATTATAATAAATAATAATTATAATAAATAATAAATAATAATAATTAAAATAATAAATAAATAATATATAATATATAATATATAATATATAATATATAATAAATAATAAATAATCAATAATAAATAATAATAATAATTATTATAATAAATAATAATAAATAACAATAATAATTATTATAGTAAATAATAATTAATAATTAATAATAATAATAAATAATAAATAATAAATAATAAATAATTAATAATAAATAATAAATAATTAATAATAAATAATAAATAATAAATAATAAATAATAAATAATAAATAATAAATAATAAATAATAAATAATAAATAATAAATAATAAATAATAAATAATAAATAATAAATAAGAAATAATAAATAATAAATAATAAATTATAATAATAATTATAATAATAATAATAATAAAAAAATAATAATTTCTAAATAATAAATAAAAAAATATTAAAATAAAAATTTAAAATAAAATAAAAAAATAAAATAATAAAATAATAAAAAAATTATAAAAAAATTAAAAAAAAATAAAAAAAATTATAAATTCATCGTTATTATAATTATTATATTAATAATAATAACAATATTAATAGTAATATTGAAAACAAAAATAATAATTACAACATTAATAGTAATACTGAACTTATTTTTGCTGAACTGAACTTATTTTTGCTGAACTGAACTTATTTTTACTTATTTTTACTGAACTGAACTTATTTTTGCTGAACTGAACTTATTTTTACTTATTTTTACTGAACTGAACTTATTTTTGCTGAACTGAACTTATTTTTACTTATTTTTGCTGAAAATAAGTCCAAAAGAACAGGGCCTAAAATGAGAGGAGTTTGCCTTATATAGTCCTAAAATAAACTAGGCATAATTACAAATTAACCCCCATTCAAAAAGAGGATTTAAAATGAAAGATTTCCGGAAAAGCCCAGTGACCCGGGCGGGTCGGACCGTCAGAACTGAAATCAGTTTCGTCAGTTCATTTTCAAACGGCCATATCTCACTCGTTTTTCTTCGGAATTGAGTTTATGACCACTCGTTGGAAAGATATTGAGCCAAGATTTCATCTTCAACTTAAATCGCTCACAAATATTTTGTGTACTGAAAGTTATGGTCATTTGAAGTTGACCCTTGGGCGCAAACCCTTCCAAAACTTCTTATATTTGCCCCCGGAACTCGGTTATGCTTCCTTGATGCTTCCTTGACCTTCCTCTTTGATATTAATATTCGGGGTTGTGCAAGTGTCCTTCAAGCATGCTCCTAAATCCTGAAACAAAATAAATCGCCCAAAGAAAGTGCATACAAGAAGGAAAATTACACAAATTAAGGAAATAGCTAACAAACTAGCCTAAACTAACTCAAAAACAACTATAATACCAACTAAAAACTATCAAAAAGTAAAGCAATAAACAAGATATCAAACTCCCCCAAGCTAGATCTTTGCTTGTCCCCAAGCAAAATAGAATAAATCACAAGGGTAAGGGAATGAAGATTATTAGAAAACGAGATCAAGACGAAAGAATAAAGGAAGAATAAGAAGAAACAAAGAGAATCTACACTAACTCATTTTCGTAGGAATCACGATTGCATTTAGCATATGCAACAAGCTCTTTAAACCCCTAGATCGCTCTAGAGGGCGAGTGGGATCTCGCGAGGGTTTCCTAAGAGTTTTAAACCCACAACTCTAATTTTTCATCAACTTTTTATTCGACACTTTCAAAATTTATGCCCAAGTCAACTAGTAATGAAATGGTTCACAAGCAAATATAAAGAGCAACTTTCAAGACAACTAATTTCTAAGTGTATTCATGGGTTATGGGTAGAGAAAGATGCTAATCAAGATTGCAATAGAACACCTAATTAGACATTTTACTTGTCATTAGAGAAATACCTTGCTATCCGAAAGACTCGGGGCTCTTCAAGTGTTATAGAAGCTTAAATCACTAGTCCACCTTCCCTAGACACACAAATAGGCCTTAGACTCCACTCTACTTGAAACTTAAGAAAAGTAGAACTAAGTGTGGGAGGCATCCACAAATCGACCTCTTTTATTGAATTTCTTCAAAAAAAAAATTGTGCTTTTCCTTTTTATTCACTTTTTTCGTTTTTCACGCATATTTTGACTGTTTTTGGCTTTTTCTTTTTCCCTTATTATGGGAATTTTTCTATACAAAGATGAAGTAACTACTCACTAAAGAGAGACATAAGAACTTGTGGCTTTTTGTGCCACTTATTGCATACAAAGAGAAATAAAAACTAAGTTTCTTGTTGAGCTTTGTTTGGGGACATGATGAGTATATCTAGGGACACAAGGGACCGCAAATTTGAAGCTAAAATTATCCAAGCATGAGCAAATTAGTCAATGTTCAAGACTAGGCATCCAATTGAGCATTCATTAGTTTCATTTTGGTAGATTCTAATGCAATCAAGATTAATCAACTCCTAAAACACCTTAACCCATGCTCACACTCTTCCAAAAGAAGCCTCTAAACATATATACTCAAAGTCAAAGCAAGGAATCCACATTATATTATTACCTAGCATCTTCCTTGGGCATGGAAATCAAATTTTTATTTAAAACTAACACTTCTTTTTGTTTCTTTTTTTTCATGTTTTTTCAGTTCATTTTTTTTCATTTTTGACTTTGTTACAACTAAAGAGAAGGAAATCAAAACTTGAAAGAGAAAGAAAAGAAATGAAAATAAGACAATTTTCTTAGATTTTTTTTTTTGTGAAAAAGGGGAAAAACAAAGAAATAAAAACTATATACACCTCCCCCATGCTAGCAAATAGCTACTCCCCCAAGCTAGAATAAAGTATTGTCCTCAATGCTTGAACAAGACGATCAAAGGGAGGGAGGGAGGGAGGGAGGGAGGGAAGAAACATTCAACCAACAAACATATGTTCCACAAATCATAGAGCATTGAAGAAAGATCAAAAGGAAGGAAGCTACCGGATAGTAGGTGGGTGCAAATACCCGCAAATGACCCAATTTCTCCATTGCTAATAAACTTCTTCAAAACCATGATTTGCTTTCCATGTACTATTGAGAATGGTTGTCATTCGAACTATGTACCTAAATCAAAATCAAAGATAGAAAAAAAAATGAGTAAAATTAAAATAAAAAAAATGAAAGTAATAAATCACGGGTTACTTCTCGAGAAAGGCTTATTTAAGGTCCTAAGCTTGACCTTTCTAGTAAATAGCAATTCAAAGATCGCAAGAGTTTGTCAAATGCACTAGCACACATTTCCATTATTATTAAGTATGCAATGACAAAATGTAAAGTGTGCATATAGTGCAATGCAACTCCATACAAATGAGGAGAAGGATGCCTAAAAGAAGCAACAAAAGGAAAAACAAAGAAATAAGAAGAAGAATAATCAAAATAAGAAGAAAAATAAAATGACAAACTCTCCTCAACAAACTCTTTTTTTGTGGTAATCTCACTCTCTTCCTCAAAAAATAAACAAATTGGGCACTTGAATGTCAAAAGAGGCAAGAAACTCATCAAGAGGTGGAGTTTTGAGAGATGAAAATGGATATGAAATGGGAGTAGAGGGAATAATGTCAATCCTTCTTGTAAATAGAATATGAGGGGAAGAGATAGAAACAAAGCTTTCACTAACCACTTCACTCACATCACAAGACTTAAGAAGGGAGACTTCTTCCACCAATGAGTTATTATCAACAACATTTTCATTATCCATCAAAACTTCAAAATCATCACCAACCACCAAAATGAGGTATCTTACTTTCTAATTGGCCAAGATCTTCACTCAAGCTAGAATTGGTAGGAGAGGATGAGTGCTCTAAGATGGAAGGAGACGAAGTAAGGCTAAACCCACTAGAGTTAGGAACATCATACTCAAAAAGATCTAGACTACTCTTTCCCAATTGATTTTCATTTTCAACATCCCTCGAATCAACATAATCAAACTTGAGAATGTCATTTTTGCAACCCCGATTTTCCCTATGCGAATTCAAACCAATTTTCAATCGTAAAAAGAGGTCCTCAATGGGTTTGGAGTCAATTTTAGGGAGACGCTCATAATTAGCACTAGAATTTGCCCCACTAAGATATCGCTCAAGAGTAAGCTCCAAATCGGATTTCGATGATTCGGAATGCAAGGAACCTTGAAAATCAATTTTAGGGGAGGGATCACAATCAATCATATGAGAATCAATATTAGGGACATGTGACACATCATTGAAATTCATGCACATATTAGAGGAATCATGACAATTTGCATAAAAGTCGGAATCACAAGTGTCCCTAGCTAACCACAAAAAAAAAATTCCATGCTTCATCCGAAGATGTCGCTTGAAAATCACCATTAAACATATTTTCAACAACTCCTCTAGTATGCTCATTTAGTCCCCAATAAGTAATCTCACAAGATTCCTCAATATCATAGCCATGAAACTTTATAAATTCCCCAAGTCTCTCAAAGTAAACCCAAAAGACTCATTTTCATATTGAGGAAAAGAAGTAGTTGCCATTGTTTTTTCAAAACAAAAAGAAAGAAAAAAAAAGGAAAAGAATATTCACAATTAGCCTAGACTTATCTAATCAACACGAATCAATGCAAGTCGAAGTCCCAGGCAACGGCGCCAAAATTTGACGCGCTCGTTGTAAACACGTCAAAGATACCTAAACTATCCAATATAGGGCAAGTAAAGGGTCGAATCCACAAGGACTAAGGGAAGCACCAATAAGTATCGATTTATGATAAGCTAAGCAAAGTCTATGTTTTTGAAGATTTATAGATGAAAAGACAATAAGAAAAATGACTGTGGGAATGGGTATCCACCAATCAACTCATTCACAAACCAAGCAATCACAATGGGAATCAACAATGGGGATGAATTGAGGGGAATTGTTCATCCATTGGTACTCTAACCACTCTCTCAAGCTAGCTAGATTGGCCTAGTCTCTTACCGAAGACCTATTCTCATGGTTAAGGCATTCAACCAAGCATATCCATAAACATGATGAACTTAAACAAGCAAACTAAGTCCCCTAGGCTAGGTAGTCCCTATTCTCATGGTCCTTCAGGCCAAATAATCGATTTGAGGCAACCCCTTAACTTCATCTCGCGATCCTTCACTAAGGGTACCTAAATTATGCTCCTATGATGGCCAATCACACTAACATTCATGAAAATGCCAAATCAATTAACCAAAATTATCTAAAGTCAAAACCCAATGTTGGATTTAGAGGGTCATGAACTCATTAATGGCTTCAAATCCTTCTCAAAGAAATAGCTACTCACAAATCATGATAAATTATAAACTAAAAGACATTAACAACTATTAACATGAACTAAAACAATAATCTAGGATGAACAAGTAAATAGAGTGAAAATGACATGAAAATAAGAAAACAAAGCAATAAAATATGAGAGAGAGTAAGAAATTCTCATTAAAGTTGCAAGGAGCCTCCAAATCTTCAAGTTTCCTTCTTAGATTCTTCAAATTCCAAACTTTCAACAAGTTTCTCTCACTTCTCTCTCTAGAGGTGAGATTTTCTCTCTCCTAGGGTTCTAAGAATTTCAAATCTCCCTTTATTAAAATATAATGTAAATTAGCCTGCACTTAAATGAGAGGAGTTTGCCTTATATAGTCCTAAAATAAACTAGGCATAATTATAAATTAACCCCCATTCAAAAAGAGGATTTAAAATGAAAGATTTCCGGAAAAGCCCAGCGACCCGGGCGGGTGGAGTGACCCAGGCGGGTCGGACCGTCAGAACTGAAATCAGTTTCGTCAGTTCATTTTCAAACGGTCATATCTCACTCGTTTTTCATCAGAATTGAGCTTATGACCACTCGTTGGAAAGATATTGAGCCAAGATTTCATCTTCAACTTAAATCGCTCAAAAATATTTGGTGTACTGAAAGTTATGGTCATTTGAAGTTGACCCTTGTGCGCAAACCCTTCCAAAACTTCTTATATTTGCCCTTGGAACTCGGTTATGCTTCCTTGATGCTTCCTTGACCTTCCTCTTTGAAATTAATATTCGGGGTTGTGCAAGTGTCCTCCAAGCATGCTCCTAAATCCTGAAACAAAATAAATCGCCCAATGAAAGTGCATACAAGAAGGAAAATTGCACAAATTAAGGAAATAGCTAACAAACTAGCCTAAACTAACTCAAAAACAACTATAATACCAACTAAAAACTAACAAAAAGTAAAGCAATAAACAAGACATCATTTTTGTATAAAAAGTTTTATAGAAAAACTGATTTTTAAAGAAAAAGATTTTTGGATAAAAATTGATATAAAACCTGATTAATAGTTGGCATAAGATATGGAGGAATCCTTATCTTATAAGGAAAGGAAAAAATCAATTTTTATAAAAGATAAAATTTGATTTTGAAAAGGAAAAGATTTTATCCCTTAATTTTAGGAATAAAAATAATTCAAGGAGATAATCATATCTTGGAATATATTTTTTATTCAGTTGATAAATTATATAAGGAATAGAAATCAGAATAACAACACACGTTTTCAAATTTGGCGAGATTAATATTTTGAGAGCTGAAAACGAACTCCCAGATGACAGTGTACGGCACGGAGTTTTAGTAAGTTAAGGTTTCTAAACAACGATTGTAACGATCCTCTATTTGCTTGAATAAGAAGCACGCTTGTGAGGAATCTTTCTTTTTGTAATTTTCATATTATAAAGAGTAGCAACACTTAGGGTTAAGTGTTGGGGAGCACTACTAGAGTTAGTAGTGGGGGAATCGTATTGTATCAAGAGTTTGGTATTTTAAGATTCAACTAATAAAAGAGTAGTTTGTGTGGACGTAGATCTCAGAGGTGAGATTGAACCACGTTAAATTCCTGTGTCTTATTATTTGATTTTCATTGTTTTATTGTTTTGATACAATTCCGTTGGAGCAAAAACATCAATCGGAGAGTTTACGAGTAAATAACACAGTGTACATCACTGTGCCATAAGAGTGTTTTTGCGAAAATCGATTAGTTTTTGTCACTCAATTCAACCCCCCTTCTTGAGTGTCGCCTTATACTCCAACAAGTGGTATCAGAGCAGGCTATTCTCGAAAGGCTCATCCCTAGAGAATAGAAGTCATGAACATGCAAGATGACTCTCGAGATAGACACACAAAGTGTCCGATTTTCAACGGAAAAGACTACAGATGGTGGAAGGCTAGGATGAGGATCTACATCCACGGATCGGATTATGAATGCTGGAAAGTCATTAGAAAAGGACCAATCCTTATCCAAGGAAAAAATGCTGAAGGAAAGATGGCCGACAAAGATGAAGACGACTATAATTCAGTCGACTATGCAAAAGCCGAAAAGAACTTCAAAGCTATGAGTATTCTCCAATATGGAATTGGACCTGATGAATACTCAAGGATCTCGGCATGCTCTACAGCAAAGGAGATATGGGATACTCTAGAATTGGCCCACGAAGGTACGAATGAGGTAAAACAATCTCGAATTGATTTACTTGTGCAACAATATGAACTGTTTACTATGAATAAGGAAGAATCTATTAAAGAGATGTTAACTCGATTTACACTAATCACTAATGAATTGCGTTCTCTAGGCAAAACCTATACTTCTGAAGATTTAGTAAGAAAGGTGTTAAGAAGTTTAACAAATCGCTGGCTCCCTAAAATAACTGCTATTCAAGAAGCTAAAGATTTGACAAAACTCTCACTAGAACAACTTATTGGATTATTAATGACTCATGAACTTGTTTTAGATTCTAAGACTAATGAACCAAAAATTAAGGGTATAGCCTTAAAAACTGAATTGGAAAGTGAGGGTAGTGATAGTGATGATGATGTTGATCTTCTTACTAGGAAATTTAAAAAAATTCTCATAAAGAAAAAAAACAACAATCCTAGAAAAGATGGAAATTTCAAAGGTAAGAGCACTACCTCTAGCTTTAAGAAAAGTGCTACTAATTCCGGCTGTTTCAAGTGTAGTGAGTACAATCACAGGATAAAGGAATGTCTCTTATGGGATGATGAGAAGCCTAAAGAAAAAAGGGAGCAAACAAAGAAGGAGTTCAAGAAAGCAATGATTGCTGCCGTTTGGGGAGATTCATATTCTGAAGAAGAACAGTCAGAGGCACAGTGCCATGAAGCAAAATTATGTCTGAATGCTGTACAGACATCACAGAGAAGGACACAGTGCCAGGACGACTCTCACTTGTGTCTAATGGCGAAATGTTCGAATTCGCAAGATGAAACTGAAGACAATGAGGTAAGTCTTCTTTCTCTAAAACCTTCAATTCATCTTCTTTCAAAAAATCAACTTGTTACTTTGCTTGGTAATGTCATTGATGATTGTCAGGAAATGAATGATGATTTTTCAATCATGAAAAAGGAAGTAAAAGATTTGACTAAGCAAAAGATTGGGTTGGAATTGGAATATAAGGATTTGTTAAAGGATTGTAAAGAACTGAAGAAAAAGAATGATGAACTTGAAATAAAGAACTGTTGAAGAGAAAAATGTTGAGTTAAACTCCCTAAGATATGAAAAGTCTCTCGCAAAAAAAGTTGTTAACAACAATGTGCCATACACTGTGCTAGAAGCGAAAAATTCGAATCTTGAAAACCAAATTGAATCTTTAAAACATGAGTTAATTGAGTTGAAAGAGTCTAGACAAAAATCCAGAATTGTTCCACTTATGCTACCTCATGATGCTAAGTTAAGAGATGAACTTGATAAAGTTAAAAGAGATTTAGAAATTTCGAGAAAAAGAAATAGCGATCTAAACACTTCAGTTGAATTCTTAGAATCACAATTGACTATTGCTCGAAAAATGTATGAAAAATGGTCAGATGGTAAAAAAGCCTTAGACTATATATCCAGTCTAACTAGCAATCGAAACAGAATTGGTTTAGGATATACAGACCACAGACACAGTGTAAGGCACAGTGCCAAATATTTTGAAAGAGACTTTCGTAAAAGAAAATATGTCGATCTACCTGAGTATTTGATTTGCAACTTCTGTGGAAAGAATGGACACATTATGGATAACTGTCATGTCAAGAAAAAGCGTGTTGCGAAAAATGTTAAGTATGTAAATAAAATATGGGTTAGAAAAGACTTGTTAGATGCTCAACGAAAAAAAAGGGACCCAAGCAAATTTGGGTTCCTAAAACTAACAAGTGATCTTTTTGCAGGCGAATGTGAGAGGAAGCAGCCTATGGTATCTCGACAGTGGTTGCTCAAGACATATGACTGGTGATAAATCTCAATTCCTCTCACTAGTAGCCCACCATGGAGGGTGTGTTACATTTGCCAACAACAAAAAAAGGAGAAATAATTGGTATTGGAAACGTCGGTACATCCCTAACACACTCCATAGATAATGTGATGTTGGTAAGTGGTTTGAAAAACAATTTGTTAAGCATATCGCAATTGTGTGATCAATGTAATTATGTTGAATTTCATGCATGAATGTTTTACAAGATAATTCGTGGCTTTGGGATTAATTTCTGGAAATTAGTTGAGTATTATGCCTGTTGTCCTCCTTTAAATATGTTAATTAAAGTGTTGATGTATGTCTTTGTGAAGCTTTGTGAGTAAAGGTCTACTTGATATAAAAAGGACTCGTAATGGTCTAATGATGCTGTCCTAATGTCATGATCCTAAGTTGCCGAATTATTGAGCTATGAAATGCTAATTCTTTCTCCTATGGCAAGCTTGATCTTTATCCCTATATTCTGATTTTCTGTTTATGAGTTTGACATTTGTGCCTCATTATTTCTTTCTTTCATACGTCTCACCATACCTCATCTTCATTTTCCTCACACATTGATCCAAAGTTCAACAAGTGCTTTTAATCTTGATTCATGATAATCTATGGGGCAAGAACATCTTGATTAGATGATGGAAGAAAAAAACGCATCAGTTAAGGGGGAACATGAAAAGGTTGGAATGAAACACAAATACGTGAAAGAATGAAAAGTACTGATTCACACTGTGCAAGGCACAGTGCCAGGATATGTATCAAAAAGAAAATGAGGTCTGAATTAACTTATTGTCTTTGATCTCTTATTGATTGACTCTAGTAATATTGTATGGTCTGCTTCTCCTTTATAAAAAAAAAAAAAAAAGAAAAGAAAAGGAGAGTAAGACACTTATTTTAGATAAATCCTAGAGTTCAATTCAAATGTGAAGAAAAATATAACAGTTTTGATGATCATTACTTTAGTCACCAGAATATCTGAAGATGAGTTATTAAAAGGGAAATTATTGTTCAGTGGCACAGAATCACATACAGTGCCGCAATGATGAAAGTCCTATGATGTTTATTTGCGGAAGTTGAAAATCTGAAAAGAAAGGTTTAAGCACATTATTTCTTGCTTCATAACTTCGGATTGTGAGTTGGATTATTTTTTTGCTTAATGACTTCGGATTGTGAGTTGGATTATAATATAGCACCAGCATCCTTAGTATCTATTGCTTGAGCTACTTGCATTATTTTGCTGACTATATCTCACTTTGACTTGCTAAACATGTTGATGCTCTCCTTTTTTATAATGTCAAAAGGGAGAATATGGGTATAATACTTAGACTAAGCTATCAAGATTGGATGTTTATGAAAGATCAAGAACTTGAAGATATGAAAGCTTAGGTCTAGTTATGTTCTTAGTCATGTTTATGCAATGTAATTAACGTATTGAAACTTTGTGATAAATTAGAAATATGAAATTAGGATGTTTAACTATTTTCTTAGAGTTAAGAAAATAAGTAATTATATTAATTTCATGTGTCTATATTTAAAGAATATAAAAAGAGGAGTTTTTAATTAGTTTTGAAAGGAAAATATTTTTGTAAAGATTTTCGTATAAAAAGTTATATAGAAAGCTGATTTTTAAAGAAATAGATTTTGATAAAGATTTTTGGATAAAAATTGATTTAAAACCTGATTAATAGTTGGCATAAGATATGGAGGAATCCTTATCTTATAAGGAAAGGAAAAAATCAGTTTTTATAAAAGATAAAATTTGATTTTGAAAAGGAAAAGATTTTATCCCTTAATTTTAGGAATAAAAATAATTCAAGGAGATAATCCTATCTTGGAATATATTTTTTATTCAGTTGATAAATTATATAAGGGATAGAAATCAGAATAACAACACACGTTTTCAGATTTGGCGAGATTAATATTTTGAGAGCTGAAAACGAACTCCTAGAGCATAGTGTACGGCACGGAGTTTTAGTAAGTTAAGGTTTCTAAACAACGATTGTAATGATCCTCTATTTGCTTGAATAAGAAGCCACTTGTGAGGAATCTTTCTTTCTGTAATTTTCATATTATAGAGAGTAGCAACACTTAGGGTTAAGTGTTGGGGAGCACTACTAGAGTTAGTAGTGGGGGAATCGTATTGTATCAAGAGTTTGGTATTTTAAGATTCAAATAATAAAAGAGTAGTTTGTGTCAACGTAGATCTCATAGGTGAGATTGAACCACGTTAAATTCCTGTGTCTTATTATTTGATTTCATTGTTTAATTATTTTGATACAATTTCGTTCGAGCAAAAACATCAATTGGAGAGTTTACGAGTGAATAACACAGTGTACGACACTGTGCCATAAGAGTGTTTTTGCGAAAATCGAATAGTTTTTGTCACTCAATTCAACCCCCCTTCTTGAGTGTCACCTTGTACTCCAACATGCGTGAAATTCCATTCCCTCAACATATACCCTTTTTCAAAGAAATATTGTACAGCCCTCGTAACATCTTCTCTCAGTACATTCCAGTTTTTCTGATAAAAGACCGCGGGAATGCCATACGGTCCCGGAGCCTTGAGGGCACCTATCTGATATATTGCTTCCTGGATCTCTTCCCTAGTGACCTCCTTCTCCAGACTTGTCGCTTGAGCGTCTTGGATTGTAGGAATTAGTGCCATCACATCCAGTGGTTCCGCCCACCTATTGTTAATATCGGAGTCGCATTGGAAGATATTTTTGAAATGCTCCACAATGGTGTCATGAATTGCTGACTTTTTGGGAGACCCATTCCTCATCCTTCCTTCTTAACATGAGGATTTCATTCCTTTTGTACCTTGCTTTGGCCTTCCTGAAAAACCAGCGAGTGTTAGAATCCTCTAAGCTAATAGACTTACCATTGGCACTCTGCCGCCAATACTCCACTTGCACTTTTGCTCGTTGCAGTTGAACCTTTCGGGTGGTGCTTTCCATCCTCTGATGTTCACCCTATATGGTACCGTTAGGCTGTAGCTCACGTTGGGCGTGGTGACACCGGGTCATTATATCTTCCCAACTGATGTTATGCTGTATATGGAAGAGTTTTCCCCATTTAAACAACCCATAGCGAATACTACCACACTTCCTGGATATTTGGTACATTGGAGAGCCGAGGAAATGCTTGTTCCATTCTTTTTTTATGATTTCCTTAGCATTTGGGAAGTCTAGGCACCAAGCATCAACTCGGATTGGTCGTCTGCATTTCTCTCTATCCAGATCTAAACATTGTACTATAGGACTGTGATCTGAAATCATGATAGGCAGATTTAGGGTTATGGCATTGGGGTGCAATTCCCTCCATATCTCCGACCCATACACTCTATCCAATCTTTCATAAATTCGGCCATCTCCCTCTCTATTATTACACCGTGTGTATGTAGTTCCATGATAAGGAATTTTAGTTAGAGATCCATTCATCCGCCATTGACTAAACTTTTCTTGTCCTTGTGAATAGGGTAAGCCTCCTAACTTTTGCTCTGTATATTCTATTTGATTGAAATCCCCCATAACTACATAGTTCTCTAAGTTGGATCCCACAGTTAACCCGATCTCCTCCCAAACTTGTTCTCTATTTTTCAGATACGGCGAGCCATACAGCAACACTAGTTTCCATTCATATATACAACCATTTTTTACATCAGCTACATTACAGGCAAAATAGTTTTGGGTACTACTATACACTGATAAACTAACACTGAAAAGCCAAAAAAGAGCTAAACCTCCTGCACTACCATCTGCGTCAACTGCCTTATTGTTATTAAAACCGAACACAGGAGCCAGTTTATCTATACAGTCGCAGTTGACTTTCGTTTCCATCAGAAACAACACTTGTGGTGAGAACTTGCGGACTAGCCATATTAGGAACGGGATTGTAGGGGAGTCAGCTGAGTTTAATCCCCTACAATTCCAAGCTAAGATCTTCATGGCTTCCCCGGAGACTGCTTAGGTCGAGTCTCGCAAGCCTCAAACAGTCCATTTGCTCCACCATTCACTTGTTTTCGCTCTTCCTCATACTCTTCCTGCTTGACTGCTATCCACTCATCAAAGCCACTTTTCATTCTTCTCGTGAATTCCGTAAATTCGGGCCCCAATTCTTCTATCTTCCGCTTCTTTTCGCACATAAGAGCTTGAACAATCACCCTTCTTAATTTCGGTGCATGGCCTACCAACTGGGTTCTTAGGTAGGTTAGCTTTAGAGCAGCCACATCTGTGTTGGGGCGTGGAGTCCTAGTCTTGTGCTGAATTTTCGTACCCTTCGTAACCCGATCAGCCGTAGATGTATCCTGTTCGAAATCAAGGTGTTACTGCTGGCCGCTAAACATTTCTTCCTTACTGGGTTTTTCCCTTTCTTCTGCCGACGATATGTGGTTGACTGTTTTCGTCGGTGGTGTTGTGTTCGTTTCGCCGAGCACCTGGTGTACGGAAGCCATAGTAGCCATTTCTCCTTCCGCCATACCCCACAACGGGAAAACTTGTAGATTTGCAAATTCTTGCAGGGGCACATTCGAGGCCTGCGAATAGTAAGTACTGGAGGAGGCAGATTTTAGTAAGGAGTGAGAACCGGGCATACTCAACTGGGTTGTCGGTGAGAGAAGCCCATCCTCATTTTTAGCCCAAAACTCAGCCCAGAAGGTTTCCCAATCTTGTGATCCAAAAGAGTGGAGAGATGGCGTTGAGGCCCAACCAGATGCATTATCGTCTACAGCATCATAGGTAAGGTTTTCTATTTGCATACCTGGGCCCAGTTCAACTTGAATGGGCTCATACGTGTCCTCAAAACAGCCCACTAGGCCAACTGGGATGGGCCTAAATTCAGTTGGGTCATTACCTTCTGCTGGGATAAACTCATCTACCATAATGGGAGAAGGTGAAAAAGAGCAGGACATTTCAGGTTGAAAATTTGAAGAGGTGTCATCCATGGTTATCGGGTTTGAATTATCCCGTGGGAAGGATATTTGTGGTTGGGATATAGTTCGGGTTACTTTACCATAAGAAGACGGAGATTTGAAAATATCCCCTAAAGGCCCAAAGTTCTCCATGGTTTTGTCTTGATTTTCAAAGGGAAATTGATGTCGGTCTAAGTTCTTGTCATCCAAGCCCAACGTTTTATTTGTATCCAAAGCCTGATTTATAAGGATGTAGGTAGGGCCACGTGTTCTCTTACGGGTATGCATATATTTGGGTGTAGGTTTAGGGATTTTAGTGGGAAAATTATCTACACTATTTAATATTGTATGCAAATTAGGGAGTTTTAACTTACGTTTCTTTTGGATTCTACCTGTGGTTGAGAGAGCTGAGGTGGCACACTTACTCACGCTGCGACTGCCATCATGGACCTGGTGGACCCTACCTGGACCTCGTTCCCCCGCTTTACTGCACTCCCCTGTTTCGAACACAGAGTACCGGTATCTCTTCGAGGATCTACTACTACTCCGTCGGCCGTCATCACGGTCCGTATCATCCTTATTCTCACTGTCTAAGTCTTTCATGAAAACATCCCCACTGTCGTCTCCTCCATCATCGTCATTGTCATTCCCGGAAGAGGATTTCGTTAACAGGGAGGCCGACGGCGAAGCTCGCTTGACATCTAGCCTGACACTTGTGGTGAAAAATTGTTCTGTACTTGGTTGGCCAATGATTTTATTCGTGTATAGCGGCGCATTGCCATGGCCCACCATTAATGGTGCATTTAGTTTACAAGCCTCCAAAAGAGAATGTTCCACCTCCTTTTTCACTTTGTCCCAATCCCGATCACTTGTGGAGCTTTTATGTCCAATCCTACCACAACGCTTACAGAAGATAAATACACCCTCATATCTGAAATCCACCCACACTGTTCTACCTGTCTTATATTCGACATACATGCCAGGGATGAGTGGCTTCTTAACATTAAACCAGACCAAAGCCCGATAATATTTTTTTGTCCCTGGAGTATGGGACTTATGGTCCAGGCGAAGAACATGCCCCACACGAGACAAGAGGGCTTCAACAACTTGCCATGATCCTAAAACAAGATGAATACCTTCGACTTTCACCCACAAAGCTGTATCCGTGAAATTAAACAAACGGAGGGAATTTGACATTTTCCAAGACTTCAACATGAGGAGAGCCCGATGATAATTTATCACTCCATATAACCCAAGCAAGTCCTTGTCATCAATAGTTTTGCGGTAGAAAAGGTAGAGTTTCCCTCCTTGTGAACCTGAATCCTCTTTTGGGTTATCCACGAGTCAACCCAGTTTGGATGAATTCTTCTGAGAACTCTCTATCATCTATAAACTTACCGACCATCAGTAGATCAAGACTATCTTTTGTCAATAGAAACGCTTCCGGCGGAGGTTTATAAAACGGACCCTGCTTGCGATGGAAAACAACAAACTGACTAGTCGATTGCGATTCACTTGACTCCATATTGAAGATGAAACCTAGACTTTAACAGTAATAATCTTACAATAGTTCTCTGAAATTCAACCCAACCTAATTTGAAACGAAAATTCACAAGAACTCATAAGAGTTTTAGCCAATCTATTAATTTGAATTCAGAGTTTGAGAATGGGGGGAGTAAAGAAATTGGAGTGGAAATTGAGAAACTAGATTTAACTCTTGAATATAGAGAATTAAGACTTGAATTTTTCACTGGAAAAAGAACCGAAGAGGAGCGATTTTTAGAGTGAGAAAGTGGTAGACAGAGAACCTCTCATTTTTTTAGTCCTGGTAAAATTGTACATCTCTTTCATTCCCGTCCTGTTTTTTTGGCACTTTTCAATTAAGTTCAATTCAACTTACTTTATTTCAGTTAAGTTCAGTTAGTTTCTCTTACAATTTTAGTTTAGTTTAGCTTAGCTCTGTTCAGCCAAAGCACAAAGCCTCACGGTGCTGATCTCTCAGATATTAGGCAGAAAGAGTGATGTTGGATCCTTTAGTAAATGTATTTAGTATTTAATATGCATTCACTAAAAGAAAAACTAACATTGTTTGTTTTGGAACATTTAAATGATTTTGTTTGGAACACACCTAATAAATGTGCTGTTTTGTAGTAGCTACCTCATATAATTTTTTTTAAAAAAGTTCCTTACAAAACTAAAAGGTTTGCATTGCACTACCAATTGATAGAGTCCTTTACTATCTACAGTGTATGGGGACCTACAAGTTTGATTTCATGTGACTACTTTCAACTCTTTTTTTTCCAATTTAGGCTTCGTTCTTTTGTAATAAAAGAATCTGAACTAAACTAAATTGAGAGAAACAAAAATACAGAGAGTAACTGAAGTGAACTGGGGTAAGAAAGGGGATCCCAACCCATAAAGAAACTTCCAGAGACTGAAAACTAGGGATTTCTACCCTCAAGCAAATATTTACACACAAACTCCCCAAATTGGGGTTGATTAGAGTCGAACACCCGACCATATGGTTGGGAGGTGGGAGCTCCAACCATTGGGCTCCCACATGACTTCAAATGAGCCCGGTCAGCGGGCTTGGGTTTGGGCAGAATTTTTTGGCCCATTTTCGATCCTGACCCAGCCCGAATTTTTTTGCCTTTGGGACGGGTTTTGGGCAAGTCGAAAATGACTTTTTAAGTCTAACTTTCGGTCCAACCCGATTTTGGCCCGAAATGTCGGGTTTTGGGCACAAAAAATTGGCCCGAATATTGGCCCGACCAATGGTCAATTTTTTTAGGGATGGCCCAGCCCATGATTACCTCTATACTCTAGTATCATTTTATTAGCTTTTGGCCCTCAAGAGTTGGGTGACAACTCATAATTAGACACGAAAGAGGCAAAATAGAACAACAGAGATGCCAAACTATTGCAGCTCTGCAAAACCACATAAGGAATTAAGATATTCTGTTATGAGTGTTTTTGGTTAAAATTTCAAAATTGTATATACAACATACAATAATTATTACCAAATTTTGTTTTATTGGATATGAATTGGAGCCTAAACTGTGAACACTTAAATTCATATCGGATCCAAAAGCCCGGATATTTGGATGAGTTATGAGTCACTCTGACATTGAATGATAAGAAAACCAACTGGTTTAAATTGATTTAGACTTTGAATATATTTCAAATTACTTTCACTACTCCACTCACCAGACAAGCAATAGACCAAAACTTTTATTAAGGTAAACTTAATTTGACAATTTAGCCAACATTACTTAGAATCGAAAACAAATTCATTAATGAAAAGTTATACGGAATAGTGATTTTTGGTTTTGATTTTGACATTTTCTATTTAGATCGAGTAAAATATCAACATCTAAATGTTCTTGATTCTCTTAATATTTTCAACTTGAAAAGGTACTACTAATTAGCAGTATGTTTTAAAATATGATAAGGAAAAGGAAACACTCGGTCAAATTCTTGCGCTAGTAAACATAGTTCAACTTTACAGCCAAACCTTTGAGAGTGAGAAATAATAAGAGAAACCTTTACCCAAAAATCGTAATTGATAAAGATCGGACGTTTGACCTAAGGTGAGATCGCTACCAATTGCACCAACTAGGCAAGTACTAATTAGTTAAAACAGAAATTAACTTATCCCTAAGTACACAAGAGGAGACCACCACGCTTCACCAATTTAACTGTGATCACAAAGTCAGAAAATTTTACTATGCAAAAAATTACATTGGACTATTACGTATTGCGAACTAAATTACTAAAACTTGCTCCAGAGAAATAATAAAAATCATGCTATTTTGACAATAAGAGTGTTCACTTGACTTTAAAAAAAATATAACTTTAAGGTTTGATCAGGTTCAATAAGATGTAAATATAAGATAAAATTATGGTTAGTCAAGTACAATTCATTAAGTCTACTGAATTTCAAGCTAAGTTAAGAAAAGACAACTAAAGGCCTAAATAAGAAGAACCAACCATTTATTTCTGGAGTGCAACCATTACAAGTCTGCTCGTTACACAAATGGAATTCAGACACGAACTGATGAATCAGAAAGGCCAACAGGTAGTTGGTTCTCCCATTCTCCTACTCGCTGATGTTGAAAAAAGTTGCTGAGAATTGTATTGTCAATATACTTAGTAGTCTTTCCATGCATCAAGTATTACATACATACGTGATACGTCTTCGTTGATGAAATTAACAAAATGTGATTCTTGACAAGGCCGTTGTCTTTCTATGCATCTAGCATTACATTTACATATGATGCTTTTATGATATAGTCGCAAATTTGCTTGATTTAGTTTATGTATGTAGTGAAAAAATAAACACCCTTCATAAGGTAAAGCCTAATTTGTCATCTTTAACTATATAAAACTCAACCTAATGGTTTGGCACAGCTGGATATCCATATAAATATCAACTGAATGACCAATATTAATAATCTCACTAACAGCGCGGCAACGCCTCACAAAATATATATGCCAAATAGAAAGTCATCATATTGGGAATCACATAAATTAAAATATCAATCTTTCAAGAGCGTGGATATTGTCAGTGCCCGAATTGATTAATGTATGTATAGATTTAATTATCACATTATCCAACCTTTCATAAGGGATTGAGATAATTATCAAAAGCAACCCTTTGTAATAGTGCAAACTGTTGGAGAGGGGAAAAAATTGTCAACTTAGCTTACCCTCTAAAAATATAATCCAATACTATAAAAATAATTAACTTTATTCTTTATCAATAGAGTGGATGTAGTATTGTAACTCGAATAGATAGAATAACTTCTAGTGAATAGTTCTGAAGTAATTCTTTCTATTTTTAGTGTTAAAATCTATTGTAAAACCTCTTGTATTATTTCTTATTAAGCAACCAAGCAAGGTGATATAAACGAGATTCGATCCCAAGTCTTGAATAGACTTTACCAACAAGCAAGATGGCATCCACAAAACCTCTTGTATTATTAATTTATTAGCTTGTGTTATGTAACAAAAGATACTACTACCAACATCATTCTACTCTGTTATGCACATGCCAAATCCCCATGTAAAATTTACATTAGCTCCTATTATTGATTCCCAATGAAAACCTCGATAATTTGCAGCCCCTGTTATATAGCAAAATATACTCCGTAGCTACACTGCTAAATCAATCCGAGCTAAGCTAAAGACACATACCCATTTCTCTTCTGTTCATGCTACATATGAATAGATCTTCATATCAAATTCAAGAACGTTCTAATAACATGAATTTGATTTCAAATTATATAAATTTAAAAAATAACCCATATACAACCCACACATAAAGCCTTGTGAATCAACAGAATTGCAAGCAAACACTGCTTCCTAAATTTCGCTGGTGATCCAAAGTAAATTCCATCAGAAGATCAGCCAAATCAAGTATACTTCAATGTAAAACCCACTTTGATCCTAATATTAGTAGAAACCAAACATTATGCAATCATCTGATGTTCAGGTCCGAATGTAGTTGAGCAGCATCTTTCACGAAAGGGATACTGGGATATACACCAGCAAGAGCACACCGCACACACTCTAACACCGTAAATAAGAAGAAAAGTGTCGCGGCAGACCAAAAATGTGGAGGGAAGAACTTCGAGGGGAACCAATTGCCTGATACTCCGATCACCTGCACCAAAACCCCTAGCAACAACGCGTTGATAACATGAAACCTGAAGAAATGAGGCCACTCTTTCCGTCTTACAATCCAGAAGTAATACATGATAGGGTAACATGAGAGGACAAACTTGGGGAGTGCTAAGAGGGAGCTGTGTAATGGGAATGCTAGATTATCAAAGTTCTCGAGAAATGGTGGGGGATTATTTGAAGGGTGAGCATGGGCCCAAGTGAGCTGATCTAAGAAATTCATTAGATATGGTAGGCATGCCAAAGACCTCCACCACCATTTTGGCTTCTCTGTCATTGGAGGGTATGGTGGGAGACTGAAGAGTTTGTCCTTTGATGCCCTAGGGAGATAAGAACCTCTTTTCAAAGGTGAGAATTGCAGGTTCTGTAAGAAGTTATCTTCCTTTGGATGCTTGTTCAACACGGGAGCTGAGAGAGCCGCAACATGCAAGGGGATAGCTGAAAATATTCAGTAAAGCAATCAGAATTCAGTAGCTTCTTAAAAGGTGGACCATATGTTACTCCGACTCTTCATTTTACCTCAACAGCCAATGTTGGATCCTCGACACTTTTGACATGGGAAGGGACACTTCAAAAAATCATGGAAAATTATCATATACCGAGTGCCTGTGTCCAACACAAATACTTCGAGTCTGAGTAACATAGGGTGGACCACAGAGGTACAGAGGAAATTCCTCCAACTAAACAAGAATTTCAGCAACAATAGCAATTACTCATTCACTCGTCAATTGTTCTGTGTTTTGTTATAGATGGAGACCGGAGGGTTAGATATAAGCAATAATACAGTAATGGAAATAATTTTAAAAAAAGAGCTCCAGTATTCTAAGAAGCCTTGAGCAGAGAGTGTACTCTCATCAGCAAACCAGATACAAAAGAAAACTGACATTTTACTAACAAGTGGTGATCTTCTTTAAACCATTGCATTAGAATATTAGATACAGTGATCATTTCCAATTTAAAACAAAGTATGAGTGGTGTAATTGGCTTTTTGATTACTCAAATCTCAATTTCAGGCACACAGCTGCTAAAGCACTTCAAAAGAAATATCATGCTTTAATTGTAACTTGAATATACGGATGGAAAAAGAAACATATACTCTCGGAGAGCATGTAGCTACTCACCCTTACTCTTCAAGCTTGGGAACGTCTTTCTCAAAGGCAAAGAGAATGTAGTTGGAACCTCTATAGGGTCACAAACAGGCTTTCTACAACGATGATTAAGAACAACCGGTGCATAAAAGCATGGTTTTGCTATAACACCTGTGATATAATAAGAAATAACACTTAGAAAATTGCAGGACAGATACAGAGGAGTCTAAATTTCAACAAGTTATTCTGTAATCTGCAATTTCTCACATAATCATCCTTATTCTCAACTACAACATGCGGAACATTATTCTAGCATAAAATGAAGCTTCCAGTTTCGTATTATAATGCTAGCCAGATCACAGATGACTGTTATCATCGAAGAGCAACTAAAACAACACATTCAACATTGTAAATGTCAGCTTAGATACGGTATGTTAAACAACCCACCCACACAATAACACAAACGTAGAAGAAAATCCTCAATGAGTTACAAGAATACCAAGTTAAATATACTTGCACATCTCCATATAAGCATCTACTGATCTACACTATGTTTAAATGAGGCAACAATAGCATTTGCATGAAAGAGGCCTGATTGTCCCTTGGAAAATACATGCATAAGATTGTACACTGTCATCCGATAGCATTTGCAATAGCGGCACCTGATTCATTTTTATGTCACAGAGAACATACACGCACAAATTGCGTGCACGGAAATCTGGAATGAGGAAAAGGTGTAGAAATGTATGTATACTTCAATTTAACCATCTTTGCTAAAACTACAGAAATATTAGGAAATTCTCTAATTGTGCTTAATCCATCTAGTTTTGCACAACTTCCCTTCCACACTAATGGAGACATTGTTTGAAATGAGCAAGTTTCATTGTGTTGTTCTTGTTTGAAAATTTTCCTTTTTAAACCTCTATTCTCTCATTTCCCTTGCAATGCCAAATAAGTCCCACTTACCCTAAACCTACCTTTTCATCGTTCTTTCTAATATATCGGTTCAAGATTTGACATTTATCGACTCCCAATTACCTGTTGGAGATAATTTTAGAAAAATCTAGAAGATACCTTAAAGGGAAGTAAAATATTTGAGAGATAAATGATAAGTAACATCTTCAAGTATGAAGAAAATTCTAGAATTTGTTGGATAATATCATGGCAAAATGACAGTGGAATACTCTAGAAGTTTGGAGAAAACACTCAAGTAAGCTTGAATAAGGTTTAGAGTAGTATAAATAGAGGTGAAGACATTTGTTGTGTAACATGGAGAATTCCCACACAATACACTCCCACATAATTAGGGGTGAGACATAAGCTCACCATACATAAAAGAGTGGAGAGATATGTGAGACATGAGCTCACACACAAAAAGTATATGAGAGTTATTGTTGTAAGGCGTGGAACAAGTGTCCCACCAAAATATATTGTTTGTACAATTTTTGATGTAATCAATACTTTGCAATTTATTAAATTGTAAAATTGTATTTTCGAGTCCAGTACAATTCCGCGTGCGCCCCCAAATTTCTATCATGGTATCAGAGCCGGAGAATGATTACGAAGAAATTGAAGACCGAAGGCCCAAGAGATGAAGGATTACAAGATTTGAAGAAAGTATAGAACATAGCGAGAGAAAGAGAGGTAAGTGCTAAATCTAAAATTTCCTGAAAGAAGATAATAAAGAAGGGGAAATTAAACTAGAAGAAGAAATTTATGGAGGAAAATGGAATAAAAAAGTTGAGAAAAAAAAAAGAAAGATGGAGAAACAAAATTTTTGATGAAAATTTCGAGAAAGAAAGATAAAAAAAAAAAGAGAAGTAGTTGGTTAGTGACATGAGCACTAACAAAAAATAAAATGATGGGGAAGGTTGATGACATAAGCGTCAACAAGAAAAATAAATTTGGAGAAATTTCACTAAAAGAATGTTGAAGAAAAAAAAGATTCAAAATTTGACGGGTCGTTGTATACTCGCCAAATATAACCTAATTTATCCAATATATGATAAGTATAGGGTCGAAATCCACAATGAAGTAGGGTTAAGTCAAGAGTTAATTAGCTAACTACAATGAGCTAAATCAATTTTTGGGTTTTGATTGAAAGTTTAGCAATGATTCTAAATTCTAATTAAACTAGAAGATTTGCAAAGTAAATCAACGAACAATTAAAGGAGATAAAACAAGGGTAAAGAAACTAGGGGATTAGGGGGATTCACCAACACTCAATCCAAGAATCCAATCATCAAAGCCAAGGGGAAACAAATGGAGGATCACAAGGGGAAAATCACGCACATATGAACTCTAATTACTCTCTCGAGCTAATTAGAGGAGCTTGATTAGTCATTCATGACCTATTCTCATGGCATGAGCAACCAATCCCTAAACTAGAAAATGCCTATTTTCATGGAGATCCTAGTCTAGCAACCAAACTTAGTTTATTCCTAGCTTCATCTCTCAATCCTTCACTAGGAATTCCAAATATGCAAGTTAAGTGGTGATCAATTACCCAACAAACCAAGTAAAACAAGTTTGATCAACAAGTTCAACCCCAAAAGTTAACCCCCTAACTTAGATCTAGGATCCAAAGAGTAAATGAAGGTTACATCCCTTCCCCTAGTAAGAAACTACTCACACATTATAGAAATAAAACAAAACAAAGCTTGAAATAACTTCATCACTATAACCATGGAGGAAAAAGAGAAAAATGCAAATAATCAACTAATAAAGCAAGATCTAAACAAACAAATCATGAAATAAGCAAGAATAATGGAAGGAAAGAAGAAAATAAAAAAAGATTACCAACTTTAAACTTTCATTAATGAAGAATGGAGATCCAAAAGCTTCAAACTTCCACTTTTCTCTCTCCTAGGGTTTTGCTCTAAACTTGAATGCTAAAACAAGATCTAATCTCTCTCTAATCTCTAGTTAATAATTGCCTAAGATAAAATAAGAGGAGTCCCTCTTATATAGTCATAAGAAATAAAACAGAAAATTACAAAACAACCCCCGCATTAAAACAAACAAAGTCGTAAAAAGGTTTCCGGAAAAATGACCCGACCCGGGCGGGTAAGATGACCCGAGCCCTCGGGTCACCTGACCCGGGCGGGTAATATTAGTGATGGGTGGTGACATGAGCACCACAACAAAAGAAAAATTGGAGAATCAGATATTTTTGGGCGACGGCCGGTGACACGTGCATCAGTAAGATAGTTGGTAACCTGACTACTAACAAGAATATCATAAAAATTGAGAAGATGGAGGTTGGTAACATGAATACCAACAAAATTTCAAAGAAAAATAGAAAATGGAGATTGAGAAGCAATAAGAAGAAATTATTTTGGAGAAAATAAAGAAAAAGTTGGGATTAAGGGGAGTAAATCAGTAAAGTTTGGAAGTATATTTTTCTAAAATTAGGGGGAGTGTTGGAGATAATTTTAGAAAAATCTAGAAGATACCTTAAGTAAAATATTTGAGAGATAAATGATAAGTAACATCTTCAAGTATGAAGAAAATTCTAGAATTTGTTGGATAATATCATGGCAAAATGATAGTGGAATACTCTAGAAGTTTGGAGAAAACACTCAAGTAAGCTTGAATAAGGTTTGGAGTAGTATAAATAGTTACTTGAGTAAGGTTTGGAGTAGTATAAATAGAGGTGAAGACATTTGTTGTGTAACATGGAGAATTCCCACACAATACACTCCCACATAATTAGGGGTGAGACATGAGCTCACCATACCTAAAAGAGTGGAGAGATACGTGAGACATGAGCTCACACACAAAAAGTATATGAGAGTTATTGTGGTAAGGTGTGGAACAAGTGTCCCACCAAAATATATTGTTTGTACAATTTTTGATGTAATCAATACTTTGCAATTTATTAAATCGTAAAATTGTATTTTCGGGTCCAATACAATTCCGCGTGCGCCCCTAAATTTCTATCATTACCCGCATTAACTCCATTCACCACCCTTTTTCTATCATATTACCTACTTACCCGCTTTTGGTTTCTTCCACATTACTTCTACGAAAAACAAAAAGAAACGAATGGGTATTTTTTTTTTACGGGAGGAATGGAGTACTTCAAAACAATGGAAAACTACAAATTCTTTAATGTTTCAATAGTTCTCCCTAACAAACAGTAATTTTCTACTTTTTCTTCATAATTTGATTTCATCACTACTAACAAATAACAAATCTTTTTTTATGTACAACAAGATTTCTTGAAGTAAAGTAACCTAGGAGAAAAAAAAGCTTATAAACAAAAAAAAACATATAACTAGAATCACAGAGACATTAATTCTTTTTATTTCATCAACTACACTAAAAGAAAAGTCAGTTCTTTGATTTCTTTAATGATTTCTCCTAGGGAAAATCCAAGATTACTGGGTAAGTTTCGGTGTATTTAGTTATATAAATGTAATCATAGACATGAAAACAAAAATCATAATATAACAACAAATCAAACATCGAACATAATTAACAAGGAACGTAATTTTGAGCGTACAAAGAGATAAACTGCAATCAAGCGAAGAAATTACCTTGCATATTTCACAAAAAATGTCGAAAATCTCTTGCTTTATTTTGCTATTGATTTTATTTTACCTCGAAATAAAACTTTTTGATACCACGTAGAATTTGTACTGGTAGAGGATATAAAACTTTTTTTTTTGTTGGGAGGTTTCTCTAGAATATGGGTTTTGCCGTGGAGAAGGGTTTTTGTATTCTCATGAATTAAATATAAGAAGAGTAGTCATTGGGCCCAAAGCTATTCAAGTTCAATTGTTCGGATAGTATGTGGTTTAAAATCAGATTTCTCAACTGAATGTATTCATGGGTCTGCTTGTCCTAGTTTTACTTTAGGGCTTGGGCTTGGGCTAGGGCTAGGGCTAGGGCTAGGCCATAATTCTTTTGAACTAGTCTATAGATATCTTAAGTTGACCTAGCGGATCGAAATTCAGACGAATAGGCAACAAATTACAAATATGTTGTCACTTATCAAACAAGCTACTTCCTCCGTTTTTTAATAAGTGATACGTTTTCCTTTTTGGGAAATGTCTTAATAAGTGACATATAGCTCAAAGTAGTAAAAAATACTTATCATTTATTACATCTTTGCCATCATTTAATTGTTTCACCTACTCACTTTATCCAATACACAAATTTGATTAGTTATGTAAATGGTCTCAACTTTCTGTCTCTAAGAGGAAGTATATGTTAAATTTTCTTTGACAATCAAAACTGACCTCAATATTTGTCACGAGTTTATACAAGAGGGTTTAAGAAACTTTCCTAAACATTAACTCCTAAAATATATCCAACTAGACTCCTCGTTGTACAATAGATTATTTATATCTCCTAATTTTCTCTTATTGACTTTAATCATATCTTTTAGTACTAGACTTCTATTATCACAATAATATCTTATATTTACTCTGTTCTATTATTATTGCAACACTAGCTCTTGGCACAATTTCTATGAAAAACATGTGCAGAGGAGAGATATAGATAGATAAAAGATGGGACCCATGTAATAGGAGAAAAATAGAGAGAAAATAAAACCAAATAAAGAAACGTTGCAATTAATATAAAACTTACAAAAAGGGAAACTTTGTAACCGTCTCATAATATAGTGCTTGTTTCTATTTTGAGGTCAAACTTTAAAATCTTTGACCAAATATTATCATTAATATATATAAAAAAAAGCATACTTATGTAGAATTTTGTTAGATTCACCTTAATGTGAAATTTTATAATATCAACTTTTTATATTTTTTACTGATACAAAATTGAAGATATTGAAGGTCAAAGGTATATCTTTGAGACAGTGAAAAAAGAAACAAACCACTATATTATGAGGAGTTAAGCATAAGATAAGGACCTCAAGTTTTGATTTTTTCGCCGATTGGGACCTAGAGTTTTTTTTTTTCACCGTTCAAGACCTAAAACCAAATTCTGATGATAAAAGTTAACCTTGGGTTAATATATGGGTCCCACGTGAGTTATTCTTACTCATACCTCACCATTTCTTCAATACCAAAGCATGCTTTTTTAACCTCCAAATTTAAAAAATATTTTTTTGCAATCACAAATCCAATTTTTTCTTTTGTAATATTTGTTTCAAATTTGCTCTAATCCTTTTCAAATTCAACTCTTCCATATATTACAAAATGTTAATCACTGTTGTCATTTTTTTACCCAATCAATTCTTGTGTTTTCCTAAAAATTGTAGGGTTCTTTCGGAATTTCTAGCAAAATTCATTCAACGGTTTTGGGTGTAAATTCAATCTTAATCTTGCTAATGTTTCTTATAAAGCTTCCCTTGAAATGATCTTATAAGCAACCATTAGAGCTTCCAAGGAAATTCACTTTAGCTTGCGGAACTTTTTCATGTTAAGTAGGCTTATTCAAATGTCTTACATTCAGAAACTACCGATTACAGTTTTGAAACTTCCATTACATTCAGAATGTTTTTAGTTTTGATGAGGTTGCACTGTATCAATGCTTTTTCTTGAATTAAGCTTCTAGGAGGTCGCACACAAGATGTTCGCTTCATTGCTTGAAAGAGAAATTTTGGTTCAATTCACCAAATTCTTCAACAAATTCAGATTACCTAAACCCCAATCTCCTTCTCTCACAGCCGTTTCTCCTTCTTCCTCTCTCACCCAACCTAAACCCCATTCTCCCTCTCTCATAGCCATTTCTCCTTCTCCCTCTCTCACCCTAATCTCTCACACCAGAATCTCGTCATCTCGTCATATCGCAGAGTACCTCATGAATGGATTTCTGAGTGTTTTGGACACCCTTTTTATGGCAACCTTAGCACAGTACCAGAATACTTGACTGTGATTCATCTTCTTCACTGCAGGACTGCCAATACTAAGAAATGCTGCAATGGAGTTCCTGAACTGAATTCAGTTTTTTTTTTGGATCCTAGATTATACAGTTTTGGTGGGAAGAACAAACATGGTGTTTTTGCTTTTTTTGGATGAAGCAAACTGGTTCATTTGTTCCACGTATTTAAGCTATTGATGAAGTAATGGTTACTTTTTTGGATTTTATGGAACATTTAATGCTTTTATTATTATTTTTTAATTATTATACCTCCGGTGTGGTTAACGTGTGGTTAGGTTGCCGGATTTCCCAACCCAGGTCCTATATGTTGCATAAAAAAAGAACAGGTCCCAAAGGGTGAAAAAAAGCAAACTTGAGGTCCTTCTTGTTTGCTTAACTCATATTATGAGACAGAGGGAGTATACTTCCTCTGTTTTTTTTTAGTTGCAACATTTGCCTTTTTACATTTACCGAGACACTTATTTGAACGTTAATATCTCATATTGGGTGTAAGTAAAAATTATAAAAATTTAATATTTGGAATCATCGCATTGAGATGAATCTAACAAGACTCCACTTGACTATGGTGCGAGATTACTTAACAAAGTTGGTTGATGAATAGTGCCAAAAAGTAAATGTTGCAACTAAAGAAAGAGAGGTAGTATTATACAAACCGTTAATATAAACAAGTGATCAAATCAACCCATCGACCATAGCCAATCGTGAATTGGCAAACATCTAACGATCCATTGGTGCTTCCGAAGGCACCACTAATCCACGATACGATCAAGTCAGTAACAAAGATTTAAGATTATAAGAAACACAAGGTGAAACTTGAAAGTGGACAACCGCTTTACTCCCACCACTTCTCTCTTTCATAGACAAAAGCTGACACTACTAAAATTGACAACCCCATAAATAAAATAAACAACCATAAAGTAAACACAAGCAACCCCAAAAACACAAATTTTTTTTAATAATAAAACACAAAAGGGACCCACAAAAAGCTCAATTCCCAAAGTCATCTTCTCTCTCTTCAACCCTTTTTAACTCCGTCTCATAAAACTAACGCCGGTTTCAGGTTTTACTTTCTCTCTCCTCCTCCTCCTCCACCTTCTCTCTCTACATCTATGGTTTCCGACGTTGCTCATTTTTGTATCATATCGTAAACCCAATAATTATTCAAGGTACGAATTTCCATTTCTTCGAAAACGGAAAACCCTAACTTTTTGTCCTTTGTTCAAATGCGGATTACTTTTTTTTCTTCTTGATTTTAGTCGACGAGTTTTATTCTTAGTTTACTTTTGTAGATTGTTTCGTTGTTTGGTAGATAATTTGATGCATTGTTGGAAATTAACGTTGATTGCAAAATGAGAAGAATTTTGATTTGAATTAAGTGAGATTGTTAGGATTTATTTATGCTTTTTTGGTGATGTAGTTTTTCAATTGAGTGTTTGATTGTAAAAATAGTATCGGAGACGAAACGAAATTTTTCCTTTTTCATTGTGAAGTTGAGGTTCAGGGGATTTTAAGGTGGATGAGACTTGGTAAGACTGTATAGTGGTAGAGTTGTAAGTTGTGGTGTAGTATGAAATGATGTTTGCTTTAATCTAGTACATTATAACCAAGAGGATGGTGGTGTTGGTTCGACAACCGTTTCGAGAGAGGTGTGGGGAGGAGGGATAGAGGGAGTATTGATTAAGGGTTGGAAATTGAAAGTTGTCTCCGTGAGGATTGATGAGGCATTTTGATGCATTTGTGAGTGGGGATAGTAAGTAAATAGGTTCTGAAAGAGTGTACTGTGTTGAAGGATATTGAAATGATCGGTTGACAGATTTCAGTTTCACGATGTTTTGATATAATATCTTACATGTTTTGAGGGCCAATACTTGAGATTGTAATCTATATGGCTAGAGAAATTATAACAAATACAGTAGTGAGTCTATCAGCTTCTGGAGCCTTTGGTGGCGCTCGTGTTTGCAGTGTTTTGGTGGAGTTGTTGGTTGTGGAATGGCATCATCACATTGTGGGCCCGGTGTGACTAGTGGGATTCATTAGCAAGGTAGGATTATTGTTTTAGTCTAAGTGCATGTTTGGTGCAACTCATGGAATTGAAAGGGAATGATATCAAATAGGGGGAAGTAATGATAACAATAATTGTTATCTTTATTAGTGTTTGGTTCCATATGAACGGGTCACACTTATAATTGTGGGATTGAGGAGGGTAATCTAATGTGTTACCATAGGGTTGAGGAGAGTAATATTTAGGTGGAAATGGTTATCCACAGGAATTGGAAACCAATACCTCACCCCTCATACCAAACATGTTATGTAAATGGTTTCTTGTTTCTGATTCTAGCACTTAAATACTACTATCTCATACCAAACATGTTCTAAGAATGAGAGAAAGAGAGAGGGTTTTTCTTTTTCCTTACTCAAACTTTTATTTCTTGGGGGTGGACAGAGGGAGAATTTTCTCTATTTATTTAAGTAAATGGTAGTAACGATTTTTGTAATTGGGTAAATGATTTCTGTATTTTGCGAGTTCAATCTGTTATCTCTTTAGTGATCTAAATTTAGTTCTTCATATTCATTATGTTGGTTCTCTATCATCTTAGAAAGAAACTACAAAACCAAGTTCAAAGTTATAGTGGTAAGATCAGCTTACATTACTTGCAAATTGGTTGTTGATGATTCTATAGAAGTTATTAGGCATGCTTGTAACATTAGTATACTCGTTTAGCAAGATCTCCAAATAAACTCTATGGTTGACATTGACTGAGTTTCAAGATTACTGTGAATGCGAATAAAAGGAAAATTAGCAAACAAAAAAAAGAACCCTAAATCAAATGTAACTTAAACTAGGAATGTAAAAAGCTGCTAAGCATTTAGATTTGAACTATGATAAAATATGAAATATTTACATCTTTACTCTCTCTGTTCTCCCCTCCCCATGTTTCTGTTGATCAACCTATGCATGTTAAGAAAGTTGAAGAGAAATGAAGTTTTCTACTTCTTTCATAATATAAAGTGCTTATTCAGTTGTTGACGACAGTGTCTATGGTAACCAGAAGTTAGCCTTCTAAGCTACCTTGCTCAGTTGCTCTTAAGCTAGAAAACTGCAAAGTGGTAAGCCAGGAGACTTCTTGCTTGGATGAGATTTTGATGATAAAAAATGGGTAAAAGCTTCTTTTTCCTAGAAAGGAGCCGTTGAAGGAGGACAGAGATAGAATTTGCCATGCATCTGTCAGCATCAGACCCGCCAAAGCTGTCTGACAGATAAGGGAGCAAACTTCTTTTTTTAAATGAATTTTCCGATTAGGGTAGCTTGTGTGTGTGAATCTGCTCCGCCAACCAGGACCAAAAGTGTTGTTCCGACAGTTAAGCTAGTTAGCTTCTGGCATAGCAGGATCAAACTTTTATAAGTTGGTGGACCTAAGGTTCAATCATTCACATTAATGCGGTTTTTATATATTCAGTGCTCAGAACTTCGCCAGCCATGAGTTTATGCTTTTGCTCTTTGTTTCCAAGCAGCTACTGTTAATGCTTTCATCCACGTTCAGCAATGTTGATCTGAATGTTTTTGAGTTGATGAATTCATTATTCTGTAGTTCAATTTATGTGTATGCTTATTATTGAACCACAAATAACAACATAAATCGGCATAGCTGGTTGGTCTGGTCGTGATAGGCCTAGAGAGAGACACAAGATGCTATGCTCTTACATGTTAACTGATCTTGTCATAGTTTCATTCCTGCAGGTAGATGTTGCATGCTCAGTTTTGTGGTAGATCTGTTTCTTGAGATTCCCAAGTCAGATTGTTTTTTTAGTTGCGTATGACTTGGAATGGGTTCAGCTTGTTGCGTAGCTGCTAGAGATACTACTATTCCCAGCAGAAGCAGAAACGGAGAATCTCAGAGGCATACGAGATATTCTCCATCTTGGAGCTTTCAGTGGGATAATTACCGGCGTGTGGCAGGTGAAATCGGGAATCCTTCAAGTCAATCTGGGGAAAGAACAAGTGTAGATGTTAGAGTAGAGCTGAAAGATGGTATCGATTCAGAAAGGGGAATTATTTCAGATGGTGGTAGCCCTTTGCATAATCTTGGCACACCCATTTCACAGAAGTCCCCTTCCTATGAAGGTGTCAGCACAAACTACATGTCTCCTTCAGGTAAACCAAATCCAGTGGCTTTTATAGCTATTTGTATAGTGTTGTGCTAATTGATTTTACTGGACAAGAATGTAATTTTCTTTCAAGTCATCACCTATTAGCATATCATACAATTGTAGTATCCATGTGTTTATTTTGTTACCCATATACTTCCATTTACTGCATTCAATTTGTACATCAAGTCTAGGTTTAAGCTTTCTTCCCCCTTCCCCTCCCCCCCCACCCCAACAAAAAAAGAAACTATTGTTTGTTGAAGTGTTTTCATTCATTGGTTGAGACAGGATTCTGTTGAAATTGAGAAAACCCTACTTTACTTGATTTCCTGAATTGACAGTTTTGTTGCACAATTGCTTTAATGTGATGCTTAGAACATACAGGCTCTTGAATAGTCAAATTTTTAGCCTTCTAAGTTGATTAACAAATAAAACTATTTTTACTTGGTTTTACTGTTAATCTAGACTTGTAAGGTGGTTTTTGTTATGGTGTGAGTTTGTTTTATCTTGTGGCTACAAGAAACTTCAACACCGGTCTTGTGATTGATAGTTATGTTTAACCTGTGACGCTACTGAAAATTTTTGTGTCTGGTAAACTTAGGACTGTTTGCTTGCTCAATGCAGTTATGAATAGCTATCTTGATAATCTGGTCGTTCTACTTCTCTTTCTTTTGCATCGTCTGATGCGTATTTTGTTTTTGGTGTTCCAGAGACATCTATGACAAGCAACCACTTCTCAAAGGTGAGCTCAGAAACATTCATGTTGGCCCATCTAAGAACTTTTATGGCTGTTTTGGTTGTGTTGGGTTATTTCTTTGTCCTCTTGTTGTTTGACCCGGTGATCACACTATTCAACAGATGAATAATTCTCTGGAAGTGCCTGAAATTTCTGCTGTCCCAGCGACTCTTCAATATTCCATGCCTTCATGTTCATCTTTCTCAACACCTGGTGAATACTTGTGCTCACAGCGACATCTGGTTCCTGCCAGTTCAACTCCATCAAGACGTGCTCGACGGTCACCTGGACATCAGCTCTTTAGGCAGATTTCAGATAGTAGAATCCTGGGGTTGAAATCCCCAAATAGCAATTCGATCTCAGAAGGAAGACCATCATTTGTGCTCTCCACATATAGCAATGACCTGGCTGGTGGATCTTCCGATGGGTGGTCATTGCGCACGTTTTCTGAACTTGTTGCCTCCTCTCAAAGAGAAAGATGGTCTTTTGACAGTGAGCGTTTTGGTTCTGGTCGTCACAAGATTAGTGGGTCAAGCAGCAGGTTCTCTTATTCCCCCTTCTCTTGATCTTCAAACATGTGGGGCGTGCTTAAAGGTCTTGGCAGAATTCTCAGTTGTTGCTGTTCTAGTATGTGGTCATGTGTATCATGCTGAATGCTTAGAAAGCATGACTACAGAAGCCGAAAAATATGACCCTGTTTGCCCAATATGCACTGTTGGGCAGAAGCAAGCCTCTAAAATGTCTAGAAAAGCTTCAAGGGCAGAGGCTGACTTGAGAATGAAGTTTCAGAAAATATCAAGAAACCGTGTTATAGATAGCTATCTTGATGGTGAAGTTGATAACTCTGAACGTCAGAAAATTATAGGCAAAGGAAAGTTACCCAAGTTGGAGCCAAGCTCTAGTTCAAGGATTGCATTTGCAAAACCTTTCTTGAAGCGACATTTTTCTCTTGGATCAAAGCTTATTAAATCTAGTTCAGATCACCAGTCTTGTAAGAAAAAAGGATTTTGGGCCAGATATCGCAAAGATTGACCTTTGATCATTTACCTTCACTCATTTTGTTAGATGGTAAGCAAAATAACATTCCAGAATCGTGATTTCATGATTTGTCTTTCCTGTTAATGTAGTTAACTACTCTGGTTGTATTAAAATCTCTGTTTTTGTTGCAGGAATTTTGGGAGTGCCATTTATTTTAGCTGGTTTAACCCAGAGTTAGTCTTTTGGAAAACAAACTCAGTAAGATGTACCATAGTAGATTGAAGGGCTTTGAAAGAAGCAGAACTGTTGCTTGCATCACATAAAGGGTCTCTTACACCACACGGTTGGAGGAGGTGATATTAGACTGGAATTTGTCAATGGGAAACTTTGTAGTACTTTTTCTTTTGTAAGATCTAATTATTGGACTTTGGAGATCCTCTCTTGGCTAGTGATGAGATTGATTACTGCAACAGTTAAGCAACTATATGCCCCAGTAACAAGAAAGACCAATATTGGTTGTAATTTCTTAGTGTTGCATACGCCGCGTGTTTTTTTGGCGGTTTCTCTCACTACTAGAGTGAGGTTGATCATTGTTAATGTAATTTGGCTGTCTTTTTGTAGCATGATTGTTTGGCTACTTGACTGCCTTATTATGCAATCAGTTGCTAACTGCACCTTGCACAAAACCAGTTTGTGGTACATGTGGGAAATTGCGTGGTGTGATTTGAAAGCTGTTTAACGTGCAAAACATTCAACATGAAGTATATAAAACTAAAATTCCCAAACCCCCTTTTATTATTACCCAAGATGCAAATCCGATCATTAAATTTAGAACTGAAATTTCTTGTTCCTAAAAGAGGTTGAGATGAAGCAAATCTCTACTCCACACAGTTCTAAAAACCAACCATTAGTTGTAACTTAATTGGATGATATTTGGTCTAAAGAATATCCAACCAAAAGGAGCTAAGGTACCACATGGTATCTTACCAAAAACAAAAAGAAGGTACCACCTGGTATGTACACGGTAAACCAATTACAAAAATGCCGCTGGCTTCAATGCCGAAGTTACAATGAGGTAAGGTGTGATTTATACTTTTTTTTTCTTTCTTTCGTGTCTATCTATAATTAGTTCATGTTGTTTTCCCCCGCAAACCAATTACTACTCCATTTGTGCTCCATGAAGAGTCATAAGCAGGAGCTGTGCTGCGAAAAATAGAAGTCTTTCCCGTATTGCTTTGTTATGATAAGATGCACCACATTGGCTCACAGCTCGTGCATCTCACACGTGCTAGCGGGAGCACCATCTTAGGTATACGAGACAGATTGACAAGGGTTGATTCTAACATTTGTTCTCGGAATCACATTGTCAAATTGGATCTTCCATACTATTGATGATACTTTGGAGGCCTGATCTATAACTTGGGTATAATAATTTCACATCCAATTCCCTCTTGACAAGAGCATTGCTCACTCGCTTTTCTGCTCTGCGAGGAAGTTCGCTATTGGTTGAGATATCAATTGGATCAATCAGACCAGGCCATCTCCTCTCTATTAGTTGTTGTGCAAAGGCAAAGACTTCGGCTCTTGGGGCAGGATCATCATCAACTACATTATATATCTTCCTGTACATACAGGCATTAATGAACATAAAATGTCAGATTTCATAAGATAAAACCCAGGATGACGCAAAAGATAAACAAAGAAAAGAGCTGACTTCCAAGGACGGTGCTCCATATATTGCATATTTAATCTTGATATAATAAAACACGTGATAAGACTAATTTAGGCACACCCACCTAGAAGTGAATGGGTAGCTTTCGAAAAAATAATTAGGCACCAAAATTCAAACTGTCCTCTTTGCCTTCTTTAGCTATAACATGCACCATTTATGACCACTAACCAAACGGGCCATAAGGGGACCTCTAGAGCATGAATTAGAGGCCTATGCTTGGGGCAAATCTAATTAAAGATCGTGAGGGGCCATTAGGAAATTACAGGAGGCTGTAATTCACATATCGTTGAGAACCTTTTATGCCAACCAATAAAAGTCTTTTTTTTTTTTTTTTTTGATAAAACCAATAAAAAAGTCTTTGGCATGCATTATAACTTCTAAATTGGTTCCATCACTTTTGCTTTGGTGTCAAGTAAGATCTGCACAACTGATATGGTTCTCACTTCTCACAGATTACTTGAAGGTCACTTTGGCAGCAAGGAGATTTCCATTCTCGTCAAGACTTTCCAGTTTCCATCGATGCCCAAAAGATTCTTCTAAGCATGGATTAAAGCCTTTTCTAGAAGCAATAAGTTTTCAATCAGGATTTATCTAAAAGTTCAACCATTTAACTATTTGGCCAATCCAGTCATTCAGGACTCAGGAGACTCCCTTCCAGTTTTTAACAGGATGTACAGCATCTTAAACAGTGTAATGAGTGTGAATTATAACTGTCAAAATGAGCTCTAGATACTAGATAGGCCTATTTGGTTCTCACATTTTATTCAGACATCCAATAATGACCTCAGACAAAATCTCATGGGGATGCCAGGGATGCAGTCCCTTTACTATTTCCAACACATGCCACCAGTGTCTCATAGTCATAGGAATCTTTCAGCAACATTTGTTGTTTTTAACATTTACCTTCTACTTAACTTTCAACGGGGAGCTAACAGCAAAGTCAGTTGAAAAACCACAGGCACTTTACTACAGTATATTCTGTTGAACACGAAGAATTGACCAAGATGCTCATGCACACACCTCTTTCCCATCCCTCCTCAGCAACTGAACTTTGATGTCCAATTACAGCTGAAGATCAAGTAGTCCAATACCAAAAATATTGTTGATGCAATTAAGTATTAAACACTTTCATGAGAACAGCTAAAGTAATACGTATATTTCCATAAATGCTAACTGAGAAACTAACCTCTGGGCAGGCTTTGAAATGCTTGCTCTGAGAGCTTGACAAATGTCAGCAACATGAATCCGGGATGTAAAAGTTCTAGTTGCTCTCCTCTTCTGACGTTCTGAGATTTCTTTGTTCTTCAGTATGGTATCAATAGAACTGCAATATAACAAACTTTACAAAAAAATCCAGGCAGTAGCTACTTTTAGAGCTCAAAGTTCATAACAGAGACATCACTGATTGAAATACTATTAGTGAACCTTCTGCCAGGGCCATATATGCCACCAAGCCGAAACACATAGTTTGAGAGGCCAAGATCTTGTCCCAGATTTAACCACCCCTCCTCTGATTTTAATCTCATATTGGCTAAGTTGCTTGAAGGCTTTGGGATATAACTGTCATAGATCATGAATCTATTAGTTAACTGAGATATGATTAACACAGAACAATTTAGATTCAAAACCACTAGTTCAAGATATAGAGATTTACTTCTCATCAACCCATGCACCTCTAGCATCTCCATATATACCTGCATGTAAAGTTTATTTTAAAAAAGAAAAAAATGCCATTGTTCAAGATTTATTAGCTTTGAATAGGAAAATAATATCTTTGATGAAACATCCAGCTAGGCTCCATAGTCCATTAGCTCAATGGAATTCTTATTAGCATTATCCGCAGCATTCCTTTGCATTCTATTGTGGTAGACTTATTATGAGTTCTCTTCAAGTACAAACTATGCTTTTTATATATTAGAGAAACACAATCATCTAGATATACTATTCTCAGTTTGCTAAGTATACTTCCAACCCTGCTTAAAATATGCATTCTTTAATCCCTGCTTCACGTGACTACCTAATTACACTGTTTTATTAGATAGACATAATTGAAAATTATGGATTACAGCGATGTATCTAAGAGTTATACCACATATACAATGAATAAGGCTATGTAGAGCATGTACTTGTAGTTGATAAATAGCAGAGCCAGCGGAGATTTCCATTCATCAAACTAGCTTTGATAGTTTCTTCATGTTGAAGAATCTGCATCAAGGAAGAAAACAAAAACATATGAGAAAAAAAGAGAAGATTGATATCAGATTATCTTAATAAATTCAACTCCAACAGGTTCATAGCTTACTGGATCACCAATGCCCTCAGTAGGGGGAATGGAGACTAAAAGGTGAGTACAGCATCTTAATCTATCAAGGATCGTCCATCTGAATCACATAATGGAGGAGCTGAGGCATTAGGAAGTTAAACACAGTAAAACAGTGCAATATGTTTGCACCCTGGCAGGGAAACCTAAACCATTTCAATTCTGAACCCTCGGTAAAATATGAAGCAATCAAGTTCGTAATAAGGTCTAACTTATACTTGAACTACACTCCAATCAACTTCCTGGTAAAAGATGTTCAAATGTATGAAACTGAAGGCTCTTACATCCTAATTAAATTTCCTCTCGACACACCTAGGACAATGATGAACCTTAACAATCTGGCTAGAGAATGTAGACCATAGCAGCGTTTAAGAGAAAAAAAGAAGTCTCATCTTCTGATCAAATTTTGTGGCAATTCATCAGCATGAAATGTAAATACAAAACGAAAACTCACTCTGGTTTCAGTGCATCGAAAACATGGACATCAAAACCCTTTTGCTCAAGGACCTTTTTCTTTGTAATGCTCATGCAAGTGCCTGCAACATCCCTATAACTTCATCATGTTAGCTTCCTCCTGAAGCAACTGACAGCATTTAACAACCAGAAACTCATATTCACATCTCATTCTCATTTAAATGTAGCAATCAACTTCCAACCACAGATAATTCAAGACAAACATAACATACGATTAACAACATTTAACCAGCCGGGCAACCATATACTTCGACAGCATTGAATGCCGGGCCACTTGTTGAGGATAAAAGGACATCGAACCCATATGAAGTTTTACCATGAGCCGACTGTATCTATTGAGCAAATATAGGGTCGACCAGAATTTGTTTTTCTGGAGAGTTCAAGAACAATACACAAATCATCATTGGGGATTGACTGCCCAAATGAAAAATAAGAAAAGCAAATGATAAAGCTCCACAATGCAAGGGAAAAGCAAGCAAAAGTTCCACCAAGACCCCTTAAACCTAGGTAAACTCTATTCTTTCATAACATAACTTTGACAATTAAATTCCAAACTAGCCCATAATTTTCAACATTGAGCAGTACCCAGAACAACAGTTTGTTAAATTCTACCCCATTTTCTTAACAAACATTCCCTTGTTTTTTTGGGTTATTCTTAAAAGTATTTCAACAAGCTTAATCAGCATCATAATGGAATCACCAACAAATTAAATTCATAATCAAATGCTAAAAGAAAAAAAAAGGAAGAAAGTACCATCCTTCAGTCTTTAATTGTTGCGCAAAGAATTGACCCACATAACCAATTCCCAGAATAAACATCTGGTTTGAAGGAACATCAAGATTATTACAATCTTTATTGGATTTTAAGCGAATAGTTGGTG
The DNA here is from genome assembly GCA_947648045.1 of Beta corolliflora. Classification (NCBI taxonomy): domain Eukaryota; kingdom Viridiplantae; phylum Streptophyta; class Magnoliopsida; order Caryophyllales; family Amaranthaceae; genus Beta; species Beta corolliflora. Next base: position 686,207 of record CANSZD010003015.1, on the reverse strand, counting down.
CTGGAGATGTCAATGATGGTAAAGTTAGGAACTTTGGTGAGTGGGAAACAAGGAGATTTCGCCTGACAAAACTCGGAGTGTCTGGGAGTTGAGCCGACGTTATACTATGTGCTTCCATTTCCTGAGGTGACAAAACATAGAAAGTTACTACTAGGAGTACTTCGTAAAAGTCTGTGGAAAGAATTGCATCCCATGGGCCATGGGCCATGGTCAATTGGTCATGGCTCAAGGTATGGGTCAATGGAATCAATGTCCACCGACACAACTTATTTTTTTTGACGGGGAAAGATAAATTTCATTAGTCGAGACTCGAGAGTCTATAATCGGTGTTTGTCCATGGACACACAATTTTTGTTTATATACTCCATATTGGAGCTTTGCCTAAATTATACCCGATATTGGCGACAAATTTGTAGTTTTTTTGCTTATTGATAAAAGAATATTGCAACATTTTTTCCATCCTGTTCCCTTTCCCCTCACCCAGCCTCCACGTTTTCTTTCTAATTTTGCGTACGAGAACCAAACAACTAAAACTAAACTAGAATACCGAATGTGTTTTCCCTTGGTAAATATATTTTCAAGGCAAATCATTTTTCCCTGAAAATGTTTTTTATTCAATAAAACTGTTAAGATTAGAATAGTATCTTCAGTATCTTTCCTATTCTTATTTTGTATAGTTAACTTTTATTTTTGGTAGTTCTACATATCTAATAGCTTTCCTTTTCTTCCACCTACTTGGTCGTGTATATATGCTACTATTTTAATGGAATATACATCATCTTTCCCATTAGTTTGTCATGGTATTAGAGCCTAGTTCTTCTTACATAATTTTTAAAAAAATCCAGCCCTATTTTGGCCATTACTCTTTTGCTTTCATCTAAGCACGACTTCAATGGATAACAATGATCTGTCACCTCCTTCTCCTCTTGTCAAGATTGACTCCAAAGTGGTGTTGATACAAAATCTAGTCAATTAGTAATAAAGTGACATCAAGGATTATAATTATTAGTGATTCGAGGATTACGAAAGGATGGCAAGAAATTGGCAATGAGGTAAATGGCCATGATCCCCCCACCCCCTTCATTATATTGTATTTCTATTTCTTTGATAGGTACATGAAACTCGGGTCCTAGCTCTCAATATTTCATACCAAGATCATAATTAAAGACAATTATCATTCTGCACCAAAATATTGCCCCCGATAATCAATCCTAGATAGGTCTCTTCCATGGGAGATGTGCTTGGTAATACCATGAAAGCTAAGGGCCTTCTATTATATTATTATTATATACTATTTGTTTTGGGATCAAGAAGATTAATAAAATTGTACTCCTAGCCGAATAGTGGATAAGTTCTTTACAACCATGTTTAAACTCATGTGTTTATAAATTTGCATTGACAATACTTGTACTTTTTGCAAAAGAAGAGACGTCAAATGGAATTGAAGTCCTTTGAATGACATGATAGTAACTGAATGACATATGACAAATATGATGTATTCACAAATCACAATACTTACAAATATAGATTTAAAAAAACTCACTGCAAGTGTTTCTTTAATTCTTAGCTTCTTATGTATGTAGGTCACAGACCATGAATGCAAACTGATTGAAAGTGTTTCTTTAATTCATACCTTCTTATGTATGTAGGTTAAAGACCATAAATGTAACATTTATTACGCAACCTCCTCTTAAAATGAACTTAAAACTATCACCACACTTTTTACATTTACACTACTAATCGACTAGTAGTACAACTTCTATATATACTCTTCAAAAGCAACTAACTTATGCAACATGCACTCTAGCAGCCGCAAATTTAATTTAACACGCTATTCCTTTATCAAATTTAATGTTTCCGAAGGATTATTATTGCTATCTCCACCTATAAAGAATTATTTTATCTTAAATGCATATTATATGTTACTTAGAGTTTTCTTTTCCCCTTTTATTTTGTCACATTAGTTTGTAGGAGTATATATTAGTTCCAGTTTCAATTTTACTCTGTCCAAGTTTATTTCTTTAATTTTTAACAGTCTTTGTCATTTCGTGTAATAAACCCAATATTAAGTAAGCTGGTAAATCTCACCCATAAATTTAGCTGTTGTTCAGCTCGTTTTACTCTTTTAAGCTACATATGCAACAAGAAAACAGTTCAATGAGAGTCGTGAGATGCATGATTGATGTGTCTAAACTCGTGTAAATGCATAAATCATAATCACCCTTTTTTCCTAACCGTTAGCTTTCGATATGTAATTAACTAAATACCAATCAATTCTCCACCTCACAGGACAAAAAAGAAAGAAAGGAAGACCCAACCAACCAACCAATCACCACAGAGTTACAGATATACTTTTATGAATCCATCTTTTATGAATAATTAATGTCCCAACTACATATGCCACCTCAAACTATATCCTCCTACAATAAATAGGGGGGTATGGTAGGTTGTTCGCTACTCCCTCTGTCTTCTTTTCGTTGCTACATTTTGATCGTGGGCACTATTCACATGATAACTTTGACTGTCTTTACGTTTATATACATACGAAAAAACATAGTCATGTTGGATCTTGTTTGATTAGTCCCAATTTGTATTTTCCAAATATATAATTTTTAGAATTTTTTCATACATGCAACTCAAGATATTGGTGTTTGAAGTTGCATCTCGTAAACTGTGAAAAAGCAAATGTAGCAACTAAAAAAAGACAGAGGGAGTATTTTACTTAGTCGGATTTGACCAACTATCATTATTGACTATTTTAGTTAGTTGCTTGACTATTAACGATTTGTAAATGTGTTTGGTAAAATCAGCACTTCGTGTTGGTTGTTTAAATAAAAAAGAAACAAAAAGATGAATAACAAAAAGCTAGTAAAAGCAATTGGTTGAAAAGCTGGCTTTTAAGTTTTTAGCTATTCAAAAACCCATTTAACAAACACTTTTTTTTTTACCGTTTCACTACATAAAAAACCAAAATACAACGTCCCTCCATTTATGGATTTACCAATCACCTCAATAACAATTTCAAGTTTGAGCCGCTAAACAAATGTCGTGCCAAGTTTATTCTTCTCACATAAGTGAACTAACAGTAGACGAAATTAATTTTTGGAATTAACATAAATTAACTTTTACGATCCTTAATTTAGTTATGTTCCTATATGATAACACATTAAACTTAAGATTATTCTACGAGTTCCACAATGGAGTAGACAAAAATCCCATTTCAAGAAGTAATGTAAATTGTTTATTTTTCTTAGCATACCTCATAAGTCATAACCTCTTCATATTTCCCAATATATTTGGGAATAATGTTGTAGGAAATTACTAGACCAATAAATGACATATACAAAAGGAGTTTGTTTTGGGTCCAACTCCCTTTATTTCATCCCCTGTTCAACAAGACTCCACTTCCCTCCAAACCTCCACTACTCTCTTTGATGTCCATTCATAATTTCCCTTCTCTCTTTCTCTAATTTTTCTCTCTCTTCTTTCTCCACTCTAAAATTCTGAAGATGGAAGATTATGTTATGAGCATAATTATGGTGGGAGTAATTTCTTGGACTACCCTTTTCATGTTAACAAGAAAACTCTTACAAAATTATTCTTTTGAGTTTTGCAATAGATTAGTATCAACAACTCATGCTACTATAGCTGTGATTTTAGCTTCTCTTACAGTTCAAGATTGGAGTTGCCCAGTTTACCCTTTGAACTCAGATTCATCTCCTAAACAGGTATTTAATGAAGAAAAATATGTTTTTTTCATTGCCTTCGACTTCAAAAATATATATATATACTTCCTCCGTCCTGAAATAAATGAAACGTATCTCTATTTTAGGTAAGAGTTATTTAGCGACACGTTTCATTTATTTCGAAACGGATAAAATACTATAATTTTATGGGTCTTGCTTGATTAATTTTTTGGAGGGTTGTATTAATATGATTATGTAGATGCAAACATTGGCAGTAACAGTGGGATATCTAATCTATGATATGATATGCTCTCAATTTGACAAAAGATCAAAATCAAATCTTGACAATACTATTCACCATTTGGTCAGCATTGTCGGAATTGGAGCTGGCCTATTCTATCAAAAGGTTACATTTTTTTTCTTTCCTCAATTTTTGTGGTTGGTGTTTTTTTTTAGTTTTGTTGTTGATGGATTTAGTTTGAAAATTGCAGTGTGGAACAGAGATGGTGACAGCATTGTTCATAACTGAGATATCAAGCCCATTTCTACACCTAAGGGAGTTTCTCAAGGAGCTTGGGTACAAAGACACTGATCTCAATTTGGCTGCTGATGTGAGTTTTTCAACTTTTGCTAGTATAACATAAATTCATATACTATGCCGAGAATCAAGGTTGGTTGAGTTGGTTTGCCCCTCATCTTCTACGTTCGATTAATGGGTTGTGCTACAACCTGAGATAGATAACTTGAGTCAAGGCCTATACATACTTATTTTTAATAAATAAAAGTATAACATAATCGAGAACCTAAGATTAATAGTAACACATAGAACCTAAGATTATTAGTAACACGTACTATTTTAAAATATAGCGAAGTTTTAAAAACTTGACACATACTATGTTACTACTTGTATTATGTGATTGCGAATGATATAACTCATTAAACTATTATAACTTTGTGAAGGGTTCCATTAATTAGATTATTCTATTCTTTTAATTATAAAGATTTGAAAGTATGCTACAAGTAATCATCAATTTTAAGTTTTTAACCCTTTCAATTCCAAAATTGCATGTGTTTAGTTGCCTAAAATGGTAGTATATCAAAGAATTTCTTCGTGCACACCCAAGGAGTAGTCAATGTCTCAAGAGGAGAAAACAAATGAGCCCATAAATGGGTTTGGAAATTAAAACATAGAAGTCCCTAACAAAGTTAAAATATTTGTGTTGAACAGTAAACAGTTTCAATGGCCTCCAGATTTGGGAAAGACTAAGAAGAAGTGTAAAGCCTAGAACATGACTTTCAATTTAGTACTACTATACGTCTATTTATGGGTTTTAGATTTACTCCTATAAACAATTATTTTATGATAATTCTTAGTTTCTGAATGTGCAATTTTTCTTTGGTAAAAACTTCTAGTTTTGAGTTTGCCGTGTTGCTGGTTATAGAGACGTTGTAAGCTTGTATTATTGAATGTACATAAGAGTAGAGTGTAAATTTGTGTCAATAGTTACAAATTCATAATATTTGTACTCCATTCCAAACACTGTTCAAAAATAAACTATTACTTCTCTATTTGTTTTGCCAAAGAACTTTTTTGAGAATTGATGGGTACAAACACAATGTCAAATAGGGTTTTTTTTTTACAAAGTGATCCAAATGAACTTTAACTCTCACGGTTTCTTACATAAACCTAATGAGTCAAGCCTATAAGAGCAGGGGAAAAGTGTAAAGGACAACGGGGATCCACCCCAAGTAACTTGTAGATGGTTGGATTCAAACCTTGAACCTTAAACTAAGTTACATGGTGAGTATCTCGCTATCTACACCAAGCTTGCTTGGTAATAAGGTAGTAAAATTGCGTGGTGAAATCTTTGTTGGTGAATTTTGTAAGATACCAATAATCAAGAAATTTACAACAAAATTATGTAGTATTGCCTTTATCGGTATAATTAATGTTTCTATTATGCCTAATTATTATTTGGATTTTTTCTAACCTATGCACCAAGTGCATAGGTTTAACTATTTGTTTTTACATTTGTTCAACAAATATGATATATATGGCACGATCAATTAAGGATATAATTCTCATAATTGATATCTAAGGAGATACAGAGCAAGATGAAATTATCATATATGGAATTAGATATCAATTATGAGAATAATATCCATAATTAACATGCCACATTTATTAGTTATATTCAGCTAAGGTAAAAGCAAATGGCTAAACATAGCTTAGAAAAAACCCTTTCTATATTTTGATCTTTTTATACTTAGCCTTTAGAGTCATGCAAAACATTTTCTTGCCATTTACATATAGTAATTACTTATTTGTATATATATTAATGTGGTTTTTTCTGGCAGATACTATTTGCAGTTATATTCTCTATTGCAAGGATGGTAATAGGTCCCTATCTCTCCTATGTTACTCTCTCTGCCAACAACCCACTTCTAATTAAGGTACTTAATTAGTTACCTATGAGTTGTAGCTCAGTTGCTATCGATTATTCTTGCTTATCTTCCATACTAAACCAAGGTTCAAACCTTAATTTTTTTTTTCTTTGTTAAACCTTAATTAGCAAGAGCAATTTGTTTGATTTGGCATGGAGGTTGAGTATATCGGTCTAGGTTTAGTCCCTAAAAATGGGTAGACATGAGAAATTTTTGCACCACTTAATAAAAATGTACAATGAATTAGTGCAACATTTTCAAAACATGATTACCAAAAACTTATCCCCTCCATATTCAAGATGTTGAGTTCTAGGGGATGAATATAACAACTTTATTGAAAAAAGTAAAAAGTTCAATTGACTACTTAAGCTCTACATGAGAAAAAATAATAATAAAGGTTTATGAGACTCCAAGTCCAAGACTAAGCAACTATAAGTAACTTGTTATTTTACCTTATTCTTTCTGGAAGAAACTGATTTCTGATTATTAGAATTGTTTGAAATTTAGTTTGCTATTTAAAACTGATTTTTTTATGAATAAAAAAGGATAATAAAATAAGGTGAATAAGATTATTTATGAAATGTTTTATGTATGTATAGCTAGGGGTGAAAGTTCGGTGAACGGTTTGGATATAGGCCTAATCCAATCGATCCGAACAAAATTTGGATTTTAATTTTTCAATCCAAATCCAAACCAATTAGAATTTGAGTATCCAATCCGAATTTTCAGTTACTAGATTGGATCTGATCCAAATTATCTAATATTTTAAGCTCTGTTTTTTCAATGAAATAAATTTGTCGCGAGCCTCAAAATAAAGTGTTTGATAATTGAAGTAATTCATATAATCCCATAAAAATTCATTAATTAACTAATAACAACTAGTAATTTATTAGAAACTCATAATTCTTTTTTTTTTTTTGGTAAAATGTAAGTAATATTACAAAAAGCATTAAAAGCCAACCAATACAACCTAAGCTAGTTCTCATCAAGAAAAGAACTTAGGGCTGTTCTCTTCGGCATAAAACAAGCGAACCGAACGAATCGAACCGAAATAAATTATAACTAATTAATAGTAATGATTATCATTTAGGAACCGAATCGAACCGAACGAACCGAATGAATTGAACCGAACCGAACCGAAGCGAACCCCGAATTGAACCGAACCGAAGCGAACCGAAAATAAGCTGGGAGAACAGGCCCTTAACAAACACATAGCCAACAAACACAAAGAACGGAAGACAAGCACCAGACAAACTACAGAGCAAAACCTCACTGATTCAAGCTACATAGTTGACTGAACCAGTCCCTATCCCCATTACACCAATGATCTGAAATTTTACTTCTAACTCTAATGCATATGTTAGTCTTAATCTGCTTAATTACAAAATATCAGGCCTAAGCACAACTTCATTCCAGTAGGAGTAATTTCTGGACTTCCAAACATGATAAACAGTAGCAGCAAGAGCTGCATAGCAAACTTGTTGTTTTTTTTTGACCTCGTATTTTCTCCCCCATTTTTTCCATCTCATGTACAAGCTTTACGGGAAATCGTATGTGATCTGCAACCAATCCATTATACCTCTGCAAACTTGGGCACTGAAATTAAGCACACTGGAAGAGTAGGTGTCTGCAAGAGTCCACACCAGTATTACACAATAAGCAAACATCATTGGAAGATACACCAACTCTCAGAAGTAACAGCCTGGTTATAAGTTTCTCCAAAGCAGCTAACCATGCAATAAATGCATGTTTGGGAATGTTTGCTGAACTCCAAACCCAGTGATGCCCAAGCTACCTTTGGTTGATCTCCTGTAAGCCAGTTGTTGCCATCTTTAACTGTGTACCCTTTTGAGCCATCACGCCATTGATTATGAGAATACCCCAGCTTGAAGACATCCTTCATCTAACATATCATTTTCCATCCCCGACTTGCACTTCTTGGCGCTTGATACTCCCACCAATTTGAATCTCTAATATAAACATTGTGAACCCACTTGATCCACAACACATCCTCCTTTTGGGAAATCTGTCAAATATACAACCCCATAACAGCCTTGTTCCACATAAGGCAATCTCTTAAACCAATCCTCCCATTTTCTTTGGCTTGCAAACCCATTCCCATGAAACAGTAGGTGGCTTATGAAGGAAAGATTTCCCCTCCCAAAGGAAAGCTCTACATATTTGTATAATTTTAACCAATACACTTTTAGGCAATAAGAAAATTTGTGCCCAATAAGTGTGTATGCTAAGCAATACAGCATTAACTAGTACATGTCTAGCAGCATAAGAAAGATTTCTAGATGACCAGCACAACACTCTCTTAAGCATCTTGTCAACCAAAAGGTCACAATCTGCCACTTTTAGTTTCATAGCAGTGATGGGTACTCCAAGGTAAAGGGAATGTACCCTTGGAAAACCCAGTAGCTTGAAGAATTCTCTGCTGCATCTCATCTTTGACATGTGCCAAGTACAAAGCTGTTTTGTCATTGTTTGCATAAGTCCTGAAGAAAGGCTTCTCTCACCATCAAGATTACAGAGCTAATGTCTCCCTTACAAAAAAGAATTAAGTCATCAACAAATATTAAATGAGTCAACTCCAAGGAAGCACACCTGTAATGATAGCTAAATCCATCCTTTCTGCTCATTTTCTTTAGAATTCTTGTGAAGTATTCCATAACCACCACAAATATTAAAGGAGAAATAGGGTCTCCTTGTTTGAGCCCCTTTCTTCCTTTAAAAAACCACATAAACTCCCATTAATAATGAGAGAAAATGTAGCGGTAGACAGGCAATTCATGATCCATCTAATGAACTGTGCATGGAACTGAAGTTTAGTCATCAAATCCTCAATGAAACTCCAATGGACTGAGTCATATATAGGCTTTTCTCAGGTCCACTTTCATAGTACATTTAGCTGGCATGCTTTTACTTCTATATTGATTCATCATGTCCTGGCATATGAGGATATTATGCATGATCATTCTTTTCTCCACAAATGCACTCTGAGTTTGATCTACTATAGAAGACAGCACCATTTTAAGCCTTGTACACAGCATCTTAGAAATGATCTTATTGATCACATTACAGCATGCTATAGGCCTAAATTGTGTAACACTTTCAGGTTGATCACACTTGGGGATTAAGCAAAGTGTAGTACAATTAATTTGTTTTAAGATTCTCCCAGTTTGAAAGAAATCTAAAACAGCTTCCACCACATTTGACCCTATATAAGGCCATGCAGTCTTGTAAAAACCACTTGAGTAACCATCAGGCCCAACTGCCTTGGTCTCATTTATATCAAACACTGCTCTTCTCACATCTTCTCCTGTGAATGGAGCACAAAGGTCCATTTGCTGATCCCTAGAAACCACAACACCTTCATTCACAACATTCCTACTAACAGGTTTCATATTAACCTCAGCAGTACCCAATAGTCTTTCATAGTATTGAATGAAAGCCCTTTCAATATCTTGGGATTCTTCCTGCCACACACCTTCCATATTCTTCACTCTAGCCACCTGATTTTGCAACCTTCTCTTCCTAATGTAGGCATGGAAATATGCAGTGTTCTCATCACCTCCCTTCAGCCATTCAGCCTTCACTTTTTGTTTCAAGAAGCACATTCTAGCCTTGTTTAGCCTATTGTACTCATGTAAAGCAGCCTATTTTGAGTGATGTAGATTGTAGATCAATGTTGTAAGGATTAGAATGAATCTCAGTCTGAATATCAATCAACTTGGCAAAAGCTATATGAGTTTCAGCTTCAATATTAGAGAATTTCTCCTTATTGAGTTGCTTAAGAACCTGCTTCAGTCTTTTCAGCTTGGTTACCAGCCTGTACATAGGCACACCCTAGGCACACCCTGGACTGGTTGACACCAACTACAAACTCATAATTCATCACAACAAAAGGTTCGACAACAACGTAACAACATGTTCAACTTTACAACAACAAATTTGGGTTTAACTTTTAGGGGAAGGGAGAGGATGCCTGGATCATCCGGGCTTTAAAAAAACTCAGTTAAGGTCAATCATAAATATAAAATATAGGGCCTATATACTATTCGATTATTTGGGATTTTTGGATCCAATCATCCTCAATCCAATCAAATCCGAAAACCCGATTTTTTAGAAAAACTCAAAGCAAAGCCAATCCGAATATAGTTTGAGTCCAATGCGAATTATTGATTCGGTTTGGATTGGATTGAATTTCCTCTTTTATCCAAATAACTTTCACCCCTATGTATATCTCATATTAACACCTCTAAATTCTTTGTTTCAGGCAATGGCAATCGGATTGCAGCTTGTGAGCGCATTTTGGTTCTACAAAATCTTGATAATGGTTCAATACAAATTTAATAAGCGAACCACGGTCAAGAAGTTGGCATAATTAGTTCGGTTCTTTAATCTAATCCAGAACTAGAAATATGATGTGACCATATCTAATTAATTATCTTGGACTTGGGAGCCTCATACTATTAGTTTGCCATTCAAGCAATTGTAAAGTTCATATTTGGATGTCAACATAGAAGATAATATTGTCATCTGAGGATAATGTGGAATTGTGGATGATTTCTTCAAGTGTTCTATATGATCTGTCGCTTTCTGCATGTTTGATCTCTTTTATTTTATGGGTGAAAACGCTTTGAATTTACACTGAGCGCCCGTTTGGTTGGGTGTAAAATATTTTCGATGTAAAATGATTTTCATGGAAAACAATTTACAATGGAAAACACAATTCCGCAATTAGTTTTCCGTTGTTTGGTTCAATGTAAGAAAAATGATGAAAAGAAAGGAAAATGAAAGTCGAAAGTAAGGAGGTAGTGAGAGGAGTGTCATGAGAGAGAGAGGAAAAGGAAGGAAAACAGTTTTCCTTTCATTTTGAAAGGAAAATGGTTTTCCATCATTGGGAGAACAATTTTACTCCTAGGAAAAATGGTTTTTACACTCTTTCGCAAAACCAAACAATGTAAAATTGGAAATAGAGGAAAACACTTACTTTTCCGAGAAAATGTTTTACGCCCTACCAAACTAGGCCTAATTAACGCATAATTTTTACCATTAAGGATTTTGTAAAGTTAATATTTTATACAAAAACATTGAGATATTTCAAAAAATATCTTACATACTAAAATTTATTTGATATATTATTCAAAAAAAATTCAATAATGGTTAATGATTCATTTAAATCGTACAAATCTTAAAGTGTTGCAACTAATGAAAATGAAGGTAGTATAATGTGCTTCCATTTTTATCTCTCCATTCTTATTTAATAATTATATAATTTTTGTTTCTTCTTAGTTGTACAATTTGTTTTTGAATTTTTTCCTTGAATAATGCTAAAATGAGTATTAATTCCTGAAATGTGCCCAAGTTCAAATTAATTCCATGGATACCGTCCACGTAGGACGGCGCGCCAAAAATTTGTTTTTTCCAAAGCAAACCGCTACTCAGAGTAGCGGTTAACTTCAAGTTATTTGAAAACAGTATATGGGGTAAAACCGCTACTTGAAGTAGCGGTTTACTAGGCAAAACCGCTACTTGAAGTAGCGGTTTACTGTGGAACAAAAAAAAAAAAAAAAAAATTTTTTTTGTTTTTTTTTGTTTTTTGTTTCATAGTAAACCGCAACTTCAAGTAGCGGTTTATATTAGGGCTGGCAAAAGCTGACCCAACCCGATAACACGACCCGAACCCGACCTGAAATAAGCGGGTTTGGGTTGAGATTTTTAACCCGATTACATAAATGGGTCAACCTGAACCCGACCTGAAATTAAACGGGTTAGGTTAAGGTTGAAATTTTCAACCCGAAACCAACCTGATTTAACCCGAAAAACAGAATGTCCAATTATTTGTATTCTGGGCTTGCCCAAATATTTCGGCCCTAATAAAAAAAGTTCAACAATGACCTTGAAAGCCTTAAAAAACTAGAAGACACGGAGTAGAATTGTAAACAAAACCTAAGTGACCTAACCCTAACTCACTAGTCACTACTACTCTCTTGACATTCCGCCTCTCTTCTCTCTTCTCTCTTCTCTCTTCTCTCTCAACATTTCTCATTCTCTCTTCAATCTCTTAACAATATTTGTTAAAGAAAATAAAAAGTTTCAGATCAACATTCTTAGTTCCTTACTTCTTTCGACTGAATAAGGTATTTATTCAATTTTTTCTTTCATTTTTTAAACGCAAATTTATTAGGTTTGGATTTCTGATTTTTAATTATTTCTTTCTTTTTTTGGTTTTTTATGTTTCAGCTTGAGGCTTTGTGCAATTGCTTATCACTTTGAGTGACTTGAGGTAAAATAATTTCTTATCTCTTTTCTTTTCTAATTGCTTCATTTGTATTGAATTCGCATATATGTTATTTCAATTTTTTTATTTCTCTGTTTGAAAATCATTTACGTGTTCCTATATTCTGATTTCAGTTTTTGCTTGTTTCTCTGTTAATTTGTTTTATTTCTCTGTTGGGAAATCGTTAATTATTTTTTTTTTTTTTTATATTTTGCAAATAAGGATCCTCAACTTGAGAACTTATAAGTGGCCGTGATGAAGCTTAAGGTGGAAGATATGCCAAGTCCAAGTGCGGGAATTAGCTCCGAGTTCGGTGCAAGTGCTCATTATTCAGCCTCCAGTCGGTCCACTATGCATGCGTGATCTTGGGATTTAGAATACTAATTTGTATAATTAAATTACTTGGTGGTTGTTTATTACTTTGGTAGTATTTTAATTTCATTTGAACTTTGAATTACCTTTGAACTTGATGTGTGTAATTGCTTTGAACTTCATGTGGGTTTGTAGAGTTTGTATAAATGATTGTGGGCTTGTAGACTTTTTACACAGGTTGTAAGCGGGTTAACATATTAGGTCAACCTAAAAGTTTTAGAACATATCAGTTTGGGCTGACCCAATAACAAAACTGATCCAAAAAAAATTTAAAAATCAGGTCGAAACAGATCAGGTCGGGTCAACCTGAAAAACTAGCAGATCAGGTTAGGTTTAGATTTTCTGACCCGATTCTTAAACAGATCAGGTTCAGGTTGGGGGGTTTCTGACCCGTTTATAGTTGACCCGAACCTGAATATGACACGACCTGATCTGTTTGCCAGCCCTAGTTTATATGCATCCCCTTTATAACTTGTCTCAGGGACATCATATAACCGCTATTTGAAGTAGCGGTCAACTTTACATTATTGGTATTAACCGCTACTTGAAGTAGCGGTTTATATGCATGCCTTTTATAACTTGTCTTAAGGACATCATATAACCGCTATTTGAAGTAGCGGTCAACTTTACATTATTGGTATTAACCGCTACTTGGAGTAGCGGTTTTGTTAAAAAAACAAAATTCTCGCGTGCCGTCCTACGTGGACGGTACCCAGGGAATTAATTTAAACTTCGGCACATTTCAGGAATTAATACCCATTTTAGCATTATTGAAGGAAAAAATTCATTTGTTTTTTTATGGTTTACAACGCACAATTAGAAAATTCTATATGATATCATCTTTTACAATTATACTTATATGGTATTACCACCTCCATGTTAATTAATAAGACAATAATTGAGATTGTTTGGCCATCAGAAAAATAGTTGACATTGTTTTAAAACCGAGGGCATAGTTGGAGCCATTCATTTAGAATTTAAACTACACTATCTCTCTTTATTTTTTATCTAGACAATTTGACTTTTACGCTTATTGTCAACACATAAGTTTAACTATTAATATCTTTATTAACGAACAATTAAAAATTATAAAATGTGGATATTTGGAAGATATATTATGAGACATTGAGACGAATATAAAAAGATTTCACATGATCAAATTTTTCGCTGTGTATAAATCATAACTAATGGTCTAGTGCCAAATTACAATGTGAGTAGAAATACAAGGATTTTAACCCTATGTTCTAAGTATCTTTTCAAAATAAACCTATGTTATTTACTTTGTACTCTTTCTTGTGGTATCCCCCAATTTGTAAACATCATAAACTCAATATTTAAGGACGAATTGACTTGTTAGAATCTTTATTTTAAAAGATAACAAGAATAAGAATTTTAAATGGTAGTTTAACCATCTCTTGAACTGCAAAAATAATGACTAATATATTTGTAAATTACCATAAGAATTCTAAAACAATCAAGAAAATATATATTTGGAAAATAAGTAACTTAATTCCTAGACGATCAACTCGGCCCAGGCTCGCGGCCCGAACCCGGCCCGCCCATGATCACCTCTATTACTTCCTACCTAACCTCCTAAACATACTATATTTTGATCTTATTAAACTTCCTAATACATAAAGACTTCTTATTCCACAATACTTTCCTACCTAAACTCCTATCGTGATTCTTGGATTGCAACCCAATGTGACTATGGTTCTCACACTCTAATTACACACTTATCTCTTAGGCCATAGGATGAGATTTAAACACGTGACATACCGTGAGTCACGGTGGTTCTGATATCATATCAAAGGACCAACTCAATCAAAAGCTTAAGTTATGGTTGGAGTCCTCGGAATAGTTTTATAATCTATCAGTTACCGACTCAAATAATCGAAAATATAATAAATTATTGCATCAAACGACTTTAATAGTTTAACTAGTATTTTTGGCCCGGCGATGCCCCAGGCAGTTACAATTATCAAATATATTATTACTCATAAGTTTCATAATTGATTTTATTAGCTTTTCGTAATTTTCTTTAGAGTGCGAAATTGGAAAATGGATGTTATGGCATGATAAATTGTTTTTAAAAAACTTCCAAGGAATTAAGGATAAAAATAACAATGTCAAAGGAATTGGGGTAAGCGAATGTTATTACCTTAATAAAAGTATTAGAGCTCAAAAGGCTTTGTTTATATCTTTATAGTTACATATACTTATAAGACTTTATTATGTTTTACTTTGAAACATTAATCATTGAAATTATAGTGAATTGGTGGTTAAACTCTCATATTCTATTTCAAAGGTTTAGCTGAAGAGAGTAGAAGTCTTGCGCAGACCGTTCTTTTTATATGAACGCCTTCTAATATATTTGTATAGATTGGCTATTATCTCGAGAAAGTGGAAGTTGGAAGAAGTTGAAAAAAAATGGAACTCCCTCTAGTAGTTCTCTCTCATAGCGAAATTCTTCAAGTTTTCTGCAAATAGATCAATCAATCTTCATCTAAAAGTTGCAGGTATTATTCAAACTAATTTCTCCTATTTTTTGTTCGTACTTATGAAAAAAACTCTTCTCTTCAATTGGGTTGCAGAAAAGAAGTATATGGTTGTTCCAATTGCTACTGTAATTCTTTTCCTACAGTTTCTGACTTGTTGCTGTAAACTTGTAAATTTGTAATCTTCTTGTTGTAAACTTGTAATTTTGTTCTTGTAAGCTTGTAATCTTCTTGTTGTAAACATGTAATTTCGTTATGCCCAAAAATTGAAATTCCCAGATTAAAATTTCGTTATATGCTATGAGTAATGGAATTTAATTGTAGTAATTTGCATCACCTAAGGTTAAATTTTTCCGATACCCACTGCTTCGGCTATGTTCGGGGAAGCATTTTAGGTACCTAAGATGAGAAGGTGCTGAAATTTTATAGGTGCTTAAATGATAGGGTTTGACAAAAAAATTATAGACGGCAAGTTGTAGACGAGAGAGAATTTTTATGATGATGATGAATGGCGGAAGCAGCAGCAGTGGAGGTGGTGGAGGAGGAAGAACATCATGGCCTTCAACGTCGGTGTCAGCTTCAAGGAAGAGAATACAGAAGGAATTGAAAGAGTTGGATACCTATCCTCCTCCTCTTTCTTCCGCTGGTCCCATCAACGACAACCTCTACCACTGGCTAGCCACCTTCCTTGGCCCCCCTGGTTACTTTCAATTCCTTGCCTGCTTTTGTCTTGTGATAGAATGTACCATCTTCAATGGGTTTTTATAGCTTGATACTGAACTCAAGTAAAAGATCCTTTTCAATTTGCTGTATCAGTTTACCTTTTAGTGTTGCCTATCTGATATCTATATATTAAGCAATCCCGATTTCTTCTTTAGGGACACCATATGAAGGCGGTATATTTTTCCTCGACATTTTGTTCCCCAATGAGTACCCTTTCAAACCTCCCACGGTATGACTGAAAATGTCCAAACATTGCTTATTCTGTTATATTAATTGTTAATGGCTGTCTTCTTTTCTTCCTTCAAAGTTTGTTGTGTCTTTTACATGAAATGTTGCTTTATCTGTTATCTAGTGCTGATGATTATAGCTGTGCAGCTTGTATTGCCAACAGCCCCCCTCCACAAAAACCATCTCCCAACCACCACCCTGCCCACCAAGCCGTATCTAAACCACCCCAACCTTCCCCCCCCCAACAACCACAACTCAGCCCCAACTCCTTCAAGTTTCTCGTCCAACTTCACAATCCCTATTCCCCCTTCAAACCTCTATCGTTACCTTTACCATCCACCAGCGGCAGCAACACGAGACAGGAGAGAGAGAGATTGAAACGACCACCTTATTTCGTAGATCTAACCATCTTCAAAGCCACCACACTTGTCCAGATATGGGAGGGGGAGGAAGGTGGAGGTAGGAAGGACGCCTTTGAAAGTGGAGGAACAGAAAGGACTAACTAAGTAAGGCTGGGTGCAACATACAGATAGAGTCATAGAGATGTAGAGGCAGGGTAGGTTGGGTGGAGCAACAATGGAAATACCAGTAGGGAAGAAGAAGGGATGAAATGGGTTGAGAAGGGTTTAAAGGTTATTAAGGTGGTTTTTAATTAAGGGTTTATTAGGGTTATTGAGGGGGATGGGTGGCTTTAAGTATCCAATTAATAGTGTGTTTAGATATGGGGATTTGGAGGGAGAGGGGAGAGACTTATTTTCCCTTGTTTGGGTACAACATTGGGGAAGGGAAGGGCAGGGCAGCAAATTGAAGAATTCGTTTCCTTACCCTCTAAGTGAATCCAATCCTTCCAATGTTGGATAGATTTGGAGGAAAATGCAAGCTCACCTTCATTTTCTCTCCCTTCCCTTCCTCCTGCATTGCTATTCAAACAAGTGTAATGGATTAGTGGGGTTTACATGAAATTATTCAGTTATCGGTGGTTTTGACATTGAATCCCTCCCGGCTCCCCTAGGGGTGAATTTTCTTATATCTAAGATCCCGTTGAGGCTATCTCATGATCTAGATGACACTTGAGTATGGAGATCACTTTAATGAAATAGAAATAGAATTTGTAAATGACTTTTTCCTTGTACATTTCCTTTTTTCCCCGGATGCCCATGGATTGCCATGCTCTAATAATCTGGACGATGACTGATCTTTGCTAAATTATTCCCTGAAGTAGATACTCTGCAATACTTTTCTGCTGCCTTGATCAAATGTTTTTAGATATGCATTGCTTGATATCAAACCTTTTGTTATTTGTGTGTACCCTAGTGTGCTGCTTAGCGTATGTTGCATGGTTTATCTTGTCTTCATTGCTACTGCTTTTACGTTTATTCCTATTTTAATTGTGAGTTTGGTGATGCAGGTGGTTTTTAAAACGAGAATTTACCACTGCAATGTTGATTCTTCCGGCAGTGTTAATTTGGAAATTCTGAAAGATGGTTGGAGTCCAGCCCTAACAATCTCTAAGGTGTTGCTTGCCATAACATCTATATTTCTGAACCCAGACCCATGTAAGTTTTACTGTCTGAATACATTATTGTAGTATACATTCTTTTGTTTTGGGTTACTTGGCTGTTGCTTTCTTAGGCCAACTTGCATTTCTTTTATCTTAAGAATAACTCCATTCAAGTGCTGTAAACTGTAGTGGATGAAGTGGTATCTGGGATTCATCAAGATTAAGGATCTGGAAGTAGAATTCACAAAAAAAAAGCACATTCGAAAAACAAATTTGATACTCTCATACATGTGAAATAGACTTGTGTGTGAGAAGAAGTATCAGGAGTCATTATGTGCTCTGGGTCAAATACTCAGATCTTTAAGATTTTGAGGGTTGAGGGGTGGTGTAATCTTGGGAGGCTACCATCATTCAGGCCCAGAGCTTGTAGCTTATAGCAAAAAAGAGCTGTTATGGCGTCCATAGTTCCATTAACTGGAGGTTTGGGAATTGGGGAGAAGGTTCTAAGGGTTCCATGGATAGCACCCTCGTCGTCATTAACATTTTTTGTCTTAGTTAAGCATAGCCCTACTAGGCGTCCATAGTTCCCATTAACTGGAGGTTCGGGAATTGAGGAGAAGGTTCTAAGGGTTCCATAGATAGCAGCCTCATAATCATTTAGTAATAGTTTTGCATCTTAGTTAAGCATATAGCCCTACTAGGCGTGTACGCCTGTTCTTTTGGCAAGTTTTTGTGGCTCGCTGCTTCGTAGTTTGTGCATGTCTTAGGAACTGGGGTCTAGGACCTTGCTCATGAAGTTTAGCTTGCCCTTACAGTTTTAGAGGATATTTATTATTCATTACTTCCAGGTGCCTCTAATACATCTAGTCTACTCAATACATCTAGCCCGCACATAGCTTCAGGATTGCTGTGTTAAGTTGTTGTAAGTAGAAAATTCAAAAGCTTTGGCAATGAAAGAGATTTTTGTAGAGGAGATTTTGTGAACATGTCTGACAGTTGATGCTCTATTTGTTTACCTCCTATCTGTTGGTCTATATTGACTCAAGGCTTTCTGCAGACAATGCTCTGGTGCCTTCCATCGCACACCTATATCAAGTTGATAGGAAAAGACACGATGAACTTGCTGCTGCATGGACGCACCGGTTTGCGAAATAAAAGAAACAAATGTTATACGACTATACGTCATAAGAGTTGGAATATTGAAAATTTGTGCTTCTAGTTTACTTGCTAGTATATACATCAGTTATTGATCACTGGACATGTAACATATTAGCTATTACTGTACTCGTGGATTGTATAATGTTAGTGATAAACCCCTGCCCTATCCCCCAAAGTTCCTCTATTAATTTATGGGTGGGAAGTGTTAGCTAATACTGTTTGCCCAATGTTTATATACTGGGAAGAGTTAACTTGGGTAATCATAGCAGGGTTGAACAAGACTAGCTCCTTAATGATGCAAACTTTGATCTTATTGTTAAAGCCTTTGCTAACCAGGATTTTTAAATCTTCTCATGTCTAGTAACACGTGGATTTCAAAAAGCCAATTTGTAGGATTTTTAAAGCCGTAAGAAGCTGTTGCCGACAGATTTGTAGGTGCATCAAAAGCAAGTCTCTTTTCTCATCAAAACGCGCCGGAAGGAGTTGTGTTGACGCTTCAAAAAGCACCGCAAAAGCAAATTTTCGTCGCTTATCTTCTTCCGAAAATGCCTGGAAAGAGCTATAGAGCGCCGCAGAAGCAAATTTTAATCGCTTATCTTCTACCAAAATGCCCGGAAAGGGATATAAAGTGCTGCAAAAGAAATTTTCGTCGTTTATGTTCATCAAAATGCGTCGGGTCAATCTATTGGTGGTGCTACAATCAGCACCGCAGAAGCACATTATCGTCGCTTTTCTTCAACATAATGCGGGAAAGAGTTGCTGCTGACGCTTTAGAAAGCGTGGCTGAAACCATCTTTCATTGCTTGTCTTCTTCAAAACTGTGCCGGAAAAGCTGCTGGCCTGCTGCAAGCGCCGCTTTCCGAAATTTTGGGTCATTTACGAGTCACGCACATGATTATCATCACTTATACGACTCTAAGGATCCCGCCATCATTCTTGTTCCGTCATTTGTGTGAAAATGTAAAATGAGACAAAGAAATAGAGACAAAGGGAGAATTCTTGAGAAATTTAAAGGCAATTATCGAATATGATAATATTAATTCAAAGAATATCAGGTTGCCAACTGTTGGAACCAAAAAACACTGTTCGAACCAAGCTTAAGCCTGCTCCACTGATTCGTCGGTCTCATGTTGAGTTAAAAAGGTCAAGTGGCGAGTCGAGCTTTAATAGAGTCAAACTCAATCCTAGTTGAACTCTGATACAATATTGTAATGACCTGAACACTAATTTAATTGAAAATTGAAAATTGAAAATTGAAAAATTCAATCATATACACCTGTGATTTGTGAAATTCCAGCTTCTACTCTCCCTATTTGTAAAAAACAGCTTGCCGCCTACGAATTGTACAAACTTTTCAAGGAGGTTTTGTCCCCCTCTCAACAGTAATATGGCCATCAAAAGGAACAATATACTATGTCCGTCATGGTATGGTATTTGCCAAATCAAGTGTGGTTCTTTGCTTTCCTTAATACTTCTTTGAGGACATACGCTATTCTTTCTGCCATATGGTGCTCCAAAAATCTCTCTTTTACTCTCCCATAGCCTTTCCATCCCATGGTTAGCCTCCTCTCAACATGTGTTGCTAGTTTCACGATGTTCCTCGCCAGAGGGGCAACGCCTTCTTTTCCTGAAGGATGCAACAAACCTGTTGTCTCGTTCACAACTATCTCCATGGTGCCTCCAGCAGCTGTTCCCTGATAAAAAAAGAAGGTACTTATATTTGATGTCAACTAAACAGATTAAAATCCAAAGATCAAACAAAAGATCTAGTATGTCTGGTTGACATAAAAATCATAGGAAGTAGAAGTACGTGAAGTTGTTTTGTTTGGAAAAAGAATTCTCACAAAATGAATGAAGTTGCTTATGTAGGTCCCTAGGTAAGTAGAGCTTCCGTGGGAAGTTCTTGATCAACCAAACAACTTGCTGCACTTTCTGGAAATGGGAATACATAGGAAATACAAATTCATAGGAAATATTACTTTCCATTATGAACCAAACAACCACTTAGTTTTGCTGCTAACAAGAGGATTTCAACACTTCAAACATATTATAAAGGTTGATTCCAGCTCCAGGTTCATGGCCCCTATTTTAAGATAGTATAATATAGTAGTAACTAGTAAAAGTAGCATCACATGCAAATGATTCCCACAATAGAAGGTCCAAAATTCTAGATTTATTATCTTCATCTACAATATAGAGCATGAAAATAAGAAATTTGCAGGAAGTAACAATAGAACGCAACTGTAGTAGTACATTCCTATAATTCTGCCATAACAAAAAAAATAATGATATTATTTTCCATCACCAACAAAAATTATGTGAGGGAGCAAAGTATACTTACCAGCACAGGAAGCCGAAAGGCCATAGCCTCGATGGTTATCCTCCCAAAACATTCTCCACGTGCCTACACACAATATATAGACACTTCAATATTGAGCTCAAGACAAATTTCGAGTGGATTTTCAACAAGTTCCAGTGAGATTCATAAACAGAGATGAGAGATGAATGGATGATCACAATATAAAAAAAACCAGGAACAACTTGCAACTAATTAGTGAATAAATGGCAAGTACATATACAAAGCAATAGTAACCTAGAGGGGCTTCTGTCATTTGGAGCCTCTAGATTGGTCAAAATATATGCAATGGTAACCTTTGCAATAACCTAACTCATACCTACCACAGCATCCTGAAGAAGATGTATTGGATGATGTATTACAATAGGGTGCTCATTCCTAAAACTACAGCAATGATCCACCACAAGCAGAAAGCTTAAAACACACATGCACATTTTTAACAATGTTTTAGTTAGAGGTTCCTTAATTTGAGAGCAACACTGAAATTCAAAGACAAAAAAGATTATGTCGATAGAAGAACAAAGTTAAGCAAAAGTTGCCTTCTCTGATACAATATAGATGGGCTAGCGGTAGGTACCTGTGAGTTTTGGACGAGAACGTCGATTGAGGCAAGATATGGAGCTACAGTCAGGGTCTTATTGATGAAATGAACACGATTTTGAATATTTTTCTCTGTAACAAAGCTGCGGAGTTCTGTTTCAAACTTAGTATGTGCACTCATGTCACTTCCTACTACTACTGCGTGCACAGGAGGCACCTTCAGTTTCTCTTCTTTAATAATTTGCAGGCTCTCATGGAATGAGCGCAAAAATAGATCCTGACCTTTTCCCCGAGAAACACCTGCAAACACAGAAAGGTCATGAAGTTACTCAAATGACAGTCTGCATGCATGCATGTCACGTGCATCTGAAACCAATTTACAAAAATATATGCACCAATTTACCAAAATAACACGCATTTCCCAGATCAAGATAGCATCTAAGCAACCTAGAAGAGCTCCTTTGCCCACTAATTACACCTAGTTTCACTCAAATCGTCTTTCCAGTTACTAGTTGCTAATGTAAAGTAAATGCAAATAGATAACAGAAGAGTAGCGCTTAAATAGAGGCAACGGTCTAAAAATTATGGAGCAGTTTCATGGAATGTTATTGACCTTTAATCTTGATTCTAGATCCTCTCCTTTTATCTTTTCTTTCTCCAATTCTGCCTCCCCCCAAATTTATCTTTATTTACTTCACAAGGACCTAAAATTTTGGACCAGTACATCAAGGACGGAGCCTTGGCTTTTCTTCTTCCATCCCCACACAAAAAAAAGAATCTCAGGATAAGCTAGCCATAAGCAAAAAAACATACTGTTTATGATAGCAAAGAGCACATCCTCATTCTGCACCCCTAGAGTTGCTCGGACATGCTCACGAAGAACTCTTTTGGCCACACTGTCCTCAGCAACATCCATAAGATCCTTGCTGTTTCCAAGGTGCACAACAAATGTATCCGGCATCTTTATACTGTATAGTTCACATAAATTTCAAGGTTAGGCGTCGCTAAAAGCAGATGAAAAAAGACTGCCAATCTTTATACAAACCAATCAAATCAAGGTGAGAACAAGTAATTAAAAATTATTTGTGAAAGTTCATTGTTAGAAATAATATTATTTAATGCGTACATTATCATACGTATAACTGCCCTTTCCTCTCAAAATGTCAGAATTTGGAGGATTATCAATGCAAACTCAAGCACATAAACATCCAGCCCCACTTATCTACAAATAT
Organism: Beta corolliflora; assembly: GCA_947648045.1. Lineage (NCBI taxonomy): Eukaryota > Viridiplantae > Streptophyta > Magnoliopsida > Caryophyllales > Amaranthaceae > Beta > Beta corolliflora. Next base: position 663,179 of record CANSZD010003015.1, on the reverse strand, counting down.
GTAAACAAACACATTCCAGCTTACTTAAATACCATCATGCTTAAAGCCTTTCAGGTTAAACCTGAACCATATGCCATATTGGCCACATCTTACGAGGTTTGTCCAAGACCTAGCCATTAATTCCCCAAAAAAAGAGGCCAAACAACAAAAGGGGAAAAGGAAAGAAGCAACTAAAAGAAAGAGAAGAATATCTACAAAAAAATTCTTCACCACTTGGTTCAAAGATTTGAACAGATCACCACGTGAGGACACCAAGTAGTTACAAAGATTAAGTTGCGTAAGCATCATATAGTCTTACGCATATAGAATGCTAATATGACCTGTAGTAGCATCTTATAGTGGAATTGCTCATAGATATAACAAACTTAGGACAGTCAACTTGAAACATCTCAAAATGCAGAACAACCAAAGTGACACAGAAGAAGTCCTTTTTTCTACTACTTTGCGGCAGAGGACATGATTATGGGTGCAGAAAGGATCAGATAGAGCCACAGAGGGGCCATTTTGCATATATCCCAAAGAAATTATGTATTGAATACGAGAAACAAACTCCTGAATAACAGACAGGCTTGAGGTAACAGAGGGAAACAAAGAATAGATGGATACAAGATATAACAAGATCCAACATATAATAAATATCATGAGATACCCTAAACGTTCTTTTGTTCTGTTTTTCCAATATTCTGCTGTGGTGTGAGAATCAATCATAGCAGCTGCCACAAAAGGTAGGTGCTTCACAAACTCCAACTTGAAGTAATTCCCTCGCATTTCATGGATCCACCACAATATCTTTGGAAGCACACGAGGAACATTATCCTTTAGCACCGCATCCAGCCATTTCCCAGCAACAGCAGTATTTAAAACAACTAGATCAGCCTTCAGAGCTGTATCTATAGCCTTTTGTCCCCTCGCATGGAAAATCTGGATCATAGAAATTAATTAATGAGATGGAAAAAGGAGTATAGATAGTTGCAGCTCATTTAGCAGGTCTTGGCAATGTTAGATCAATGAATCAAATATCCCTGACTGAGTCAGGGAAGAGTAGTAGAATACTAAGGATGTCTCACCTGTACTCCTCTGTCTAGCATCTTATTTTCTAAACTGTACACAACCTCATCTGCTTCTGAGGGTTTTTGATAAGTTATCCACACAACTTCAGCACCAACACCTCTCAACAGAAATGCCAACTCCATCAGCAACAGAGGTCCACCTAAAAAAACAGATGCATCAAATTGGAAGTTCGAACTGAGATCAATAGTATAATCAAATAAAAGAACTTATGAAGCCTAGTGGAGGGGTAGGATAGAGAGTCAGATAGCATCATTTGTTCAACATACCAAAGGAAAATACAACCTCATTCAGATAACTTGAAGAACCTTCAAGAAAAATCTAGCGCTAGTGGTAGCCAGTCAAGCTAGCAGAATTGGCAGCATTCACAGTCCAGATGATTCATGTAGTATGCCTATGTTACTTAGACTTTGTTTTACTTTAAGATCTTATGTTGAATACTCCACATTCCGACAGGCAATGCACACTTAACAGTTCATTTTGGACCAAAACATATAATTTACTACAATGGCTAAAACTAACACTTGGATAGGTACCTTTGGCCAATACCAGCAATGGAGTCATTAGTAAAATAGTTCAATAGTGAAAGCAGGACATAGATTCTGTAGACATTGGTTAAAAGATTGCACGTCAGGCAATTGGATGGCCATATCCTTATTCAGAATCTAGATGTTACAAAGTTATTTATGATCAAACATTTGACTGTAGCAAAGAGATTAGTCCCTGTATTAAAAACGAGATAGCCATACAACACAACCATGCAACAAGACAAATATTTATCATGTGATTTAGACGACCAACATGCACCTCGTAGACCTTGAAGGCCGTTAAAAAGTCTAATCTATTCCCTCATTTCCATCAGCACTTCACAATGTCTGAAATAGGACTTCAAGGCATGAAAAATAACCTTCTCAAGAACAATCAATATCAGTCTCATATGTGAAGTGATCGCCTTGAGGTAACTCAACCATGTTTATCTAAGTTTTCATGGAGTCCAAGAAATGTATCGAGTCTTGACTTCGAGCAAATGTAATCTGTGCTCCGATCACCAATGTGAACTCAGGCTTAAAAAAAGTCCATTCATTTTTTACTTACAGGCTACAGCCTCTCAGAATGTTAATCATTCATCATTACTAAGATCAAACATTTTTTTTTTTGCAGTGTACTAGATCAATCAATTTAGAATAAGGTGTCGGCCATCCTGCAATCCGGGAGGTTTCCCCCAACCCTCTATCAACATTTTCTACTATATGTTGTGACCTATTGCATCTTTGTAAACCCTCATAATGCAACAACCTCGACGACTACTTTAAACATAATACTCGCTCCGTCTCAAAATAATTGCCAGAGTTTCCTTTTGGATTCTCCAATTTATTAGCCACATACCCTTTTTGGCAACTTTACCTCTATAGTTGGGTTCCACACCTACCCACCCACCCATCCACTTCGCTCTAGTTTTTCAGTATCCTAATAGTTTGTGCCAAAATAGTTTATGGCAATTAATTTGAGATATAGAGACTAGAGAGTATGACATGTGAACATAACAGCCATTAGGGAACCTCAAAAGGGTCTCCTCCACTTCCCATAAACATATTTCCCCAAATCTTCTATGATTAATGAACGTTACTTGTAGCCTTTAAAATTAAGTCACTAAGGAACATATTAGTTCATTGTCAGTTATGCTGAAATTCCCTCCTAATCTTAAGAATGTTATTCGAAATGGCTTGATGTTTGTGATTGCTATTGTTCCTATCACCTTGCTTCCCTAAGCCAAGATATAGCCTTCTTGGAAAGGGTACATGGGGCCATGGCCACTGAATGCTTTAGCCTTATCCTTGGCCTTGACATTGGCCTTGGTTTTTGTTGAACATTGGGCACATCCGCACAGGAAAAGGCCTAAATTCACCAATACTAGTGCTTATCTTGCCTCTATCTTTTCAGCACTCGTTGCTTTTCATTCCTTGAGCAGCTATAGGAATTCCTAACTTAATATACTTACACCTTACAATATCTATCATATATTTAATCGTCAAAGGACTCTACATATGATGATACGATGTCCATTCTTAGGGTATCAATATCGCGGGTCTTGTAGGGAGTCTTGCAGGGATTCTTGCAAGGAGTTTTTAGAAGACTCAGCGTTATTGTTGGAACAAAAAGCAACAAGTCTTAGGGTGGGTTTTGTTTTGCAAGACTCCACTCAAGACTGTTACCATGCAATTAATAGATTAAGGCCCACTAAAAACATGCCACTTGTCTTCTTTTTATTTTTAAATTGCATTTTACCAAATTTCAACGGTGTATTTTTTTGTGTGTAAAGCCTATAAATAATATCTTGTTTGTAGTTTTTTTTATACTCTAGTAAATCTATCATCTCTATAATCATTTTTCCTCTAAAAAAAATATTCATCTATTTTATTTTTAATGGATCCAAATCAAAGTTTTGATTTTAATTAGTGTTCTATAAATTTTATAATATTAATATCAGTTTAAAATCTTAAATAATTAATTAAATATTTTTTTACATTTAACTAATTATTTATTGGTAGTCATTCAAATTTATTAAATTTTCATAATATAATGTTATTGAAAACAAAAAAATGAAATAGAATGCATAAAATAAAGTTAAAGTAATGTGGAGTGAGTCCGGAGAGAGTCCGAGGGATAAAGCATAAAATTGAAATGAGTTTGAAGTGAGTATGTAGAATTAAAAAGTAGTGGAAAGCCGATGTGGCACAACCCTCGAAGTTTGGAGTCGAGTCCGAGGATAAACTCACCCTTAGCTTTTAAGCAATCCTTAAGATACATCTACGGTAATTACTAAGCTAACAGGAAAAGCCTTAATTCACCGACACCGGTGCTTATCTTGCCTCTATCATTTGAGCACTCATCGTTTTTCATTCCTTGAGCAGCTATAGAAATTCCTAACTTGATATACTTACACCTTATAATATCTATCATGTGTTTAATTGCCAAAGTACTCTACATATGATGATATGATGTCCATTCTTAGCTTTTAAGCAATCCTTAAGATACATCAAACGGTAAATTACTAAGCTAACAGCATGTGGCCTTCACAGGACCTAGTACCAAATGTTGTTTAGCTTATTTCATTGTATCCGATGTTATACTCTTTTGTCTCTTTGTTGCCTTTTTCTTTTAGGTTGCTAACCTCCGCCCCCCCCCTCTTTTCTTCATGCCTTTTGACTGTACGGGGAAAATATCCCCACAAAAAGGTGTAATGTCAAAAAGTGGTGGATACCAGTCTGGGTATGCAGTATGCTTGACATTAGAAAATACTATTTCAGCAATGAGAATATCAATAATAGGAGAAGCACGGTATGATAACTCTCTTTCTATTTCTAGTAGAATCAAAGGTATTTGGCCCTCGGAAGGAATTGAATTAGTGTCAAGGTTAACACAAAAAGTTTAAGCAATTTGAACAAAGAACCACTTCACTAACATGGGAAGGCATTCTAATACGCATCTTTTCAGATGATCTTGATTCTGTGAACAGATGCATCTTCACTCACTTGGAAGCACACTTTTTATTTTTCTATTTGATTACGAGCATGCCTATGCATTAGAAACCCCAATTGTAGGTCACCAATGTCACACAACTTGTAGACTAACTTGTCTCACAAAAATCTCAGGTCCCAATCAGCAACTAAACAATTATCATGCAGTCAATTCTATTTGAAAAACAATAGAAAAAAGCTGAAATCAGAGGATCAAGAAGCAGCAAAGCTATGTAATGCCTAGCCATCTGTAGAAACTCTTCAGACACATCTACCTTCAAACATTTGATGGTCCAAGCAGAGTTCATCTTATGGAAACTCAAGTGCCACCTAAACCAAACCTTCTAAACTCCCTGTTTCCCAAATCTAAATGACAATGTTCTTGTCCTAACTCATTAGCCATTAGGTCTGAAAGAAGATACAACTTCCTACTTTGAAGAAGTAAAATAATGTAAGTAGTGATAATCACTAGAGTCCGAACTCCCACTTGAGCCATTTCATAATTCATAATATCAATAGAAAAGCCTCATTCTAACCTGTTGGTCCTGCCAAGCATGTTCTTTTAATCGTGAATTTGAAAATTATAAGAATTGGAAACTGAAAGCATGTTGATCCTTCCAGCAAATAGCTACCCCACCATTAACCAACTTCTGCTTAACTATTTTTCCTCCAACAGATTGCATACACATCCACAAGGGTCATCACTAACACACAATAACCTGATGCATGTAGCTTAAAATCTTAACATTATTTTCCGTCCATAAGGAACCAGGTCTTTTTCAGTTAGAGGCTTCCCCTCGAATACATAGGGTAGGTAGGGCTGGGTAAGAAGGAGTCCCCAATTTCTCAAGTTCCAACTATAACTTGATGTAATTTGAACTTCATTTTCCATCCATAGAAATATACAAAATTTCATTGTGTCTCAGACATCCTATCCAGAAACTAACAAACGAACTAAAACATCACTTCTTAGAATATTGTTAAGAAAATAACTAACTACTCCCTGGGAGTCTCTGACCCAATTAAATTCTCCAATTTCAATATTGGATATCCCATAATAATAATAATAATAATCTTCCCATTCCTTCTGAAGTTAAAATTACTTCTATTTTACCCACCACATCAACCTTTTTTCTCCCTCCATTCCAACACTTTCTCTTACTACTTTTTCTTGGTGTTTTCATGATTTATTCTACATTTTGACAATTTTTCTTCATCTCTATGCCGCATGTTAATCGGAAAAATACAATAGGAAATAGGAAAGGAGCATAAAAATCAAAAGGAAAAAAAAAACAACCTAAATCTCAAATCACACTCACTTAAACTACACCTCATTAGATCTCCACATACGCACATAAATCATCAAAATCCCTATCATCCATCAAATAAAAAATTAAATTCCACCAAATATCATCTAAATTAGCTTTCCGTATCGAAACCATTTGCTAAATACTCATATTAATTGCCTATCTTAGGATGCCATTTCAATTAAAACCCTCACTCAATCTTTCTTTCTTTCCTTTCCCTTGACAATCATCTCTATCCAAATATTCAATAAAAATACAAACAAAAGATCATTAACCATTACATTAAGCTAGTCTACATACTCCCTCCGTCCCTTATTAGATTTCCCATTTAACCAATGCACGTTTTGTATCGTAGTTTAATTTTCCTAATGTACACAATACGACCAATCAAACAAGACCTCATATGACTATGGTTTCCATATATATTGGATTTTTTTAGGATATTCTTTACCTACGAATAGTGCCCAAATTAGAAATGGAAAATCTAATAACGGACGGAGGGAGTATTACTAAACAACAATGAATCAAGCAAAATCATAAAAGAAGAACAACAATGTCGATTAAGAAAGAAATAATACCAGAGAGCGAAAGTTCATGCGATACCAAAAGAACGAGCTTAGACTTCATGAAGTAAAGAGGACTAGAAGGCGCCGACGATTTAAGGATCGGATTGGAACTTTTAGCGCCATAAAAGAGGCGATCATCGCAAGAAGGAGAATTATTAGCTCGTATGAGCAACACAATTAGGGTAGAAATCGAGAAGAGAGCTAAGATCGTCAACAGCCATTTCTTCTTCTTTAACGATTGTAGATGGAATGACGATGTTGTTGGTTTCGCCATTATCGATTTCGATTTGAAATTTGATGTTCTTAGTTAGTTAGTTGTTGTAGCAGTAGAGAGAAGTTGGTGATGGAAGAATGTGTTGCGACATTTTCTAGGGTTTTGATGTTTGAAAAAGATGGTGGTTTTGATGAAATTGGGGGTTTTTGAAGGAAGGAATGAATTGGAAGAGGAGAGAGAATGAGGAGTGGCACTCTGTCTGAATCAGTGAGTTAGGGGTGATGTTAGTGGTAGTGCCGACATCCGAAATTGGAAAAAAACACAAGTACCTGAAGACAGGGACGAGAGAGATGGGATGAAACATGAAACACTCAAATGCTCAATGCAAAAAAATGAGTAGTTGAAGTACTTTTGCAATAATAGGTTACGAAGGCATGTTCTTTTCGGCATAAAATAACTGAACTAAACCGATTAGAATCGAGCCGAAGCGAATCGAATCGATGAATTGAGCCAAAATGAATCGAACGAATTAAATTATAACTAATAGTAATGATAATAATTTAGCTATCATTAATTAATAAATATAAATAAATAAATAAATAATAGTAATAACAATATTAATATAATATAATATAATAAAAATTAATTGATGATAATAATAGTTTTTAATAATATAATATGTTAATATTTAATAGTAATAGTAATAATTATAATAATAAAAATATTATTTAATTAATAATAAATTCATAATAATAAGCTATTAAATAAAATAATAATGATAAAATATTAACTAGTAATAATAATAAACTATTGAATAATAATAATAAATAAGCATTAAAAAAAATTAGCAATGACAAATATTATTGAAATGTGTACTTCTTAGGCTTGAATTATCATTTTCAATATAATTAGCAAAATCATATAGAAAAAAAAATAATTAGCAAAATAATAATTAGCAATATTAAAATAATAATAATAATAATAATAATAATAATAATATTAATATTAATTTGAATAGTAATAATAATAGTAAAAGCAATAGTAATAGGAGTAATAATAATAATAATTGCAATAATAATATTAAAATAAATAATAATATTAATATTAATAATAGTAATAGTAAGTAATAATAATAATAGTAATAATAATAATAATAATAATAATAATAATAATAATAATAATTATGATAAAATAATCGTAATTGTAATAATAATAATTATTATCATTGTTTTATTACCAGAGAAATAAATTAGGAACTGAACTGAACTGAAAATAAGCTGGGGAGAACAGGCCCTGAGTCGATGCAATCTAGTTTAGTTAGTAAAGTTTTGTAGAAGTATTATCCAAGATCTGGAATTGAATCATATTTCTATTATTATTAAACTCATTTTATTTTTTAATTACTACATTTTTCTTAAATGGTTTTTTACAGGAGGAAAAAATATCATTAATAATAAGTCATATGGCACATACAATGATAATTAAGATATGAAAAATACAAATTTAGTAAATCACAACAAATTTCACAATGGAACCAATTAATTTTAAGCATACTCGAGCACAACTCCAACTCCTCCGCTTCAAGCTTGACGCGAGAGTTGTATTTCAATGTCTTTGCAACATCTTCCAAGTGGAGACCTTCACAATTTAATTATGTGATATAATTGTTTCCAGTGACGAATTCTTAAAAAACCTAAATCCTCATGGATCTATATCATCTTCCAAATTATTAACACAGTGAAAACAAGAAAACTTATACAAAGATGAGAAGCAACCCACAAAGGAGGAGGAGAAAATCTCTCACAAATGGAGAGAGCAAAACAAAAGAAAGCTGTAAAAATATAATAACTCTAAAAGCTAAGGAAAAGGGTCAGAATTAGTCTAATTTCCAAATAAATTAGAATATTTCCGACCTAGGAGGCCAAAAAAATTAAAAATTAAAAACTTTACAAAGAGAATTGGAGAAGGGGAGAGAGAGGAGGCGGCAGCCGGCAAATTGGTTCTTTTTACTGATGAATAAATTGTAAATGGTTGTTTCTTTTTAATTACTATATTGTTTAAACCTTCTTTATTTTTAAGTACTTGGTCCACTAAAGTAATACATATTTTTTATTTTTCAATTTTTCCACTAAAAAGTGTACTCTTTTTTCACTCTTCCCCTTTATTTTTCATTAAATATAATGGGTCAAAAAGTAACCTGTAAAAAACTTGAAAGTAACATTGCATAAAATCTTGTGCAAAACACAATGTAATAGTTAAAAAAACAGAAGGGGTATATTAGAGGGGTATGTCCGTATGTGTGCAATTTTGTACAATAATGAACAAAAAAATATCAAAGACATTGAGAGTCATTGTATGAAGTAGATTTTATGAGTTATATTCCCTTCGTTTTTAAATATATATTTTTTTTATAGAGAATTTGAGAATAATCTACGGAAAAATTACTTTTTGCAATCCCTCTATTACTATTTGGAAATCCGCTCTTCCGATTTGAAACTTCTCTCTTACATTTACTTTCTAGTACTTCTCTCATATATTTTGTTGTACAATTAAAGTAATATTCCTTCTCAGAAGAACTCTATTGAAACATTCCATTTATTGAAAAATATGTAGAAACGGATCGATCGGAAAGCGTATAAGGTAATGACATGGTTATTATACAATTACATGCCTTTTACGTACTTCCATTCATCATTTCATCTATTCCATTTATGATAGAGTCAAATGTATTATTTCATCATCATTATTAATTAAGGTCCGAAACTTATCTTTACAATGTTACAAAAACGTTGAAGAAGAGATTGAAGGGGAAGGAGAGGATTTGCTTCAACCAGAAGTTCTAGAGCATTATGTAGCTGGGAGCCTGGGATAGTATGACAATTTCCCAAACTTTGGTGATACTTCAGTAATCCGTTTAAATGTCAAAACGTAACTCCTCAATTGTAGATTTGTACTATTAGTTTAAAGATTTACATACGCACACACAATACAAACAAAAACATAACATAACGTTCCACAAACCCCTCCAAAATACCCGTAAAAAACCACCTCCAAAATATACATAATATACATAAATCATACAGATACTAAGTTTACAAACGATTTCAATTCTGCCTTAAACAAGACTATGATCTCGTGAACACTTGAAACAACTTGAATTATGAATTATGATGCAAACAAAGGACTATATATTATCTCTGTTTTTTTAAGATGCAACATTTGATTATTTTAATACTCACCAAAAAGACAAATACTGCATCTAAAAAAGACCGAGGATTCGAGGAAGTATATTACATATAGAACACTTGATGACCTTCAGAATCAAATGCTACTAATTCTTGTATCCGGTTTCGGTGAGGCTAAGCTAGCAATGTGATACTGTGAGGCATACTTGTACTTAGGCACTTCTCCTTCTATTACTGGTGGCTCATTCAGGAATGCCCAATTGCTTCTAGTCCACCTGCGTTATAAATCCACAAAATGTATCATGTCAATATTGATAAAATAGAATATTATGTGGATATATTTTGTAGATAGCTATCTAATATAGATAGGTTTCCTAATACAGTTAGGACCATCATTAGTTTGTAAACTATAAATATTAATCAATAGAAATCACTCCGATCAGGGAGTTTTACTAAATATAGCAAATATTATGCATTATGATTTATGCATTGTGGAGACATCAAATATAAGCAAGACGGCTAATTAAACTTACCAGCAATCTCCAAGATGTTTAAGTTCCATTTCAGATTCCTTGGTTAATATGCTTTTACCGTTCTTTCTACCAATCATTGGCAACGAATTCGATCTTTTAAGCTCGTTTGGAGCTATTTCTTCACTTAAGCTCTCCTGTTGTTGCCAAAATAGTGTAAACCAATTAATTAAACATCAAAACGAATCAAAGAAAAATTTGATGAACTAAAAGAAAAGAAAAAACCCATACCTCAACCTCAGATATAGCTTTAAGATGTTCTTTTTCTGTGTTTTTCTTGTGTTTCCAGAATTCTTCAATCCTCTCTTTGGTAAGTGACTTATTTCTCTTCAATGATGCTGAGTTTGACATATAGGCCAAATTAAGTTGGTCAATTGTTATCCAAGATGGCCATGCAACAATAACATAACAGTATAGAAAAAGACATAAATATCCTCAATTATGAACCATTATAAAGAGCATCAATATATCTATATACTACTACCTCCGTTTCATATTAATCTACACACTTACACTTTTCACGCATGCCGATGCACTACTTTTAGCCTTTACATCTCTAATTTTGTATTTGTAAAAAATATAAAAAGTCGATATTCTAAAACTACATATCGAGACGAATCAAACAAGACCCCACATGACTATATTTTCTCTTAACCATAATTCACAAATGATAGTCAAAGGAAAATTTGTGAATAGTGTCAAAAGTGAAAGTGTAACTATTAATATGAAACGGAGGTAGTATATATTAAAAGGTGTTCCTATCAAAAGAACGGTGCCACGTGACACTATTCACTATATATGTGCCACGTCATCTTATGTGCCATGTAGATCGTTACGTCATCTTACAAAATAAAAATTTTTTGCCATTAGATTTGAACATGCGACCCCTTGCAAAGAGAAGTTTGTCCTTACCATCTCAACCAACTTTTTTTAGTGCTTCATAAATCCACATAATGTTATATATTCATTGCAAACATAAAGTAAATTAAATGTTAGATTTTTTTAAAATTAATTTTTACAAGAGTGGAAAAATACATATCAATTGTGAAGAAGAGAAAAGGTAACACTCGAGACAACGCCTGGGCCAACACACTAGTTTATAATACATTCAGAGTATTTCTTGATAGAGAATATATTTTTTAAATATAGTGTTGTTATCATATTAGGTCTCCTAATATAATTAGGACTGTATTTTTACTATATACAAATATAATCAACGGCATAACACTTCAATCGTTTAATTATTGTTATGCACGTTAGCACCTAACATTTGGGGTGTTTAGGACATCTAGGAGGATGTTATGGGCTTGCCCCTTCTGCCCTTCATGCGAAAGCTCAAGTTTTCCTTCAAGCTATTATCTGAGCTTCTAGTCATAACTTGAGACGAGTTATTTTTCTTACAGATTGTGCTAACCTCGTCACCTCCTTGCAGGAATTTGCTTCTACTCCTATCATGATATCATGGACTCTCCAGCACATCAAGACTATATCTATGAATGATGTTTTTTTTTGTTAAAAGTGAATCGTCAACAAGTTCAACAAGCTCATGATATGACAAAAGTCGTACTCGAACTTATCTAGGATTCACCACAAATATAGTTTAAGCCTGTTTAGTTCCTTTTCCCCAATGTCCAAAAAAGAAAAGTTAGGGGACTTATACACAAAATTTTACATAGTATATATAGTTATAAAGTTAATGAACCCACAAGCTTAAAACTGCAACAATTTTGTAGGAAAAAACACCCAATAATTCCCAATTGTAGAATTTATTTAAAGTTTTAACTAGTTCATGAAATTTATAGAATCATCTACACTCACACACACACAAAAAAATTGTAATAATAGAAACAAGAAGGCTAATGAAATAATTGGGAAATACCAAATTTTGGATCTTGAATTGGACAATCCCATCCTGACAATAGAGAACCCATGTCTTGAAATTGGCTTGATCTCTTTGCTATACTTTTACACACTCAATATTTGTTGGAATTATGAATATTTACTAAGAAAGATTTTGGTATATAAAGTTGATCCCAAAGCAAGTGGCAATAGTAGGTCCTACTAATATGATTCTTATCTACTACTATCTTATTTTAGAGATATTTATGGTGTGACATGATGATATATCCTGTTGATTTTAGGTAGTGTGTCTTTATCTTTATCCTTTTGATTGATGAAATATCGGACAAGATATTATATTTAATCTACTACACTATTTATAAGCAGTAAATTCAAGTTGTTCATGTTCATCTGAAAAACTATGGGCTAAAAGCCTAAAAAAGCAATATACAGATGTCCATCTTCCGTACAATGTGTAACAACTTGTTTCAACCTCATTGCTTATTTGCTTATTGCCAAAATGCCAGTTACGAGGAAACTGTGTTTTTGTTGACCCCACAGAAGTTTGACTCAATCCAGATTGCCAATAGTAATATTTTAAAATTGCATATACCGTATAAAGTTTTGGATGGACTCTAATTTTTATTTTAAGAATTTACGCGGTTTTCTTTTGAGGAGATACTTCCTCCGGTCTCTATTAGTTTATCCATTTCTTTTACATAGAGTTTTAGGAGAAATAATATTGTGGGACATAGAAGGAAAGAGAAACTATTATTTTATATTAAAGTTGAATGTATGTGTGATGGAAAGTTAGTGGTCTCATTCCAAAAATAGAAACAAAAGAAATGGATAAACTAATAAAGAACATCCCAAAAAGGAATACGAGTAAACTAATAAAGATCGGAGGGAGTATATTATAACCCAAAAGAAAAATTTTAGCTTTACACAATTTTTCTTGGCAAATTTGTTTGGATAAGGTAGATTATCATCACCTTAAAAGACCAGGTGAGCTTCATTACATGAGATAGGTTTTTAAAATCTTCGCCTTCAAGCACCGATAGCACCATATAGGGTATAGTATATTACGAAGATAAGATATACTTCATAGCTTTCTTTAATACCAAATTAAATTCCTCTTTGTTAAATAGAAATCTATAGTTATTTCTAAAAGAGTTCGTTTTTGAAGAGACGGTCTCACGTTAGTGTTAACGTGAGACCAGCTGATGTCATGCTGACATCACGCGCGTGCATCAAACCAGTAGCGGAATTAGTTAAGCGGCTTGGGCCCTATTAATTTATCTTGGCCTTAAATTGCTTCTGGATGAATTAGTTAAGTACTAAAGTATATATTAGTTAAACGCTCAAGTATATTAGTTAAGCGCTGAAGTATATTAGTTATATCATAGAAACCATATTATAACGCATTTTGTTGGCCCTAATTTCAGTATCATGCATACATCATTCTCTCTTTCTTCTCTAATCCATCGAGACGCCCTAAAACCTGCATTATTTTCCTCCTTCATTCTCTGTCTACAACTTGAATTCGTTGTTTAATTTGAATGTAAGTAAAATATTTGAGCACGAGTTTGCAATGACAATGTCCACAAACACTTACTTTGTTATTGTTTCACCTGACAAGATGTCTATCATGTTTGAAGTGAACGAAGAGTTTGACACAGATCCATCATAGAAGGTCATATATACTATCCATGATCAGACGATAACTTGCACTTGCACAAACTTTGAAGAAACAGGTCAAATCACTTTTGGTACCGAAAACTTAACTTTTGCATTTGAAAGTTTAACTTTTTATATGAAAAACAGAACTAATACCTAAATGTTATTAGTTAATAATTTAATTTTAATAGTTAAATAACATAATGTAAAAGTTATGCTGCCAGGATTGTTATGTTTTCATGCCTTGAGAATCATGCACATGCATTCAATCACAACAATACTGTATAGGTACATGTGCAAAAGGTGGACTAGATTTGCAAAGAGCGAAGTGTGGAAAAGAGAAATGGATAGAGAAATCTTTGGAGCAATTATAAACAACGTAACCCCATGTGCGATATGAAACCGAAAGAAAGTTCTACAATAAGTCAAGATAGTAAAGATGCAAGAAAGGCATCGCAAAGAAGTCTACAAGACTATTCTTTGCAAGTATAACCAAAGTCTTAACTACAAAACCAATTATAGAAGAACAATGCTCATCAAGTACAACTACATTGGTTATTTTAGACTCTGATCGAGCAAAAATAAATTAAAGGGAAGAAGTGTAAGCAAGAAAAGTAATTTTAAGAAGACTAAAAAAATAAATTCCAAGAACCAAACTGAAATTGGTACAATTACTCCAAATGCTAGGTTGTTTTAATTTCTTTTTTCAGGTTGTCTTTTTTATTTGACATTTTAGATTTATAAAAAAGTGATTTATTCGTTTATATTGGAAACTAAATAATGCTCAATAGATCTTAACTAATTACAGAACAACACTAACTAATGTACTGGATATGTTAACTAAAAAATAATGGAAGTCTACATATAGATTACCAAATCTAAACTATTGTGCTAAAATGCTTAACTAATTATAGAAATCTAAAGTATTCGGACATATCTTGCTCGGATAGAGAGGATTTAGAGAAGAAATGAAGAAAATTGTATTTTTGTAATAAACTTTCATCAAAGCGAAATGAGTTGTGTTAACAGCTTATATACAACATAAAACAAACTAATAACCAACTTCTAACTAACTCCTAACAAACTACTTATTACTAAGCTGTAAAATAAATTACATAATTCCTATACTCCCCCTTCAAGCCGGACCTTAGATATAAGTCCAAGCTTGGCGAATAACACTTGATGTTGAGAAGAAGCAAGAGGCTTGGTCAACAAGTCGCAAGTTGTTTAGCACTTGAAACATGAACCGGTTTGTATGAAGCCGGATTCAACTTGTTCACGCACATAATGCATATCCCTTTTAAGATGTTTAGTCTTTTCATGGAACATGGGATTTTGAGCATGCTCAGCTGAAGAGTTGTCACAATATAAAGTGACAGGCAAAGAAATAGCTACCTGAAGATCTTCAAGTAAGCCTTGTATCCACACAAGTTCACTGGCTATAGCTGACATGCTTCTGTATTCAGCTTCAACTAAAGATTTACTCACACTTTGTTGCTTCTTAGTTTTTCATGAAATCAAATTGGAACCAAGAAAAATAGCATAGGCACTAAGAGACCTACTGCTGAATTGACAGGAGCTCCAATCAGCATCACTGTATGCAGTGACTTGAGAATCAGAATGAGCTGAATACCATAAACCAGTATCCAAAGTTCCCTTTAAGTATTTAAGAACATGAAGAACAACTCTTAAATGTGGCACTCTTGGAGAATGAACAAACTGACTAAGATGTTGAACACAATATGACAAATCTGGTCTGGTAATTCCCAAATACAAGAGTTTTCCTACAAGCCTTTTGTATACATCTGGTTCATCAAGCAACTCACCCATCTCAGTAGACAATTTTAGACCACAAGATAAAGGTGCTGAAGCAGCAACACAGTCTTCCATACCAGCATCAATAAGAATGTCCTTGATATATTTTCTTTGAGAAAGAAAAATACTTTTTTCACTTTTATGTATTTCTATGCCCAGAAAGTAAGTCAACTGACCAAGATCTTTTATAGTAAAGGCTTGATCCAAGGCAGTTTTCACTTCTTCAATTTGAGATAAAGAAGTTCCAGTTACCATTATATCATCAACATAGACTAAAAGAACCAAGAACTCTCCATCATGAGTTCTGGTAAACAGAGAATAATCTTGTTTAGATTGCTGAAAATTCAATGTTTTCAAAAACTTACTCAGCTCTTTATTCCATTGGCGAGAAGCTTGTTTTAACCCATAGATAGACCTCTTAAGTCTGCAAACTTCCCTTGGCTTTGCCTTTGTGTAACCAGCAAGTGGGAGCATGTATACTTCTTCATCAATAAAACCATGCAAAAATGCATTGTTCACATCTAATTGACACAAGTGCCAACCTTTCATAGCAGTAAGAGCAATAACTGTCCTCACAATAGCTAACTTAGCAACTGGAGAAAAAGTTTGAGTAAAATCTTGACCCTCAACTTGTTGATATCCAATTGCAACTAATCTTGCCTTATGTCTTTCTATAGTACCATCTGGGTTTAGTTTTGTTTTATAAACCCATTTGGATCCTATAGCTTTTTTATCTTTAGGCAAAGATGTAAGCTCCCATGTATCATTACTCTCAAGAGCAAGAATCTCTTTTTCCATAGCAAGAACCCAATTTTCATCATCTTTTGCTTGATTATAATGTTTAGGTTCAATATGAGATGAACTAACAGAAAAAGAAAGAGATTCACTAGTTTCACTAGTGCTTGGATTAGATATATGCCAATGAGGAATATATCCACCCACAAAATCTTGGAAAACAATAGAAGGTTTTATGATTCTGGATGATTGTCTAAGATCAGCAACAGTATGAGTTTCAGGAATGACATCATGATTTGATGCAGATGGAGTGACAGAAGCAGAATGGAGTGAAGTAGCAGAAGTAGATAATGAATTATCATTATCAAAAGAAGAATTAGCAATGAAATTGTTTGTAGTGTATACAGAATTATCAGGAGAATTAAACTCAGAAGAAACATGATGATTCTGAGAATAATTGATAGAAGAAGAATTATGTGAATTAGAATCAGGAAAAATGTTTGAATTCAAATGCTCAGAACTAAACTGAACAATTTGAGTGGATAAAGGAATTGAAGAAACATTTTGTGAAGGAGAATGATGATGAGACATCTTATAGGGAAATATTGTTTCAAAGAAAACAACATCTCTTGAGACAAAAACAGTATGTGTGTCAAGATCATAAAGCTTAAAAGCTTTGTATCCAGAAGGATATCTAATGAACAAGCATCTTCTTGTTCTAGAATCAAATTTATCTTTCTTAACATTCATATTGTAGGCAAAACAAAGAGAGCCAAAAACTCTAAGCTTATCATAAACAGGAAGAGTGTGAAACATTACCTCAAATGGAGTTTTCCAATTCAAGACTTTAGATGGAAGCTTGTTAATTAAATGAGTTGCTGTGAGAATACATTCTCCCCAAAACTTCTTTGGAAGACCTGCGTGAAATCTCAAAGCTCTGGCAATTTCAAGAAGACTCCTATGTTTTCTCTCAACTCTACCATTCTGTTGAGGAACATATGGAGCACTTTTTTCATGTAAAATACCCTTTCTTGCAAATAATTTTCTGCAAAATTCTTTCACAATCTCAGTGCCATTATCTGATCTTATTCTTCTAACCTTCTTATTAAACTGTGTTTCCACCGTAGACAATAACTCATCAATAACCTTCTCTACTTGCATTTTGTTATGTAGAAGATAAGTCCATGTAATTCTACTGTGATCATCCAGCACAGTTAGAAAATAAGAAGCACCATCCAAGCTTCTAACTTTATATGATCCCCACAAATGCAAGTGTATCAAGTCAAAACATTCAGAAGCTCTACTGTTACTCACAGTGAAAGGAAATTTGTGATGCTTTGAACTGTAACAAACACCACAATTATATTCTGTAATACCCTTACAATACTCAGCATTAACATGCTTCATTTTGGACAGAGATGGGTGTCCCAATCTAGCATGAAGAAGATCTAGTTGACTTCTATGATCAACTTTATTCTGAATTACACTAGTTGCTGTTTTATTTGGCAAACTACTAATCATATTCACATCATTTACACCATCATCAACTATATTGGCTACTGTGTTGCAACTAGGATGCTGACACTCAGTACCTTTACCTTATGTATTCTTAACTATCACTAGTGGAAAAATGCTCAATTGCTCCGGTTGAAAAGCCCCCAAATGCTCCGTATTTGACGCGTAGCAGACGTCATACGAGCATTTGAGTATTTTTCAAATGCTCCGGTTGAAAACCGAAACATTTATTTTCTCAAATGCTCCGGTTGTGCTTAAAACCGGAGCATTTGAGTTTTTTACCAGTAAAAGAAGCCCAAATGCTCCGGTTTTTGAGGGAAAATCGGAGCATTTGTTCTCAAATGCTTCGGTTTTCCTTTACAACCGGAGCATTTGTATCTTTTTTTTTAAAAAAAAAAATTATACCGCCAGCAGCATGAGTAACAGGTCTTAACCTAGAAATACAATAATTTGAGCACTTAGAGCGTTAAAACATCAGAGCCACTTGTAGATAAAATATTAAATAACACATCCATATTATGTCCTAAAGGAAAATCACATAAACTGAAGAAAAAAGTTCCACATATTTAATGCATGAAATAATATAATCCCACATTTAAATGCCATCAAATCCTATCCGTAAAATAGAAAGTTCCAGTAACAACTTGTCAAATCTCATCAACAACATGAAGCAGCACACAAAATCATAATCTGAAAGCTAATGTTAATGGAATAACTTGCACAAACAATTAGATTCATCTACATGTAGTCTTACAATAATGTCTACACTATATTCCTAAGGTTCCCACCACTCATTAATGGAAGCAATGAATTTAACAGAGAGAATGTTACTACAATCCAACAAGAAAAGCCTATCCTTCCTTGAATGGATTATCTCCACCAAAGCTGCAGCTCTAGAACCCAAAGAGATTGAAATGATTTACTAAATTAATGATGTATAAATACTAAGAAAAGAAGTAAAAAAGGATCACTTAATAGGCAATCAAAGAGTTACCTGATCTCCCTATCTCGTTATCTGTGCTAATTCCTTGTCAAAACACTTTGCGTAACACTTTTGTAATATTAAATAATTAAATGGGGAATTGTCATTGCGCTTTTCACTCTGCACATTATTTAATCCACCATCAAGACCAAATTACAATCACATGGTTCAATAGAGCATTCTATAGATGGTGAAAACGGATTTATAGCCTGAAGTAATGAATATGCAGATGCTTGGTCTATTGGTGACAATGAAACACCCTATCTCTTTCTTTCGACAAAATCCATGTTCTTCTCCACCTTAGAAAACAATGATATGAATGACGAGGCAATCAAATTATAGTCCAATCGATGTGCATAATTACATGATTAATTCTTTTTCGTTCTTTCTTGATAGAATTATAGATTTATGAATTAGGTCACCTAATACCACTATGAAGAAATCACACAGGCAGACAATTCCACTCAGGATTTATTCATTACTAATAGTGAGTGTTTCTTCTCTACCTATCTTTCAAAGAATGCAGCTAGTCATTCTAGAAACTTATGACTTATGATCTATATTACTCAAACTCTGTCATTTTACCCACGTGTTGGATGCGACACAACAACAAGCGCACAGATACAACATGACACTCCATTTCATGCGATTCGACAATTGGACAAATATACCCGTGCTAGACACGATACCTGGGTCCAGCTATCTAAGTATTATAGCTTATGACAAAATGAAGTCTTAGTACTAGAACTTGCAGGAAAAGTTAATCCAGGAGGTCTGCGTAAGTTTGAAAAAAAAAGTCGCAGATTAATTGGTTGAGGGCTTACCTAAGACGATGGAGGACAAGGAGAAAACAATAGAACCCTTCATTGAGACCCCTGCTTTACTACCTTCTGACCCCATGGCTGCAATCTGCTGCTCTTAAATGCTGCTGAAACAACCTAGAAGCCACCACATAATCATAACATTGCTACTGCATAGGGACTTAACCAGGTAATAGCTGCTCCTGCTGTAGAGTATAGGCATATATTCATGAATAGAATGACTAGGTTGGCAATAAAAAAAACTTCAGATAACAAAATTACAATATTAAGATCATAAATTCAGCTGCTGCAAGCTGCCACACCTGGTTCATAACAAGCCTTAAAACTGAGAAGGGCATAAGGATATTATCACCAACATGATGAATTTTCTCTTGAAGACCATTACTTAACTCTTACCTTAATCAGTTTATCATCTCCACATTTAGAACACGGAGTTGCTTGTTAAGAAAAGAAAAGGTTAGATCATTCACCCCACAACATGGGCATCAATCAAGCAAGTTTGAGAAATAAGAAGTCAAGTATGATGTACGGAATGTCGTATACATGCCTCAAAGAGTTAGAGATGAGGAGAGAGAAACTTCGTGACTCGCACTTAGTTCCAAGGTTAATTCGGAACCGAATTCCTCGAAATTATTTGGTAGAGGAAATTAGGGTTTTCAAGCATCAAGATCAAGTGATAAAATTACTAAGAATCAACAACTTTAGCCAAACAAATAAGCATGCTCAAGTGATTGGTTCTTCACTGCTATATGATTAGCCAAGCAAACAAGCAGAGAGATCACAAAGAAAAGAAAAAGAGACCAAAAGATAGCAAAGCATGCCACCGAAGAACAATCCTTAGCCTAAGAAGTCGCCAACCTATTAATCAGAAAGTTCCATATCAGATTGTTTATGGGAATGATGCTGTTCTAGATTCAGGATAAAGTATCCCGAAAAATTAATATAGTTATGTTGAAGATTCGTTGTGAAAGTCTACTACTAGGCTACAATCCAACAAATACTATTTCACAAATGCCACACTTATAGTAGTTAATCAAAAATTGCATAAAACATAAAAAAACCAACGTTGCTATGTGCTTCTAAATCTATCACATCCATTTCTTCAAAGAGTTAAATTATATTAGTAGTTTAGTACTAAGCTATTTCTAAGCTTTAAAGCAAAAAGAGTAAGAAACATGAAACTGTGGCATCATAAGCTTCCTTGAATCCTTATACATATCAACCAATTAATTGCCAATTCCTTTCCTATAATATTCCCAGTCTATGGCTCGGGTCCTACATAGTGCATAATAAAAAAAAATGTCATCATGATTTAATCCTCAGATTAAACAGACCTCATGAATTAACAAAATCTGTAAACCATCAACAAAATCCAGATAATCCATAATCAAACCAAGTTTCACAACAGCAAAAAACATCACATTTCATAAAATCACAAATAATCAATCGAAAAATTGGACATTATAATAAGCCTTAAGATATTAAAATCAACACAAATAACATGTTCCTAAATATGAACCAAACTTTGCCATGCTTGAAATAACATGTTCCTGAATATAACACAAATAACATGGAAAACCTTTGCCATGCTTGAAAGACTCAACTACGGATATGTGAATAGCCAACTAATTGCAAAAGGACTGGAGCATTACCAGACCTCGAGCTAAATGAATCATCACCTGAATATGAACCAAACTGAATGCAATTCAGGGGACTTGCTTATTAACTCTAAAGTCGTTCACTCGTTACAAAGTTGTATCAGCTTAATACATTGCATGCCTCCCATTAGCACTAGCTTAGACTGACTCTAAAGACGTGCATGTTCCTTCAATCCATAAGGCTACAGCTTAGACTGACTCGGCAGTCGGCACAATGATTTACAAGAGTTCCCATAAATCATATAAGTAAATAAAGAATTGATAGTCTAACTAGTCAATGAACAGAACAAATAGACTACTATAACACAATTAGACTACCATCTTGAGTATACTTTCTTTCTATTCCGCAATAACTAATGCTCCAATTATCACAGTATATCTCTTTCAAGAAACTTACGGTACCGATAAGTACCTTATGTTCCAGTGGATGTAATTTGTTTTTAACAGTCATGTCACATTGATCAAAAGAAAGTGATGCCAAGATCTTTGTAATATTTGCTTGACATATACGAAAAAGCTCCAGATGCTTGCAGATCAGATGAATTACATCCCTGCATCAAAATAGATATATTATACACTTTTAATTAGATTTGAGCGAGTATCTCGTGCCTCAATTAAATATATATATAAAATACCTCAGAGAGTCAGCAGAGATGAGACGAGAGAACCCTTGATGACAGTAACAGATCAACACTCATCAAAGAATTACAGTAACAACAAGTTCCAGTACAAATTTTAGAAGGAGCGAAGAACGAACTACCTGAGAAGAAGCCAGCGGGGAAGTCACGGCGGCGAGAAATGGCAGCACGGTCGGAGCGATCGTGATGTTCATCAGCGTCGTCAACTCTGGTTATCTCAGTTTGAAAGGCCCGAACACACCATATAAGTTGGCAAGTCGTGGTGTTCTTAGTCCCAATTTTAGGGTTAAAGGGAAATAAACTACTTGAAAACAGAACAATGAAGAGCAATAACAAGAGTGATCCTTCAAATTCACTCACTCTTTTTATAAACCTTGCAATTTACACTGTAGCAGGTGGGCATGTGTGTCAATATAAAGAGAAGCATCGAGAAATGATCTCAGCAGCTTTATGGAAAGCAAAAAGTAACAATCTATTCTAAAAGCAAGATTCAAAAATTACTTGATTGCGCCCATTTTTGGACTTGCAGTGTTCCTTCCATAACACAGCAACCATGTCAATTTGCTTCAACATTTTCTCGATCTCTCTGGCTTGATTCAGACTTAAGATCTGAATTCATAAATGTAATAGCATTCATTTGTTGTGGCGGGGAGAGCTCTTCGAGCTTGGCTCCGCAATGAATATAATCACCTACAACTTGTTTAGAGCAAGAAGGATAAAACAGGAACGAGACAGAGGGGAGGGGACAGTACTAATGTCGACACACATATCCAAGTGTCGTTCTCGGTTATTATACAATGAATTTCCATGTTTCCTCAAAAATGAAGTATCGAGAATCATGTCCATGTTGGAGTATCAAGGATTAAACAAGAATAATGCAAGTAAAATTAGAAGTTTCAGTATCAAGGATTAAACACAGCGGGAAGAGCTTAACAACCTAATATAAATCAACAAAGCAGCTTTGCAAAGTATACAGATAAGATGCTACAACATACTAGAGTAATTAGGCGAGAAAGTTAGAACGCATGAGGGCTCCCACATTGTTCTTTTCAAAACCTGTCTTCCACGTGTGGGAAGTTAAGAGGTTGAGGGTACTTTGAGATCGCTTGGTGATTATCCTCTACACCAACAAACAAACTCAAGCTTGATATATCGAGATAGAAAATAATCGATTAAACCAATAGAAAATAATGCGAATAAACCAATCAACAATTTGAGGCGAAAAGAATGAAGACAAAAGGGGAATACTTGAGTCGGAGAAATAAAGGCATAGTGATCAAACACGGTTTGGGTATAAAGAATAGCACGGATTTGCGGAATGAGATTCACAAAGCAAGGGGGAAGGAAACTACCGTTCAATATCTTCATAAGAGGAAGTCGAGAGAGCTAACCGCACTTGGCGATCCCATATTTCCCGTAAAAGCTTCCTTTGTGGCACAATTTATTAGCCATACTCCAAAGCGACATTTAGAAAAAATATTCCTCAAATCAAAACTAATTAGCACAATTTATTCTCCTAGATTAACCTTCTAAATGTGGCAATTTCTCAACATTCATGCCATTTTTAAGCAAAACCCTTAATTTCTCAACACCAAAACTGAACAAGACCCAACAAACTCCAACTTATAGTCGAAAAACCCTAATCTAATATGCGAAAATGAACACAAAACTAGTCAAATCCATTGAGGAATTAAAGAAAGCACGAGATAACAAAAAATCTGGCGAAATTAAGCACAAGAAAATGAAGAAATGTGTTAACTTTAGACGAAATTAGGGTTTAACAACAAGATAAACTTTCATAAAACAATTTAAGATCGGAAGCTCTAATGATACAAACCTGGACCGAAGAACAATCAAGAACAAAATCAAGCAAACACGCGAGATTAAACAAAAACAAATAGTCGAAACTCGAAACCCTAAAATCAAATCAAGAAGAGGAATTGAGGACAAGGAAATATACGTTATGCTTTCTATAGATAGAGAAGAGGGATCAGAGTAGGAGAGACGGAGAAGAGAGAGAAGCATCAGATAAGAGTTGTAAACAAGAGAGGAGAGAGAGAATGAAAGGAAATGCGAGGAGATGAGGTGCAGGTTGAGTATGAGAGAGGAGAGGGAAAATGAGAGAAAATGAGGAGGTTTTTTTTAGGGGGTTTTAATTACGAGGGAAAATAACCAAATGCTGGTGTTAGGCAACCGGAGCCCTTATTCCCAAATGCTCGGGTTGATTAGTCCACCGGAGCATTTGACATCAAATGCTCCGGTGGACTAATCAATCCGAGCATTTGTGAATTTTTATTATTAAATTTTTTACAAATGCTTGGGTTGATTAGTCAACCGGAGCATTTGATAAGTAGCAAAAGCAGTTTTTTCCACTAGTGTATTGAAGCTCTGTTGTCTGTATTCTTGACAAAATAGTAGAGTCCATTTGTCTTTTTCCCAGCACCAATCAGTAGAGAACTAGAAGGGTCCTGGAAAACATACCCATTTCTAGTAAACTTGACTTGAACACCAGTTTGTTCAATCAATCTACCAATAGATAGCAGATTATGTCTGAATCCCTTAACTAACAACACATCAGACAACACCAACTTATCACTCAGAATAATATCACCTATAATATCAACATTTATCTGAGTTCCATCAGGCAAACCAACCTTAATAAACTTATTAAGAATCCGTTTATTTGACAATATGTTTTCATCATATGTCATATGATCACATGCTCCAGAATCCACAATCCACACACATTCATCATGCATTTTACTCACAGAACAATTGAAGGAATGAGAAATTGTACCTGCATAATTTGCATAAGAACAAGTACCTCCACTGGTATCACCAGTGTGTTGCTGCTTGCCTTTCATAGCCTTCATAACCTCCTGGCAAATAGCATTTAACATTTCACTATTAACCATTCCGGCCTCAAAACTCGAATCATCCAGAGGACTATCTTGCCCAACATCGGTAGTAAAGTGCACATGAGCGTAGTCCGCCTCCACTAGGCCGATGTCCTTTAGAAGCTTTGATTGAATTATACCAATCAGGATAACCAATGAGTTTAAAACATTGATCAGCAGTATGCCCTTTCCCTTTGCAATGAGTACACAATTTATGCATTTTTTCTTTCTTTGACTCTCTCCAATCCTTCCTTCCTGGCCCAGTAGTAAACCTTTGAAGCTGTCCACCTTTGTAAGTCTGTGCAGCCATTGCACTACTGCTCATAACACTGCTCTCAACAGCAATACTACTCACCTCCTTTTGTTTCTCTATTTGCTGAGTAATAGAGAATACTCTATTTATGCTAGGCAAAGGATCCATGGACAATACATTTGTAACAGTACTGTCAAAACCTTCATTTAAACCTAGTAAAAACTTCATCATCTTATCCTCTTCTTCAAATTCAACCATCTTTTTCAGGAAAAGACAACTGCACTTGCTTAAGGCTCCACAAGTACATGAAGGAAAAGCTCTTAAACTTTGCATTTCATCCCATAGTTTCTTCAACTTGCCATAATAAGTGACAATAGTCATGTTTTCTTGATTGAGATTATCAATCTCTTTCTTCAACTGATAGATTAAAGGACCATTAGATTGTCCAAATCTCTCAGTTAATTCACGCCATAAATCCACAGCATTATCAATATATCCAAAATCATCAGCTAAATCACTGTTCATAGAGCTCAAAATCCAACTATCAACCATAAAATCAGCACGTTTCCATTTAGGATAATCTTTATGATTTACAGCTGGTTTTGATATTTCACCATTGATAAATCCTTCTTTGCTCTTAGCAATCAAAGCACGTTTAACATTTCTACTCCAGCGAACAAAATTCGCACCAGTAAAAACAGCAGCAACCAAAGATGATGTAGGATTATCAGAATTTGCGATGAAATAGGGATCAAAATTACCTCCATTATTCAATTGTGAAGTATTGTTTACAGAATCTCCAGTAGCATTAGTATCTTCAATCGCCATTATAATCGCAATCAAGAATCAAATTGATCGCAATGATCGCAAGAATTTTACTCTATTTCGCAAAATTTGTGCAAGAAATTTCACAATTGCAAGAAATTTCGCAACAATTTGCAAGAAATTACACAATCATAGTAACAAATTCAAAGAAAAGAACGAAACCTCAACCTCAAATGTGAGATTAAGCTCTGATACCATATATAAATCTAAAGTATTCAGACATATCTTGCTCAGATAAAGAGGATTTAGAGAAGAAATGAAGAAAATTGTATTTTTGTAATAAACTTTCATCAAAACTGAAATGAGCTGTGTTAACAGCTTATATACAACATAAAACAAACTAATAACCAACTTCTAACTAACTCCTAACAAACTACTTATTACAAACTGTAAAATAAATTACATAATTCCTATACTAATTCGCCAAAAATATTAACTAATTCGCCAAAAATATTATCGTGAGAATTTGTGAGACGAGGTATGTTTTTGAAAAACACATCTCTTGGATTTAGGCAGGTCTCACGTTAAGACTAACGTGAGACCGTCTTTTCCAAGAATTTGTGTTTCTAAAAACATAAGCAACACAAATTATTAATAGGCGGTCTAACTTTAACATAAAATTAGAAATAGACAGTTGCATGATTTTAAATTAAACAAGACTAACTAAAGCAACAATTATATTTAGAATAAGGGATTGGAATTTAAGAGATAAAAGAATGAGATCTGAATAAATAAGTGTTTTTGCCTTATTTTGTACGAATTTGAGAATAAGATTGGGATGCATGACAAATTAACTAAAATAAGTTTATAGAGGACATATTTTCACCTCAATAATAACTATATAGAAAGCTTGAGACAGGTGAAAATAAGCTTCACGAATCACGACGATCATGTTATGAATCTAACAAAGGCCAGGAGGTATGTACCTAAGTTAGGAAAGTAATCTAATCTCAGGACGGTAGAATTATGATCACTAGTGGACTCTCGATGGTTACAGAAAGATGTAGAAATGAGAGGAGTATTTACATGCTTATCATCGTAGAGAGTTTTGCTTTTGAGGGGAGGCTTTTTTGTGGCAACTTTGTCCCAATGAGGTAATGAGGCGTAATAACTCGTTAGTTTAGGAGATTAAATTATATTAGCTTAAGGGGAGGAATTTTTGAGTTAAGCCTAATATAATATGGTAGTGACTAGGAAGAAGTCAAAAGCGAGCATCGTTTTTGGAAGACCTTTGGATTGCTTTCGGGTTTTACGCCTAGGGGCGGCTATAAGTTGTTCGAGCGGATAGGCTTGGATGACTTGTAATTTCAAGCTAAGAAGTGTTTGTGTCCTAGTGTCCAATTATTTTAGGAATATTAGTTCATTAGTTGATCTTAGTTTATTATTTATTAAAGGATTATTTAACTAGAATAATACAAACTTTGGCCGCTTCTTTCACAATAATACAAACCTTCGACTATTATTTATATATATCAAACTTATTTAAAAATTTCCCCCAGTAAGTCATTATCGGTTATTAACTTGTTGTAAGAGGTAATCAAGTTGACGTGTTACTCACCCTGACATGTGTCGTTATTTCATTGGTTGGTTTTTTTAATTTTTATTTAAATTTTAGATTACAAAAAAAATGAACTTTTTTTCCTTTCTTTTATTCCTCCTGCTTCCCCTCCACTCTATTTCTCTCTCCCCACCCCTAGCCCCTACTCTCCCCCCCCCCTAGCCCCTGCTCTCCCCCCCACCCTAGCCCCATTTTTTGATGTGGGTTTTCCAGCCCACCTTCGGTCGCACATGGCATACCAAAGAACGCAGTTTCGGCACAGAGAAACGAAACATTTCGAGGTGCAGCCGTGCAGGCGAAGGCGGAGATATCTAGAAGTGTTAGGAATGAAAGGATACATATTTGTACGTCTTCTGGGAAATCTAAGAACGTGAATGTCGAATTCTCACTGCAAATCATCGCCATTTTTATGTATTTTTTTAAGGAAGTTTGATTTTTGATATGGGAAGTGAATAAGAAGTAGAAGGGAGGAGAGAGAAAGATCTTGCCGGTGGAAGATATGGGCCGTGAATGGAGAGTCGCTGCTTTCGGGGTAGCTATAGGGTCGGGGAGGGGTCGGGAGGTGGTTTTGGGTTGGGGGAGGTGCTGGAGTAGGGTGGTTCAGATGGCTTCGGGATTGGGGGTGGGGTTAGGCGTGGCGTTTCAGGTGGCTGGAGGTGGGGGGAGGGAGAAAGTGATTTTAAGTTTTTTTTTAAAAAAAATCTCAATCTGTTTCACAGGTTTCAAGTCAAGTTGACCTACTCTAGGAATTTCAGTACAAAATTTGATATATTAAATAATAACCGAAAGTTTGTATTATTACAGGCGAATCGGCTAAATTTTGTATTATTTTAGTTAAAAATCCTTTATTAAATGATACTAATTATGAAAGTAGATGTCAAGTATAATTAGGAAAGCTTTTTCCTAATTATTGTGTTTTCCAATTAATATGAGTCCTTCTAATATATTGCTAGGTTCTTAGTCTAATAGAAACTAGCATTTTTTGCACGCTATGCGTGCGTCTCATATCAACGTTTTTCTTCTCAATTAGTTATTCATCAATATTACAAAAAAATTGGTCCTAATAGATATTTATAATTTTTTTTAGCTTTTTAATATGTTATTCTGATCTTAAATCAATGTTTTGTTGGTTTTTTTTTACTTATTTGTTAATCATATTGTTCAAATATAGTATTGAGAGAAGGAAATATAAAGCAGAAGAAAGCTTGTGCTCTAATAAAGAAGAAGAATTTGTGTATCAGGTTCAATCGTTGAATATTAATAAAGTGGAAGAGTTTGGTTTATATAATAGAGATTACAGAATAATAATCAACATTTAGGTTTTAAAAAATTATCAGTATATTATTAGTATGAAATTCAAGTTATTTTTTTTTCTTCTGATTGTGTCAATCAAATTGTCAATTTAATTTTTGATTAGAGTTTTTCACACATATGTAAGAAGATGAAATTATTCTCCTTAATTTAATATTTAATTGAAAATTCAAATTCAATTCCATTGTTGACTTGTTTAATATATATGGCAAGTAGAAAGAAGAAGTATTGAGAGAAGGAAATTCATTAAGGGTATATCTGACTTTTTAGAAGGGGACACCATCTTCCTCCCCCCTTCACTTATATAATAGGGATAAAATGGTGGTTTTTCTATAGAAGGGGATGCGCAAAGGCTACACATACACTCGGTGTATGTGGGCTAAATATACACCGGTGATGTGGCAGCATTTTATTGGTGTTTGGGTTTGGGCCCCAAATATGTGTTTTCAGAATTTTCATTTGAATTTCAAATGAAAATTGAATTTTAAATTTCAAATCTGATTTGTATTTTCAAGGCATAATTAATGCTCCTAAATTTCCAACTAACCCATTCTCTCTCCTTTCATTTTTTTGGCAGTAATTTTTTTTGGGTTTGTCTTTCTCTCTTCTAATATTTTCATGTTCTTCATGTTCTTAAATTCAATTATTTTTCAACAATGTATATTTTTTTATAATGTTCGAAGAATCTAATTTTGTTATTATTTTTCTCTACACTGTAAATTTTCGTTTTGTATCATATGTATATTTTCTTTAAAGATATTGTTTCTTCATGTTTTGCTTAAAAAATTGTTTGTTTTTACGTAAATTCATATGAATTATATAATTTTCGAGAGATAATTTTTTGTTTTAAATGATTTGTTCTTTGTCTTTGTTTCAAAGATCTGTTTTATGAAGTTTTCTTTGTTTAGATTTGTAGTAATCCTTTGTTTAAAACTAAAAAAAAGAATTCTAATTTTTTCTTCAGATTGTTCTTTAATTACCTTCATCTTATTCATCTTCACAATCTTCTACTATGAATCCTCTGTTTTATTCAAATGTTTCGACAGCTTCATCTTATTCATAATGTTATTGATTAGTAACAGAATATGGACACTGGATTAATCACAATGACATGACAATTAATAACAGATTAGTGAGAAATAAAGCTTCTTGTTTAGAACCAAAAATCAAGCTTTCCAATCCGGGAAAGGTTTGGAGTCCATTAAAATTTAAATTAAAACATATTATATATATATATATATATATATATATATATATATATATATATATATATATATATATATATATATATATATATATATATATATATATATATATATATATATATGTAGTAAATTTGAACCATAAATTTGAAACGTTTGTGATTTTTTTAGTAACACGACATTTTAAAATAGTAAACATAACCTATGTTATAGTTTGCAAATAACGGTGGTGTTTACTATAAATATATAATTTATCCACTTATTATCACGGTTGAATATCTCGTCAACTTGGTTTCAACTGCAAACTTGAAAGCGCATTTAAGGCTGCGAGGTCTCGAGTTCGAATCCCATGCTTGCTATTACTTCCACATCCCCCCCCATTTTTTTTTATTTTAATTTGCGATAGCACTTTTAGTATTTGTATATAACAAGATTAATAATTGTGGTGCCTTATAATAAACAATAAACAAAGTATTTAAATTGTTAAGTGTTATTATAAAAATGTTATAAAACTTTTGATTAAATTGCGTTTGTTTTTGTTAATTTTGACAAAATACCGTATTTATTAGTAACAGATTAGTAAGAATTTAAGCTTCCGGTTTAGAACCTATAAATTTGAAACGATTGTAAGTTTGTGATTTTTCTAGTAACACGAAATATTAAAATAGTAAACATAACATATATTATAGTTTGCAAATAATGGTGGTGTTTACTATAACTAATTAATTTATCCACTTGTTATCACGGTTGAATATCCCGTCAACTTGGTTACAATTACACACTTGAAAGTGCGTTTATGGCTGTGAGGTCTCGAGTTCGAATCCCATGCTTGCTATTACTTCCACATTTCCTCCCCCTCCCCCAATTTTTATTTTATTTTATTTTATTTTGTAGTAGCACTTTTAGTATTTGTATATAACAAGGTTGATAATTCTGGTGCCTTATCATAAACAATAAACAAAGTATTTAAACTATTAAGTGTTATTATAAAAATGTTATAAAACTTTTGCTTAAATTGCATTTGTATTTGTTAATTTTGACAAAATGCTTTGTATTTATTAGTAACGCATTAATAAGAATTTAAGCTTTCAGTTTAGAACCTAACCGGTTTAGTTACATTAATATCCATGCAATTGATATACTCTCTCCGTCCCTAATACTTTTTTACCATACATTACAAAAACCTTAAAAGTACTGCATATTTGTTGTACTAACCCATCAATTATAACTATCTCAAAGTACTTTTTTTCATTAAATATGTCATATTCATTTTAACAAGTTATAACATAAACTTTCAATAGTGCAAAACATCCGTAACATCTTTTACATATATTAATAGATTAAATTTGAAAGTAAAACAGATTATTTAATAAAAAATATCAATTATGTTAATAACAAAAAAAAGTTCAAACGATTGTAAGTTTGTGATTTTTTTAGTAACACGATACATTTAAAAAGTAAACAAGACCTATATTATAGTTTGCAAATAATGGTGGTGCTTAATACAACTACTTAATGTATCCACTTGTTAACACGGTTGAATATCCCGTCAACTTGGTTACAAATGTAAACTTGAAAGCGCATTTATGGCTATGAGGTCTCGAGTTCGAATCCCATGCTTGCTATTACTTCCACATTCCCCCCTTCTTTTGTTTTTATATTTATTTTGCAGGTACCAATTTTAATTTGTAACTTGTAACTTGTAACATTTTTCCCCCATTAAAATATTTTTTTTTCTATCATGAAGAAATATTAAATTTGTACCTGTAACGTATTACCAACATTTGTTTACATAAACTACAAAGTCAAGTCATTATGTCGTTTAAAATTTCATTAAAGATCAATTTCCTAGTAACAAGGACTTTTTACCAAAGCTCAAAAAATTGATTAGAACAACCACATAAGTAATGGTGCTACAATGATAAAAAAGCAAAGCAGTAATCCCCTAATCTTGTGTTGTTCAAACTTGGCTACATCAGCAATTTGTGTTATCAACTTCAAATTTAACTCCTCGGATTTTTTCTTTTCTATTTTCAACTCAACCATCATCTTCTGTGTTAGTTCGATTTCTGACTTGAGCAGGATGTTTTTTATATTTATTTTGTCAAACTCATTGTTTAGCAACAATAGTTGTTCTTTCGGGTGCAAAATTTGGATTTGTAAGCTACGGTTGTCGCTCCCACTAATTTCATCTTCCCATGCGAAGAAACCGCAATCTAGTTCTTGCCATATGAAACAAGTAATTATGGCTAGGATATGAAAAGGTAATCTAGAACTGATTACATTATTATTTGGGGTGTAAATATATTACCTTCCCTTTTGAACAACAATAGAACTTACTGCCTGTGTTTTTTGCTTTCTTGCACAATTGAAGTTTGGTTGGAATGTCATGTCTGCATAGAATAGTTGATGAATGAGTTGTTGACGAATCAACGAACTGTGTTACTTGATTTACAATAGTCATTTGATTGTTGTGATTTTTTTTGTTGGTATTTTGATTCGAATATGAAGTTTGTAAACCATAATCAACTTCTATTATTTTTTTATAGTGGGTGAATTAGGGAGATGACTGTTGTCACTGTATAGGGTAACGGTAGAAATTTAAACAGGTAGGTGAAGTGTTTTGTTATTGGATATGTTTGTTAATTTATTGTTTAGTAACAATTTGAAACATAGATTATAATTTTTTGTTTGATTGGTTTTTGACAATGATTAGAATGGAGCTCGATGCAGTTAGTACAAGTATGAAAATATAAAGCTCATAT
Organism: Beta corolliflora; assembly: GCA_947648045.1. Lineage (NCBI taxonomy): Eukaryota > Viridiplantae > Streptophyta > Magnoliopsida > Caryophyllales > Amaranthaceae > Beta > Beta corolliflora. The sequence continues at coordinate 630,300 of CANSZD010003015.1, read as the reverse complement.
TTAATTCCAGAAGATAAATCATTCATCATTGAAAAGGGTATTATGAAGATAAAATCCTTCGATGAAATGAATTTTTTTGAACCTCTTGGGACAGAGTTGTTCCTCATCACCACTTTCATATGGTTCAGTTTTGATTATACGGTCGTCAACCTCAGGCACGGATTGAATGATTTCTCCCTTTGAGCTTGCCGGCATTTGGTCGAAGTAGAAATGGTTCAACATGTAATGTTGTCTCTCCTCCTTATACAGTTTCTCAACATTTGGTGCGTGACCAATTCGGGTAACGATCTTACCAGCCTCTAGTGGACCAATACTCCATATAACTTTTCGCATGAACAATCGGTTAAATATGTTCTCCCTAGTGCGCTCGAGTTCTTCTTTTAACTTCTTGGTCATGCGTTGAGCTACAAAGAGGAATTATATTATTAGTAAAGCATCCAAAAATTTATAAAATTCAATGGGAATTATTAAACAACATAACAACAAAGGAATATGCAAGTGGAGTTTTTTTTACCCAAACATTTCTTGGAGGAGTTGCTGCGCCTAGCCATAACTTTAGCCTATTGATTATGAAGGTATTGTAGCAAAAAAGGATTAGATTTCTTGGAGATGTTGTGTGATAATCACATAAGCCTTATTTATAGATGAAAATTCACCTACCCTAAGGTGTATTGTTGTAGGTGTTTTCCCGCTAAAATAGCTTATTAGTACGGGAAACACTTGTGTACTTAAAATACGAGACCCTCATTCTCTTAGTAACGAAGAACATGGTTTATTTGCAACGTAAAACAATTGCATGCAAAAAACATATTTAATTAGTAACAAAACTTTTACAATTCCGATTAAGGCCAATAATTGTTTTCCGCCACAAAGAAAAACGACTTTAGCATCGTCATTAATCAGTGGTTGGAGGAAATGCGCATGTAACGTATAATTATGCATTGGGACCATAAGAAAGGTAGATGTAATTATAACTTTATATGGGTTATTGTGAAACTAATTATTTTAGATTATTTACTGTTTTAATATATTTGGTCCAATGAGGGAACGTGTATAAGAGTATTTAATTTTTTTTTTCAGGGGTATAAGAGTATTTTAATTGAATTCGGGTTTTTTCTATAAATGCATTGAGATATTGTTTAAAAAAGGTTTTATAATAATTACATGCATTGTTCGTTTAATAATTTTTTTGCATGCATTGTTCATTTATCAAACATATGCACTAAATAAATTGTACGTGATACTAAATAAATTGTTAGTGATACTAAATAATTAACTCAATTGGTTAAATGAACATTGTATAATAATACTACAAACACATTAAATTTTAAAAAGCTGCGTAATACAGGTGAATATAACATATTCGAATGTATTACTACATAATATATTAATGATACTAAATAAATAATAAAGTTAGTAAAATGTAGAATGTATAATAATACAAGTGATACATAAAATGTAAAAACCTAGACATATGCTTAATACAAATTGTCTTTAGTGTCTTCACCAAGTGATATCTTGTATCTCTACCTGGTAGGGTGGTCTTCCCCATAAATCACATTGTCCATTGCAAGCAAATAACACATACTATATAACGGGTCAATATGGGTGTTGAAACACTATTACCATTATTCATATGTAATTTTATTACCTGTGCAACACCAAACTCCCATTACTTCCCATGTCAATTTTCAAAGCATAATCAACATCAGTTTGGTCCCAATAACGTATTCTGCTTGATGTAGCGTTCCACTGAACATTCCTCTCATGGGCAATTCTATCTATGTAAATCACCTAGAAATTGACAAATCGATCAAGTAAAATTCCAAATGAACACGGAAAACTTCTACATTAATTTTTAATGAACAAAGGTTATGAAGAGTGAATGATTTAGCGATTTACCAAAAGCAGTATGGTACATCCTCCTAGACTCTTTTTTGCCGTGGCGAATTTTTCTCTATATTTCACTAACCAGTCTAGCACATACTTGCCCCAATTGTATTTGTAAGCCTTGGATGCATTCCCCAACAAATACAGGTGTAGGGGACTTATCCACCCCCACTTTTGTGTAGGACATAGTAGAACACCTAACGTGTACAACAAGAAATGTCGTTGAAACTTTGTTTTTTTGCTCTTCTCGGAAAGAACCATGTTGTATAGTGTTTCCTCAGCTAATGCACCATACGTCGTCTCTTCTTTGTATTTCTTTTTCCACTCCTTGAATTCTTTCAGGCTTGCCTCTTCGGGATGAAGAAGATCAGGGCCGGCGGGAATTCCTATTACCTAACCTACCATTTCATCATCTATGGTGACTGATATGTTATCCCTCATTTTAAGAGTGTTACTTGAAGGATCAAACAAAAAAGTAACCCAAACACCAAACAACGGGTCAATGTTGGTGATCTTAATGCTAAGCATGTGTTTGAACCCCATATCTTTAACCCACTGCCGTTGATCTCTTGACAATTTACCAATGAGTTTAGCATATCTTGCAACATCACAACTCAAAGATGGGCACTGAAGAATATTTTTACAAGCAGGGAATATGTCAAGCTACATCGAAAGTGAATAACCTACCTAGCAATTATTTTAAAATTTACTCTATGAAAAAAACTTACTTTAATTTGTTTCTAACAACAGGAGGAACCATGGTTGCCTCACTAGTCGGTTGTTGTTCTTTATCATCATTTTGACTAGAATTTTCACCAGTGTCAGTGGACTGAAATATCACATATTACTTAGTAGATACAACATTATTTGGTAACAAGCATGATCACAGCAAATGAAATAATTTTATAAACCGAATTATTTGGTAACATTGACACTTATGGTAAGGCTCTGAGTAGTTGGTTAACTGAAGAACATAGATATAATACCAAAATGATACAAAATAATTTAGTAACAAACAAATGAAACACTTGTATAAACCGATTTATTTGGTAACATTGACACTAAAGGTAAGGGTATGAGTAGTTGGTTAACTGAAGAACATAAATACAAAATTATTGATAACAAGAATGAATATTTGGTGAACCAGTTTATTAGGCAACATAGACACTAATGTCAAAAAATTACATAAGAGATACTAACCTGATGTTCATCTTCGCTAGTCATTGAATTGCCAGTACCATGTAGTACAGATCTTCGTTTTGGTCCCATTGTTACGTGTTTTCGTCGGCGAGTTTGATTGTTTTGTTTTACAATCGTATCAGGGTTTGGGATTCCAATTTTTGTTGCTTCTTTTTCTTTAAATCTCTTCTATTTGTCTTCAATGAAAATGTTTACAAATCCTTCCGAGAGAGCCATTTGCCTGAGTTGTTTGAAGTCCCGCATTTTATCAACTTGATGAAGTAAATTTTGTAAATCAACAATTGATGCTACATACCTTAACTTATACTTTGGGTACCCTAAAGCATGAATTTTGGATTTTAAATTTTCGACAGTGAATTCTCTCTCTTCGAAACTAAAAGTGTAGGACGATCCGTTAACATATCTTCTAATGGGATAAAATACCAAATTACCCCCATACCACATCGTTATCATCGCCATTTTATATAGATAGGGAGTATGAGATGAGTAGAAGACAAAGGATGAGAGATAAAGAGGGAAATAGAAATATCAACGGAAGTTAGAGTGAGAATGTGAGATTGAGGGATGATAGATAAATAGAGACATAGAAATATCAATGGAAGTTAGAGTGAGAATGTGAGATTGAGGGATGATAGATACAGAGAGAAATAGAAGTATCAATGGAAGTTAGAGAGAGAATGTGAGATTGAGGGATGATAGATAGAGAGAGAAATAGAAATATCAGTGGAACAATGAAAATTACGATTAGACAATGGAATTGTATTGGGATTTTGAATTTTGTAATACTTAAAAGCGGTTATTTAATGTTAAATTCCACTTAAATTTTATTTAATTAAAAAAACAAAAAAAACGAATAAATATGTGAATCGTCACATTTTCAGAACAAAACAGGTTGAAAGGATTATAAATGGTAACTTTTTTAGTAACAATTTACATTTTTGTAGTAATAAGAACCTATACTTTAGTTTAACAATTTGTAACATTTTTTTTTAAAATTTGTAGTAGCACTTTAGTATTTATAAAAATTTATAGTAGCACTTTAGTCTTTTCAAGCAATAAGTTGTAAAAACATGGTTTTAGTTTTACTTAACAGATAATAATAATAATAATATGTTGTCTAATATTCATGTTAAGGAATACGATCACATATATTCGTAATGCTAAACAATGTTGTCAGGATCGATATCCTACTTTGAATCTAAAAGCTAAGCAGGATCTAATCGGTAGGATCGGATCGTAGGATCGTAAGATCCATAGATGAAATAGGTATAAACATGATAACAATATGATAACAATATTTAAAGGTCGGAATATAATATGATCATGTCCTTTTGGATCGTAGGATCCTACATTTTTTCCCTATGAAAACTTAATTTAAATTTTGTTTACTTTTTAGTAGCACTTTACTCTTTTCAAAAATTGTAGTAACACTTTGGTCTTTTCAAGCAATAAGTTGTTAAAACATGGTTTTAGTTTTACTTAAGAGATAATAATTGTATAGGGGATATTTAAGTTCCATATCGGTCCTCATGGACCATTATTGACCGTCATGGTCAACTCATATGAGTAGATATCATTGACTAGGAATGAGTCAAACCACGATACCGGCATCTATATCATACCGGCCATGTTGGAATACCTTGCCGGTGTTCTCCATCTGGACCATCCCTAAATGGGCCTGGGTTTGATCCAATATTTAACTAGTGACCCTATGCATAGCGAAAAAGATAAGTATTTAAAGAGGATAGAATTATGTCCAACCAATGGGAGCAGTGTCCTACCTAGCTTGGGTCACTGCCAGCTCCTATAAATACCCCATGATCTGAGTCATAAGGTACGTTCACATATACTAATATACTCTACTTGAGATATACCGGCTTTTACCCTTTACAAACTTAGGCATCAGAGGGGCGTCCTCGGATCAATCCCCGAGGTTAGTTTACGTGTTCTGTCTTACAGGACATCAAATCGGCATAGGTGATTGAAGGATACCGGTTCACCCCAACAACATTTATTCCATACCGGAACAATAATAATATGTTGTCTAATATTCATGTTAAGAAATAAGATCACATATATTCGTATTGCTAAACAATGTTGTCAGGATCGAGATCCTACTTTGAATCTAAAAGCTAAGCAGGATCTAATCGGTAGGATCGGATCGTATGATCGTAGGATCCATAGATCAAATAGGTGTATATCCTCCGATCCATAGATTCAATATTTAGTTTTCCTAATGATGGTATTAAGTATATATCTTATGATATAAATAATATATAACTTAAATCTAAATGACTTAAAAAAGTTTAGTTGGATGGGATCGGAGGATCACGCAATCATCATAAAATCGCAGGATCAGGATCGATCATGTCTAAAAATTTGTTTACTTTTTAGTAGCACTTTAGTCTTTTGCAAAATTGTAGTACTTTGGTCTTTTCAAGCAATAAGTTGTTAAAATATGGTTTTAGTTTTACTTAAGAGATAATAATAATAATATGTTATACGATCACATATATTCGTAATGCTAAACAATGTTGTCAAGATCGATATCCTACTTTGAATCTAAAAGGTAAGCAGGATCTAGTCGGTAGGATCGGATCGTAGAATCTTAAGATCCTACGGCATAGATGAAATAGGTGTAAACATGATAACACTATGATAACAATATATATTTACAGGTCGAAATATAATAAATTTCAATAATTAGTTTTCCTAATGATGGTATTAAGTCTACATCTTATGATCTAAATAATATATAACTTAAATCTAAAAGACTTAAAAGAACATTTAATTATTTTTTTTAAAATGATGGTATTAAGTATATATATCTTATGAAATAAATGATGGTAGTAGCACTTTAGACTTTTTTAAAAATTTGTAGAAATACTTTGGTCTTTTTTAACACTTTAGTAACAGTGTAAATTTTTAGTAGTAACAGAAAACTATATTTTAGTTTGGAAATTTGTAGTTTTTTTTTTAAATTGTAGTAGCACTTTGGATTGTAGTAGCACTTTGATCTTTTTTAAAATATTAGCACATTTGAAAGCGCGTTTATGGCTGTGAGGTCTCGAGTTCAAATCCCATGCTTGCTATTACTTCCACATTTCCTCCCCCTCCCCCATTCTTTTGTTTTTTTTTTAATTTGTAGTAGGCCTTTTTAATTTGTAACTTGTAACATTTTTGCCCTTTATATATTTTGTTGGAAACGGGTCCCTAAATTGTAGAGACATATTTACCAAAATTTGTGCCTTGATATTAGTGGAATTTTTGCCCTTTATATATATTGTTGGAAACTAATTTAAATTGTCGGAAATTTTTTTCAACAACCGTACAAAACGGCGGCCACCACAAGAACTTAATATGGGAGAAAGGGGAGAAGGCAAGATATAAATTGTTGGCATGGTTGTTGGTTTAACTTAAAAGAATAAATAGGAAAAAAAATAATGAATATTATGAGCCATAGCTACTGAAAAGTTGAGAACTAAATAAAGTGAGAGAAAAAGTTGAAGATGGGAGAAGTTTAATTAGAAGAAAAGCATAACCTTCTAAATTTTTTTCTAATAATTATTTGCTTTCCACTTTTTCAAAGGTGGGGCCCTGAGCCGTCGCTCAGGTTGCTCCCCCTAATAGTCGGCTCTGAATGATAATAATAACATTAATACAAATATTAATCAAATATTTATGTTAATGATAACTTTATATTTAAAAGATCAACTAAAGTGTTTAATAAAAATCTAATGTTTAATATCCAGGAAAGGTTTGGGGTCCAATATATGATAACTAAAACTGAAATAAAACAGATTATATATATATAAACAAAATAACAATTATATTAATAACATATCAATTTGAAAAGATTGTAAGTTTGTGAATTATTTAGTAACATGATACATTTAAATAGTAACCAAAACCTGTATTATAGTTTGCAAATAACATTCGATTTTTACTATAACTACTGAACTCATTAAAATTGAAAGTAAAATAGATTATATATATAAGAAACAAAAATCAATTATATTAATAACATATAAATTTGAAAAGATTGTAAGTTTGTGATTTGTTTAGTCACACTATACATTTAAATAGTAACCAAGACCTATATAGTTTGCAAATAACGGTGGTGTTTACTATGATAATTAAAATTATATGAAAATTAAAATTGAAATTAAAAAAAACCAATAATATTAATAACATATTAATTTGAAACCGGTGTAAGTTTGTGATTTGATTAGTAACACAAAACATTTAAATAGTAATAATGACCTATATTATAGTTTGCAAATAACATTCGATTTTTACTATTATTACTTATTGTATCAACTTGTTACCACAGTTGAATATCCTGTCAACTTGGTTATAACTGCACATTTGAAAGCGCGTTTATGGTTGTGAGGTCTCGAGTTCGAATCCCATGCTTGCTTATACTTCCACATTTCCGCCCCCTCCCCCATTCTTTTGTTTTTTTTTTAATTTGTAGTAGCCCTTTTTAATTTGTAACTTGTAACATTTTTGCCCTTTATATATATTATTGGAAACGGGTCCCTAAATTTTAGAGACATATTTACCGAAATTTGCGCCTTGATATTATTGGAATTTTTTCCCTTTATATATATTGTTGGAAACTAATTTAAATTGTCGGAATTTTTTTCATCAATCGTACAAAACGCCAGCCACCACAAGAACTTAATATGGGAGAAAGGGGAGAAGGCAAGATATAAATTGTTGGCATGTGTCTAATAATAATATAATGTTTAATATCCAGGAAATGTTTGGAGTCAATTATATGATAATTAAAATTGAAATTAAAACAGATTATATATATATAAAAAACCAATTATATTAATAACATATTAATTTGAAACCGGTGTAAGTTTGTTATTTGTTTAGTAACACAAAACATTTAAATAGTAATCATGACCTATATTGTAGTTTGCAAATAACATTCGATTTTTACTATTACTACTTATTGTATCAACTTGTTAACACGGTTGAATATCCCGTCAACTTGGTTACCACTGCACATTTGAAAGCGCGTTGTGAGGTCTCGAGTTCGAATTCCATGCTTGCTTATACTTCCACATTTCCTCCCCCCCCCCATTCTTTTGTTTTTATTTTTATTTTGTAGTAGCACTTTTAAATTTGTAACTTGTAACATTTTTCACCTATTAATATGATATTTTTTCACGAAGAAATATTAAATGAGGGTGTCTTGGAAGCTGTAAAGGTTTGCGTTGGGACAAGTCTACATTATTAAATGTAACGTCTCTTTAATTAAATACGTGGTTAAGATAATACCAGATATTTTAAAATTTAATAATGTTAATACACTAGACTTCGAATTATACAGCTGAATGTAAATTAATTAATAGGTTGCAGATACCATTTAAAATGTTTATGTTACTAATTAATACAATTACTATATAACAATTTTCAAACAATGACAATGTTTGTCCAATTTTAATGTGACCATCCGCGTATTAGTGTTTTATATCACTAGTTGTTGGTCAGCGCGCTATCGCGCGCGGCCCCCCAAGAAAGCGAAAATTATTATAAATAGCTCTATGAACATATCAATTAAATGAATTTAAGACATTTATAAACGTGTAGGTAAGATAACAAGGCTATTAAATTATATTACACTTATGATATGTTAGTGCAAATAGTTGTAAGATAATAAGGCTATTAGATTATATTACACTTATGATATGTTAGTGCAATTAGTTTGTGGGTTACAAAACATGCCCAAGGTCTTGTACCTTCTCTAAACTGTTGTCCGATCACTATATATATTACACATTTAATCATGCCTGACAGCAAAAGAGATTAGTTTATATGATGCAATGATTAACTTAAGGGGACACATTGCTAACAAAGAGTATTAGGTTGCAGAGCAAAATAGCAAGTAAAAGGGCCCATGGTATATTCGTATGGTTCCTCATCAGCCTTAGTTTTGTGGCTCATTAGTAGCAGCAGCGGAGGAGGGCATGAGCAGCCTGATGTGCAGTAAGTTCGTTTGCATTAGGGTGATATTCTATAGCCTTAATTAGCGACAGTTTTCATCTTTGGATTAGCTTCAATACTTTGAACATCGTGATATATTCCATGGGGAGAGCATGAGCAGCCTGATTAGCTTGACATGGCCACTTACGACAGTTTTTTTGGGATGTTCCTTTTTATTTTGAATTTTTAAAAATCTATATAAAAGTGTTTTTTCTATCTCATTCTCAATTACACTCTAAAAATCAGCTAATGTTTGACGTTTTCTTCTATGCTTTTCTATATCAACCATTAACAATTTACACTATTAATAACCACTAATCGACGATTTGCTCAAAAAACTACGGAACGTTCACAACTCAGTTAAGAACGCCAAAAGTTCATTCACTACATAAAGCGTAACGATTCTCAGAAATAGAAATAAATTCCTCATCCAACATAATTCACTAAATTTGTTGATGAGTGATATTTATGTCACTCATAGGGTAAAAACTTGTGCGTAATTATAGTCGTTTTAGTTTATTTTTCATATTTTTATTCTTTGTTATCCTTCTTTTACTATTTTGTTTCTTAATTAGAGTAATTTGTTCTTTCTTTTAGTTTTTACTTGTTTTAGTCGTATTGGTTAAATTTTCGTAATTTATTTTCTACTTATTTCCTTTTACTTACGCTTATTTTTATTACTTCCTCCGTTGCATAATAAGTGAAACACTTACTATTTTAGAACGTTTCAAAATAAGTAAAACATACCTTAAATGGGAAAAAGAAAGTGACAAAATGACAAGAGTACTCATCACAAACTTGTGTGGTTTGCTTTTCTCTCTCCTCATTTTGATAATGAAAAGGGTATTTTATGACTTTTTGGCTTTTGAAAGTGATGATTATTAAATCTTGTGCTCAATCCCTATGTTTCACTTATTATGGAGTGGAGGAAGTATTTCTTTTCATATAATTTTTATTTAATACGTCTCATTTCTCCCGTGGTGTTTTGATTTTACTTGTAGGAGAGCGCTCTGGAGTTATAAACTTCAATGTTCCCTTATCCAATATATCATCAAAAATTCAATCCCCTCAGAAAATAATCTTATAAAAATCAATCGAGAAAATCATCAAACCTAACAAGTTTTCAGCATTACAATCATGCTTAGCCTTACTTTGAGCTTAGGGGTGTAAATGATGCGAGTCGAGTTCGAGTTTTAGCTAACTCGACTCGACTCGTTAGCATTTCGAGTCGAGCTCACTCGAGTCGAGTTTGACCAAGTTTTGACCGAGGTTTGACCGAGTCGAGTTTTAACCTAGTAGATTTCGAGTAACTTGCAAGTGTCTCATGTTAAAAGCAATACTAAGGTAGAAAAATGTTGAATTTAGGTATTTTGCTATTGATAATTGGGTTTTCGAGCTTCTCACGAGTTTCGAGTCGAGTATCGAGTTGCTCAACTCGACTCGCCAACATCTCGAGCCGAGTTCGAGCTCGAGTCGAGCTCACTCGAGTCGAGTTTTGACCGAGTTTTAACCGAGTCGATCTCGAGTAGCTCGCGAGTTGTCTCGTCTCATTTACACCCCTATTTGAGCTATCATGCCTAGCATATCTATCAAGAAGCCTATTGCGTCGCTGATTGTGTTTAAGGGCTTATTTGATTGCAGGTCGTGTTTTAGTTTTGATTGTAGGACAACGTTTTGGAGTTATAAACTTCAATTTTCCCTTATCCATATATTTTCAAAAACTCAATTCCCTTAGAAAATAATCTTTTAAAAATCAATCGAGAAAATCCTCCAACCTAACAAGTTTTTTGCATTACAATCATGCTTAGCCTTACTTTGAGCTATCATGCCTAGCATATCTATGAAGAAGCCAATTGTGTTGCTGATTGTGTTTAAGGGCTTATTTAATTGCAGGTAGGAATTCTAATTTTCCAAGGGAGTTTTACTTCTCTTCAAGTTTTATTTCATAAGAAGTGGCAAAAGTTGTTTGGTTGATCATGGAAAGTTCTACTTACCTAAGATACCAAAATAAGTAACTTCCTCCATTTTATAGGAAGTACAACTTCCTAAGAAGAACAACCTCCTACATTTATGTTAACCAAACAACTTTACCTTATCTTACTTTCTAAGAATTTCCTCTCATAATTTTTTATGTTAGTTAAACAACCCCTTAATATGCAACTTGACGAAAGACATCAAACCCCCCCTCCCTCTAAATAAATCACATTTTTCAATAAGTTTCACTCTCTCACTAATTTCTCTCATTAGTACTTAATCTTAAGCCCGAATACAGTATATGATTCCCAATTCTCACAATCTATTTATGCATGTAATATATCCTTGTTTTGTCTCACTGGTTTCTCCTCGCTATTGCGATCTTAACAGCACATTCTATAAGCACTCGCTACACAGATACAAATAGCATTTATTGCAACTTTTATTCTGAAAATATATGAATAATATTTAAATGACCAATACTAAATTAACCGCAATACATTCGAGTATCCGAACAAAAAAACCGACTTAGATATATAACTAATAACATCCTCTATTCTATGGAAAACCAAACAGAATCTGAGCAATCTTAGGGATATAAATGTAGTTGTATAATTCTTCAATGATCAACAATGATTTTTATCCTTCTTCTTGAGACCTTTTCACCGGTTGCTTGCTGTTCCAAAATATCACTTAGCATCTTTGGTAAGGAAACCACGGGACACAACGATACGGGCATTGCATACATCTACAGCATCCCCCTTCTCAAAAACTACTGCAGCTCCCATACCAGTGCCTAAAGTTGCAGGTGAATCGTTGACATCAATTATAACATACATCTATCAATGAGTGTGTTTACAAGTATGCTTTCAACAAGCAAGGAAATGAGAAGAGTCCATACCTATACACATGGATATAACTCCAAAACGACAGTCTTTACCACGACATTTCATCTCATGCAACAAGGTAGCAACACAACAGGCACATGAAACAGAACAAATAGCACAGTGACTACATAAAGCACTGCTTCATCTAAAGAGTACTACGAAGACGATTTTGCACCGGAATCAAGATCAATACAGATCGATCTCCAAGATACACATATAATCATTTTAGACTGTACCAAACTTTACCACTTTCAAAAATTAGAAAGTTAAATTAAACAAATGGATCTATAAAAGTTAAATTAGTGAAGCCTTGAAAAATTTCCCTGGGGCCTTGACTATGTTGCCTAATATTTTAGGATAGATGGAGACATGGAGTACTATATATTGGCATACTACTGATCATTACAAGAACACTCTTCTCAACTATATGCTCCTAACCTATGTTACCTGAACCCAGGTTATGCGTCCAGCTCGTCTTCTCGGCTTTATATAAGAAATTTAGATAACTTTGGCCCAAATGATGTGTCTAAACTCTGAATGTCCACACCAGGAACTCCAACATTATATATCGGTACTTGAGGTAAATTGATGAGTACAGGTAACATAGCTCTTAACATAGTTAGACGCCAGCCAACATCTTTATATTGTGAGCCCTTAAAAATTGTAAAAACAAGCAATCAAGGTTTATGCCATAAACATTTACTTAGACTCTGCTTCTAAGAAAAAAAACCAGGAACTCCCAGGGTTCATGTGAAGCTCATATCAAATACAATCATATCTCATTTTGAGTTAAACAGCATAAGCTAAGATTAGAACAGACTCGAAAAAGAGGAAAGGCGATTATTATTAGTAGGAAAAATTGACATTAATAATCCCAACTTTCACCGGCCTTCTCAAAATAATCCCAACTTTGAATTATTTCAGAATAATCCCATCTTTAGGGGATACATTTTCAAAATAATCCGAACTATTAATTTTCAATATATTATAGACCTAAATTGGATTAGTGTAGGCAAGAAAAGATATAATTTGGCTTATCTTGAGAAGTTTCCTGCAAAAGTTGGGATTATTCTGGAATAATCCAAAGTTGGGATTATTTTGAGAATACGGGTGAAAGTTGGGATTATTCATGTAAATTTTTCCTTATTAGTATTCCTTCTCTTTCTTGCTCAATATCGTGTGACCTGGAGAAAATAACTTTCTTATAGCATGATAAAATCTGGAATTTTTGTGTACGACCACCATTATGCTTTTATGGAGACTGATCGCAGCAATAAGCAGTTCAAAGAGATAAGCATCATCTATAGCTTAGGACAAACAATTAAATCTTAGTTCTTTATACTTAATAATACTTGGCAGGTTCTTATTCATTGAGGTCATTTCCTTGAAATAATCAGAATGATGTATTTCCATCTGATTTTTGTTTATTCACTTTTTATGATATTCTAGTTTGTGCCAGTAGCTGGGAATGGGATTAGTATTCCTGTAGCCGAATGTTTTTGCAGAATGTAGACTCATGCTCTCTGAGACTGTTTGGATGGTTAGAAACGTTGTTGCAAGAAAGTAATTTTTCCATTTTCTTTTGTTCAGTAACTCATGACCCAAACTATCATGATTACTCATAATCCACACATATTAAAACACATCAAATATTCTATTACTCACTGGACGCGGGCGCGGATGTGTCGTTGTGCACCGCACCCGGCCAAAGATAAAATTTCTCCTACTCTCTTTTACACTAAAGCAGTATAATGGAAGTAGGGGTCGTATCCACAGGGAAACAGGGACGAGTTTAGTACTTAGCGTGATTCGAAACCTAGATTAAGCTAAGGGCCGAGAAACCTAATTATAAAGGGGGGTTTCGGGTTGATAATAAACAAACTACAACTAACTAGCAAGTAAATAAAATGAGAAATCAATATGGAAAGATCTTGAATCCGATTAACATCCACTTCAATTCATTATCGTTCATTGAACATCCACTCTAATTATTTCCATAATTATCTATTGTCGAGAATTAATCTCGTGTTCTCCTTATTCTTAGTTGAATAGCACGATCAGCGTGACTATAAAACCCTAACTAAAGGATAACCTAGTCCGATCGCGTCTAAGTTCAATCCAATAGCAGCAATAAACACAGAGAACCAACAGACCTGCTAACGTCATACAAGCGATAAACATTCAACAGTTGATTCAATTTCCCCAAGAAATAACCAAGATGATCAGCATCTGAGTTACTCCCTAGTTTGCTACAAATCGATAAAAGAATAAAACAATCCGATTCTATTCTTAAATCTAGCATTAGATTAATTACACAATCAAACTAGTAACATTCCTAGCATAATCATGCAAAAATCATAGAAAGCAAGCATAGAAATTAAACCATAATCAAAGAAAATAGAAAGAGAGGAAAGATCTCACAATAATGCTTGAAGCTCCATATTAATCTCGTTCAAGAACGGTTCAAGCTACAATTGGCATAGCATAAGCCAATCCCATAATTGAAATCTACAAAGACTAAACTAGAAAATAAAAACTAAAAGAGAAGACAACAAGAGAGGAGTGGAGTTTTGGAGACTCCCTCTCCTTGTGGTCTGCCCCCTAGGTCCAAAAATCAAGTTTAGTATTTATACTAAAGCTCAAAAATCAGCCGACATTTAGACCGACCTAGGGGGTCGCGAGGTGCGAAGTAGGTCGCACCGTGCGAAGAGTGTTACGCCTCTTGCACTTTTGGCTGGGCAAGGCAGGTCGCACCGTGCGAAGCAGGTCGCGAGGTGCGAGCAAGCAGGTCGCGAGGTGCGACCTAGCTCGCGAGGTGCGAGCTGCTGGGCTGCTGGGCAGGCTTGCTTCGAGCGCTGGGCGAGCGCTGGGCGTGCGATGATGATGCGCTGGGCTGGACAGCTTGCTTCGAGCGCACGCTGGCGATGCTTGTGCTGGCTTGGGTGCTGCTTGCTGCGATGGGCGAGGCTTGGGCTTGCGATGCTGGGCATGCTTGCGATGCTTGTTAGGCATGCGGTGCTTCGACTTGCGGTGATGCTTGGGCTTTGCTCGGCTCAAATGCACTTCACCTTGGAAGCTCGGAATACATGACGTTAACACAAATTATCTCGCAAAACTCCGAACTTCCGCTAAGAGTTAAATAAAACACGAATGTTAACAATTACAATCAAACCCTTAGCAAAGTGCACCCAAAGTTACGTAAATACTACGTGTAACTTGAGCGTATCAAATACCCCCACACTTGAACTTTACTCGACCTCGAGTAAACTCAAAATGAGGATCTCCAAATAAATCATCACCCAAGCTAACGACACCAACCTACACTCCCCATCAACTACATCATCATCATCGCATCTTAACAACATCCGCTCAAAACCTAAACGTAAGGGATAATGACTCCCCCACACTTAGATTCAAGCTCACCTGAAATATATAAAGACGTAACAACAACAATAACCAGCAAACGACAACCAAAATGTGAGCTCAAATCCTGAAGGATCTCAAAGGAGTTGAACTCACTCAAACGCCACAATGAAAATGACAGCTCGCCTAAAACCTCAAAAGATAAACTAAAACTACTACTAGAACAACTAACTTAAAATAGCAAGCCATGGAACAAAGAGAAAAAGGGATAAATTCCATGCTTACTCCCAAAAACAAACAATCAACCAAAAGAATGTGAAAGCCAAAACAAATCTTCACAAAATCAAGGATGAATTCACCAACCATACCCGAAAACGCTTTCCACCTTATGACACCATCTCCGGCAAATGAGTTTTCAAAGTACAAAATTCTCTCTTAATCTCTCATTTTGTCTAGGAGCCCTTTCGGGTTTTCATCCTAGCTTCACACATTTCTTTTTGGTTGCATCTCACCATCTTACCCGCTCAACTAGCTCTTTTTTTTTTTTTGCATAGGCCGCCCTTTCGGGTTTTCGACCTATCCGAGCCCCCAATTTTGCCCGAGTCGCCCACCCTTGTGGGTTTTCAACTCAGCGGGATTCTTTTCATCACTTTTTTTTTTTATATTCTTTTTTTTTTCAATTTTTTTTTTCATTTTCATTTTTTTTCAAATTGAAAGTAATATATACAACATAGATACATGAGAATGAGAATACCCTCCCCCCTACTTAAACTACACATTGTCCTCAATGTGTCGACAATTAAAAAGAAAAAGTAAACTGAAAAAGGGGAGAAATTTGAAAATTGGGTAAATCGAAGATCGAATGCTCAAAACTCATGGCAAACAATCCGTCAAACTCAAACTTCTTAACAACACCAACTCAAATCTCATAAATCAACTCATAACCCTCTCCCTCGAATCACTCAAACAAATGACAAGTTCAAAAGTTTTGAATTTTTGAGATTTGCACCTAGCTTAAGAGATCGAAAAGATACATTAACAATCTCAATCCTCTAGTGTTACCAACTCCTAGCTATTGAACTCCTCCCAACGGGTTTTCTTTTGTGGATTTTGGTTCCAAGCGGATTAAGATTGGTTGTGGATCTTTTTAGTGGGTGGGCGGTGGGTGAAAGAAAATTTGTTGTGGTGGTGGAAATTTGATGAGAAAATAAAGAAAAAGAAAGAAAATAAAAAGGGTCTCGGGTTGCCTCCCGAGAAGCGCTGTTGTTTAAAGTCGTGAGCCCGACTTAGTACCTTAAGCTTAATCATTGGGTTGTGCTCCATGTGTGACAATAGTGGTTCCATGTCAATCTCCACTTCAAGTACCTGCAAAATTGATTGAGAAGAACTCTTGCAATGCATCGTTAGCGCTATGAGTGTCAACAAAAAACAAAGAGCACAAACAATACCATCCAAAAATCACGCTAAATACAAACAAGTAACACCGTTTCCCCGTCAACGGCGCCAAAATTTGGGCGCGAGCGCGGATGTGTCGTTGAGCACCGCACCCGGCCAAAGATAAAATTTCTCCTACTCTCTTTTACACTAAAGCAGTATAATGGAAGTAGGGGTCGTATCCACAGGGAAACAGGGACGAGTTTAGTACTTAGCGTGATTCGAAACCTAAATTAAGCTAAGGGCCGAGAAACCTAATTACAAAGGGGGGTTTCGGGTTGATAATAAACAAACTACAACTAACTAGCAAGTAAATAAAATGAGAAATCAATATGGAAAGATCTTGAATCCGATTAACATCCACTTCAATTCATTATCGATCATTGAACATCCACTCTAATTATTTCCATAATTATCTATTGTCGAGAATTAATCTCGTGTTCTCCTTATTCTTAGTTGAATAGCACGATCAGCGTGACTATAAAACCCTAACTAAAGGATAACCTAGTCCGATCGCGTCTAAGTTCAATCCAATAGCAAAGAATAAACACAGAGAACCAACAGACACACGCTAACGTCATACAAGCGATAAACATTCAACAGTTGATTCAATTTCCCCAAGAAATAACCAAGATGATCAGCATCTGAGTTACTCCCTAGTTTGCTACAAATCGATAAAAGAATAAAACAATCCGATTCTATTCTTAAATCTAGCATTAGATTAATTACACAATCAAACTAGTAACATTCCTAGCATAATCATGCAAAAATCATAGAAAGCAAGCATAGAAATTAAACCATAATCAAAGAAAATAGAAAGAGAGGAAAGATCTCACAATAA
This sequence comes from Beta corolliflora, assembly GCA_947648045.1. Classification (NCBI taxonomy): domain Eukaryota; kingdom Viridiplantae; phylum Streptophyta; class Magnoliopsida; order Caryophyllales; family Amaranthaceae; genus Beta; species Beta corolliflora. Next base: position 612,711 of record CANSZD010003015.1, on the reverse strand, counting down.
TGCTTGAAGCTCCATATTAATCTCGTTCAAGAACGGTTCAAGCTACAATTGGCATAGCATAAGCCAATCCCATAATTGAAATCTACAAAGACTAAACTAGAAAATAAAAACTAAAAAGAGAAGACAACAAGAGAGGAGTGGAGTTTTGGAGACTCCCTCTCCTTGTGGTTCTTGCCCCCTAGGTCCAAAAATCAAGTTTAGTATTTATACTAAAGCTCAAAAATCGCCGACATTTGGACCGACCTAGGGGGTCGCGAGGTGCGAAGTAGGTCGCACCGTGTGAAGAGTGTTACGCCTCTTGCACTTTTGGTGGGCAAGGCGGGTCGCACCGTGCGGCGGAGTCGCGAGGTGCGAGCAAGTAGGTCGCGAGGTGCGACCTAGCTCGCGAGGTGCGAGCTGCTGGGCTGCTGGGCAGGCTTGCTTCGAGCGCTGGGCGAGCGCTGGGCGTGCGATGATGATGCGCTGGGCTGGGCAGCTTGCTTCGAGCGCACGCTGGCGATGCTTGTGGCTTGGGTCTTGCTGCCGCTGCGATGGGCGAGGCTTGGGCTTGCGATGCTGGGCATGCTTGCGATGCTTGTTAGGCATGCGGTGCTTCGACTTGCGGTGATGCTTGGGCTTTGCTCGGCTCAAATGCACTTCACCTTGGAAGCTCGGAATACATGACGTTAACACAAATTATCTCGCAAAACTCCGAACTTCCGCTAAGAGTTAAATAAAACACGAATGTTAACAATTACAATCAAACCCTTAGCAAAGTGCACCCAAAGTTACGTAAATACTACGTGTAACTTGAGCGTATCACTCACACACATGTAATTGAGCTGCCTTATAGAATAATTATTTTTTCAATTCAATTAAACAACTTATCAATTCATCAAGCTTCTTAGAAGATGAACTATCTTTTGCCACAGCCTGTGTAGACATTTAATTAATAATTGATAACGAAATAACATCATATTGAATAACAAACAAAATGACTACCTGACCATGGACAATAGGAGGACAGCCAACTTGCTGTCATGGTGCCATGGATGGCTTTGATCCCATCTTCCACCAGCTTTCTCTTTGCTCGACTGTCTTATGTTTCACCCCTCAAATTCCTCACCCTAATAGTCAATTGTCTGCAATTTGAATCCCAAGGTAGATCGCACTGACGATTCCGCCAGTAATGACCATGGCGCTGCTAAGCAAATCCACCTTATGTAATCATATTTATTTTAAGTGACAGATGAACTAATTCACATATAAGTATATAACTTAGGCATATGACATCACATGAAACAGCAACAAGCCAGCAACATAAGCACAACATGAAACAGCAACAAAACAACCAACAAGGAAATATCCCGTAAAGACTGCAGAAGAGAAACAGACAACAGTTCCCTAAAGAAAAAAGTTATGTTCAAGATCAGTAGTCTACCAATTCTCTACAAAAGGAGAGCTAACCGTTCATATCGTTCACGACATAACCAACAAAACAAAAGGAACATAACCCAAGGAGTGAGGAACAGACCACGTGGGATGTCATCGGCATATGGTGGACTCGCTTTCGAAGCCTATTGAGCTCTTAGAGCTCTGGAAGCCATGAAACTATTAGCTATTTAGATAAATGTATAATTAATCACCATTGGAAAATAAAAAGTCAAGAATTAGATTTTACCTTCAGTTCTCCAACGTGATGGTCTTTACTGGAAGATTTAGGCACTGATAGAAATCGGGAGATTAAGTCCCTCATTCAGTAAACAAATTATCAAAAACTGAAGTAAGAGAACCATCAAATTTCTCCTTTGCAAATTATAATCTGATTGAAAAGTACAATTTAATTTTCAGATATAGAGGCACCCAAAGCCACAAAACTAAACATGAGGCCTATGCATTAAATAGTAGTGGCAGAAGACATAATCATACATGAGCACTGCAAAAAAGAAGTCACAACGACAACAAAGCTGAGCTATTTTAGAAAATCAAAATGTGTAAAAAGAGCACACATAAAATGTTCATGTATCGGAAGAAAGCAGTTCTATTCCCGAATGATTGTGATGCACATACCACATCAAGGACCATTAGAAACAGAACATGTGAAAGCCAACGGTAATCTGGACATAATAAAGCCATTACTATGAATTAGGATAACCTGATTAGTTTAAGTTGAGAAAGTTCAAGTTATTCATGAAAAACCATCCATTGACTAAAAAAACCAAATGAAGTTAGTCATTCAGTACGGTTAGTAATTTAACAAAGAGCCAGCAAGTGGGAAGGAAAGAAGCCATTTTCATCAATAAAAGCACCACCATAATTCCATTAAAATCATCAAATGATAAGATAAATTCAAGATAATAGAAAATGTAGTTGTTTAGAAGAAAAAGTGATCTTCTATTCTGCAATTAAAGGCCAGGGAATTTCTTTAGGATACAACATTGCTTTCCAGCCACCATACAACCTCTGCACTCCAAAAAAACTCAGGTTAATAGTACCTCAAAAGCAGGTCTATTCATTATTAGTATATCTCAAATATGAAAATTCCACTCTCAGATAGTTTCATACGATACAAATCAATAGAGAAACCAGCCGTATTATGCAGGGAAAAACATCAACATCTGTCTTTTCGTAAGGATTCATCTTAAATTCTGTAGTCTAACCATTTTAAATGCTTGCTTGATAAAATCCGATGAAAATGAAAGTGATTACGGGAATCGGAGAAGCAACTTCTAGTGTAATATAGGTTCCGCCACTGCTCATTTTTTCTTATAAACAACAATGCTGGTCTTGAATTGCAAAATTATCTTTTTCTTCCAAAAGTTCAATTGCAATTCTTGAACTTATATTGAGCAGTAGAAGATAATAGAAAAGGCCATTTTGCAATTCCAAAAGTTTGACCCTCGATCAATTGCAAAATTATCAAATGAGAAGATACGTTCAAGATAATAAAAAAGGGAATTTCTTGAATAATTGCAAAATAGAAAAGAACACTAAATTCCACTGGTACCTGGTACCTGTCTTACTGTCGAACGTCTGAACGGACACTTTGCAGTTTGCTCACTGATTTCATGATTTCACTGGAAAACATCGTACCTGATTTTAAATTCCAGCACACCAAAATAATTGTTGCTTTTATCGTGAGAAAGGGGTACAACCTCAATGAACAACTTTAAGGTAAAAAATATCCAAAATTAAATGTAAGATGAGGCAGAATTATGTCTCTCACGGTGATCTGCAGCACAAAGTTTAATCAAGTTTCATAAGATTGGCTGGACTGAATGATCCAGATGTACAACAATGTTAATAGAAAGGAATATAGTAATGAAGAAATATACCTGAAGAGAGAGAAAATTACCCGCATGCATCTCCATAACCATGGCATCAGTCACCTGCTTCAATTTCTCAATTGGGGTCCCACATTTCTCCTCAAAATCCCTCAAAGTCTCCATCGAACGCCTCCAATTTGCTCTATTTTTCATCTGACGGCTCACAATCAACCCCCTACTGCACAAACTACCGCAGCTCCCAATAGTGTAGCAACTATTACCCTTTTTGTTGCCAACCTCTGGATGAATTCGCCATTATTTTGCTGCCGCTCCACCGTTTGAATTGCTTCTTGAACCAAAGACCAAATCGAAAAAGAAGAGAGAGAAAAAATGGTGAGAAATAGAAAAAAGAGGAGAGAGACGAAGTAGATTGAGAATGGAAGGGAGAGTAGGGCGGCAAGAGGATGGTCGAAGAAGATTGCATCGATTCGATGGTTAAACAAATATAGTGTTTCTTCTTTTTTGCAACCCCGATGTTACTTCCCATCACATAAACCGCTTTAAAATGAGTTTTCGCATCAACATCCATTAATCAACCATCTCAATTCTAAACTGATATTACAAAAAAAAAAAAAACACAAAATTAAAACTGAAAAATTGAATTTACCAAATTATTACCATCAATAAAACCTAAGAGATTCACAGAACAAATCAAAGTAATTGCCAATTTCCAATTCGTAGAATTATGGAGAATTTCAAGGAGAATTAAGAGTGTGAGAAAGAAATGGAATACCATAATCGTTGCGAGGGCGCTTAAGCAAATCAGAAGGGGGATACATAGAAGCCTGTCGACCCCAAACACCATCCGCCATTGTTATTTCTTCCAAAATCTTGAAGATTTGAAGAGTTATGACGATTCAGTGGTGTAAAATTGGGGGTTTTTCAAAAAGGTAACCCTAACTCGGAATTAGCGTTTTTTCCCCTTTGTTATCTCGGTCTCTCCTCGTTTTCTTTTGCGGTTACCTTTGTTGTAAAGTCGCTGGTCTTCTCTCCTTTATGAAGAAGGAAGATGGAGGGTGCAGAGGAAAAACCGGGAGGAAAGAGAAAGAATGTGAAGGGCAGAGCAGTGAATGAGAAAGTGAGCGGAGGGCAAAAGCGTCAAAATACTGTTCCTAAGCATAGTAACCAAACTTGTGGCTTTTTAATGGGTATAGATATGAGGGGATTTATTCTTTTCATTTTTATCTTATGAATTACGACAAAACAAATTGCAAACTCTTGTTAAGAACCGAATTTGAAGAGAATATTTGCAAAACGTTTACAGTCACTAAAATTCAAACATATATTCCACGAAGTATGGTATCAAAGATTGAATTTACAGCGTCTTCAACTGGAATATTGACTTTTGAAGCTCGAATTTAAGTTCCCAACTGAGAAGCCATATACTATATCTACATTTTTCCCGAGTTAGGTACGTTATTCAATAGTTAGTCCTTATTCATTTAGTTTGTAAACAACGATATACGAAGACTAAAACATCACTGAGCACATTTTTATTATCTGATTTATTGCATGAATCCATAAGTTAAAGTTTATTCCTTTACTCTATATACAACTATATGAACACTAAAACTTCATGAGCATTCATTTACCTTTTTAAAAATACAAATTTAGTCTATTAACATAAATATACTCATAACACAGTAGAGGCGCTTGAAATTATGGTTTAGACAAGATGATTGAACTGTTTGGTATACGTAATCTAGTCTATTAAATATGCATATTGTTAAAAGATGATTTATACGAACTTCTTTATGTCATACAAATATAGTGAAATGGATAACGATGCAGACAATAGTCGTCTAGTAATAGATCTAAACCAAGTTCAAGAAGACCCTGAGTTGATTAACGAAGAAAACAATGATCAGAATATAAACATAATCTGAATAATGAAGAAAACGCTGATCAAGATATAAATGATCAAGATCAACAAGACCCCGATCTGAATAGTCATAAAATAATGCTCGGAAGATGAATGATCAAGATGAGAGTGCGCCAAGCGTAGGAATGTGTTTTTCAACCTGGGAAGAATTTGCAAAATTCTGTCATGATTATGCCTTTAAAAAACGGTTTGCGTTTTTCACAAGAAATACTATTTTGATGGATGCATATAAGGAATTAGGAGTCACTCGGACAGCGAGTGGGGAAAAAGAGACATGTTACCATATGATGAAGATAATCAGACTTGTATGTAAGAAAGGAGGGAAAAAACAAACAAATGGGTCTACAGTGACTGGATGTGAAGTCGTGGTTCATGCAAGAATGATAGATGGTAAAATGCAGATACGAACATGTCAATTGCAACACAACCACCCACTTCATCCAGAGTCAAGTCGTCTTATGGTGAACTATGGAAGCATTGATTAGCCAACAGTTGACAGAATTTTAAATAACGATCGTTCTGGTATTTCCATAGTAAAATATTTCAATGCACTGTTAGTTGAAAATGGGGGTCGTGAAAATCTTACCTTCAATCAGCGAGACTTGAGAAATGTTGTGAACTTGGAGCGTCGTAAGACGAGGTTTGCAGGAGACGCTATTGCACTTGAGGCATACTTTCAGAAGCAATATGACCTAAACAATAACTTTTACAGCGCAATTCAAAGGGATTGTGATGGAAGGTTGATGAACGTGTTTTGGTCTGATGCAAGGAGTAGGGAAATAAGTGCAGATTTTGGCGATATAATAACATTCGACACAACCTTCAATAGCAACAGGTTAGATACTTTTTTATTTGATACACATACTTGTTATCATAGTATCACATGCAGTTTTATTAGTAACATAACAGGTTAGGTACATTCAGTGGCGGATCTAGGAATCTGGGAATAGTTGGTCACACTCTAGGTAGCACGGAAACTGATATATGGACGGCAAGACGGGTACAGGGATGGAAAACGTCAAAATTAAAATTTTAAAAATGGGTACGACATGAATTCAGCTAAAAGAAAAAAAACAACTCAACTTGCAATTGCAGAACCAAGGCTAGCACCATACGCTAGTTACAATTGCTCTAAACTTGCAATGTACACGATTCCGAGTGAAATCACTTTATCTCCATAAATAATCACATCAAACTATTGATGTATCAACACAAATCACAAAATACTCCCAATATCAGAGCATAGCCACAACATGAAAAGGCCAAAAATCTTCAGAAAAGGATAGCAAACAACAAAGTATAGAATTATAAGCAAGAGACGGATCAAAAATACGATGAAAACTAACCAGAGGTGAATCCTCATGACCAACATTCTGAATCAAGGGTTGACGATAAGCCAAATGACACCATAACATTTGATACTCCCTAGGAATAGTAATCCCCGTTTTTGTCTTCTTCACTAACAACTGCCAATCAATCTTCACTTCTAGAAATTGCGCAATTTCTCTCAGCAACGCTAACACTGTTGTTGCTGAATACCTAATTTTCACCATAATCAACAACCAAAAAAAGGAACAAAATAATGAAAAGAAAAATAACATTCAAAATAGAATTACATGTAAAGAGATAGGAGAGACAAAATACCTTTGCAAGAGAGTGCAAACGTCTTCTTCAGTGACTGCAACTTTCTTCAGCTTCTTATCAATGGCGTCAACCATGGCTGCCGAATTGAGGAAATCGAAGCTCAGTATAACCTCATGTGTGGAGTAGAAATCAGATTGAAGCTAAAACCCTAGAGTTAGGGTTTATGAATTGAAGTGAAAAGAGATGAATTTTTCGATAGAATAGTTGTGAAATTTCGAAGATTTTTCATTCGAATAACCAAACCAAACTTCAAATACAACAAATCGAAGCATTAATTGAGCGAAAAATCAACGAAAATCTAATGCAAAAGCAGAACCCTAAATCCATGAAACTGAAATTTTGACAAGGCCTCCAATTCATTCACTAAAATCAACAACCAAATCAATTAATTTAACAACAAATCCAAGAATTCTCGAATCAAAATCATCTAATTTCAAAAAAATTACATAAAACGAAAAGCCTAACCTGCGAAAAATAGGAGATTCAAGAGGACGATTCGAAGAAGAAGAATTTCGCCGAGTTTCACCAATCACCATAGTTACGACACCAACACCGGCAACACACGAGTTTTTCCCCAAATTCTAGGATTTTGAATGATAATTTTTTTATCTCTGAAAAATGTAAAACGGGTATCAATCGGTAGATCAAGGCGAGATGATAATTTTAGTTGAAGATTTGAAAGAAAAAGGAGATTCATGTAAACAAAATTCAAGAATTTTAGTTAACAACTTGAGGTTGAAGGAGAGAAGAACAGGAAGAGACGTGAGAGAGAGAAAGGGGCAGTGTTTGTTTTTTTTGGTTAGTGAAGGAGAGAGAGAGTTTTAATTTTTTTTTCCAAAATAATAGTTGGTCACGTGACCAACTGTGACCCTACATAGTTCCGCCACTGGGTACATTGTGTTTTAGTAACAATTAGTAATTACATAGTGGGATCATCATTGTTTTTTTAAATGCATGTAACAAAAGTGTTGAAACTAATGAAAATAAAACTTACAGATACCGAATGCCTTTTGCACCATTTGTCGGTGTCAACCATCATGGGTGTTCCATTGTTTTTGCATCTGCTTTGATTTCTCATGAGGACACAAAGACGTTTGTATGGGTGTTCAATCAGTGGCTTAAATGTATGGGCAATGCCTTGAAAGGTATACTTACTGACCAGGATAAAGCTATTTTGAAGGCAGTGGAAATAGTGTTTCCAGGGGTACCACACAGATTGTGCTTGTGGCATATTCTACAAAATGCATCCAAGAACTTAGGTAGCAAAAAAAATGGAAAGATATTAAGGTTGCACTATTAGTAGTTGTCCGTGAATTTCTAGACCGGGATGAGTTTGAAGAAGCATGGGAATGTATGGTGCAGAAATTTCAGATAGGTGGAAACACCTGGATCAAAGACTCATATAAGCTGAGGGATCGGATCGATGGGCCCCGGGATATTGCAGAGGCAATTTTTGGGCTGGAATGTCATCCACATAAAGAAGTGAAGGTATGAATCGTGTTTTCAAAAGCTATGTATGCATTGATACCCCGTTGTGTAGATTCATAGAGCTTTATGAGGCGGCAATGAAAGATTTAGTGGAAAAGGAGAAGAAAATGAATTTTGAATATGTGGATCAACCTCTTCCTGTGGACAAGACCATACTTGTTGAGTATGTGTTCCACAACAAGTACACAAATGGAAAATTTAAGTAATAATTGTCAATAATAAGTCAACCTTTGTCCCATCCGCTAAAAATAAGTCATCTTTTGATTATTTCCTGAATAAGTCTACCTTTAGTACTTATCATTTTTAAACAAGTTAAATTACAAATAATCTGACTTTTTTCTTTCTTTTTTGTAATTTTTAATTTCTTTTTGTTTCCTCTCTCATCCCTTTGAAGCGTTACACATATCATATTTAAGCGGTTAAATAAGTTAACAACAAACAAGGACTTGTTAAAAAAATATTGGTATTAAAGGTTGACTTATTCAAGGATAATCAAATGGTTGACTTGTTATTAGCGGATGGCCTAAAGGTTGACTTATTCTTGACAACTTTTCCAAATTTTAAAGAGGTAAAGGATAAGGCACTAGGGTTAAAGCATACAAATATCACGAAAACCGGAACACTTGGTACGGTCTCCTTTTTCAATGCCGATGAGAAGATTCCAACACCAATACTGAGGAAAAGGTGGAAGCATTACAATATTACTATCGACAAAGGAAAAGGTGATTTCTCATGCTCTTGAAAGTTGTTTGAATTTAGAGGTATATTGTGCAAGCACCTTATTCGTGTGATTGAGCTCGAGGATATATAATTTATCCCTGCAAAATATATACTGAGTCGATGGAGGAAGGATTTGGTCAGGCAGTACGAGGACATTCAGGTTTCATACTATGACCCAGATGAATCAACACGAGTCCAAAAATTGAGAGAATTATCACAACGACATAAGTACTTGACCACGTTAGCCATGCATAGCGAAGAAACTTTCACAATGTACTAGGAAGCAACATATACAATTCGAATTGCGTTAGAGGATTCAATAGGAATAGAACGGACTAGTGATGATGCACATGGATGGTGGGATCAATCAACGCGCAAAGTCTATGGGTGTCGTAGGCTACGTCCAAAGGAACACAACGAAAGACACCTTAGAAAGAGTGTACAACCCGTAGAAAATGGCACAAAGGACCCTATCGACAAAAGATATACTGGCAGGGGCCGCAAAACCAAATTTCCCAACCCATCAGAGAAGAATGCAAAGTCGAAGAAAAAACACAAAGCAACACTAGATGAAATTGCCACGAAGGAGGTAACCTCGTGATTTATTTTTTCTACTCGTTATTTCAAATGACATTATATGTTTTACAATATTTTGGTAACAACCAGGTTTTTCGTAGAATATTTTCCAATATTAATCAATTCGTTACTATAATATAGGTTTTGATTACTATTAAATTTTTTAGTGTTACTAAAAACATTACCAACTTATAGAGGAAATTTGATGTTCACATTAAGTACCAGTTGAGAAATGTTTGTTTATCTTTGATATTTGAATATATGAAGGAAATTATAAGAAACACGTTTGGTTCAATGGGCGGGAGGTGTCAATTACAACATCATAACCATGATGTTGCTGGTGGTAGCAACAATGTCCACATGGGTCTACATCAAGTTTCCAGTGCATCCAGGTTTATGACAGAGAACGTTGCTGGTTCGCCACGACTCTTTGCAAATGATGAAGAACAATCTACATATAGTCCAAGTTGTTCAATTCCTACAAACCCAAACCCAAATTGGTTACGTAGTACTCAGTAATTGATCTCATAAGTATCAGTTGACACTTGAACTTTTCAGAGTTGATTTGTAAACATTATTTAGCTTTGGTTTTGAAAGGGTCTTGATGTTTTATTTTAATGTTATGGTATGAACGTTTATGTCACCACCTATAACAGTGAAGGTAATGTTTAGTGTTGTGTGACATTATTTTTTTTTTAAATTACAAAATTTATTCAAGCGTCATATTATTAAATCTATTTTTTCATTGGTCGAAATAACATCTTTTTTAAGTGGCGTACTAAAAACTCTTGACAAAACCTTTTTTATACATACATATATATTAGATTTGGGACGCTTAAGAACATTATTAAATTATTATGCTTCATCACTCCAAGTTATACGTATACTTATACGTGTATGTTACTAATTAAAATAACATTGTGCTTACGTGTTTTATGTATCTATGTATAGGCCTATGAAACAACATAATTCAAAATTTCAATTTTTACTAGTTTTTAAGTTGCTAAAACCATGTTTTTACAACTTGTTGCTGGAAAAGACTAAAGTTCTACTATGAATTTTAAAAAGACTAAAGTGTTACTACAAATGTTAAAAAAAATTATTTTAATGGGGATTAAAATTTGGGATACATGGGATTCGAACTCGGGACCTAATATCCATAAACACGTTTTCATTGTAGTTGAAGTAACCAAGATTGCGGGATATTCACCATGTCAAGAAGTGGAGACATTAAATAATTATACTATACACCGCCGTTTTTGCAAACTATAATATAAGTTTGTATTATTATTAAAATAATTACTGTTACTAAAAAAATTGCAAACTTATAGTCGTTTGAAACTGTTTTGTTATTAATATCATTGAATTTTTCTTAAAAAATAATCTGTGATACTTTTAATTTTTATTATCATATAATGGACTTCAAACGTTTCCTGGACTGGAAACTTATTGTTTGATTCTAAACCAGAAAAAGACTAAAGTGTTTCTACAAATTTTAAAAAAAATCATTTTTAATGAGGATTAAAATTTGGGATGCATGGGATTCGAACTCGGGATATAACAGCCATAAACGCGTTTTCATTGTCGTTGTAGTAACCAAGATTGCGGGATATTCACCATGTCAAGAAGTGGAGACATTAACTATTTATACTATACACCGCCTTTTTTCTGCAAACTATAATATAGGTTTGCATTACAATTAAAATGTTTACTGTTACTAAACAAATTGCAAACTTATAGTCGTTTGAAACTGTTTTGTTATTAATATAATTGATTTTTTTTAAAATATTATGTTATACTTTTAATTTTTATTATCATATAATGGACTTCAAACGTTTCCTGGACTGGAAAGCTTGCGGTTTGATTCTAAACCGGAATCTTAAATTCTTCTTGAACTGTTACTAATATATACAACATTTTGTCAAAATTAACAAATACAAATGCAAGGAAATATAGTTAGGATACAAACATATTTGTTTTGTTACTAAATTAATATCACCCCTAATATATTACAGCTCAAAACATGTTCTTATCGGGGTTGAATGTATTCTTTACAAACGAACTAAGGGACTGCTGAATGTCTTCTTTACAAACCAACTAAAGGGACTGAAAACGCTGTTCAATATGAGTATGGAGTGTATTAGTTTAATTAGTGCATTTTATTAACAAAACAAAAAAATAAAAAAAAACTTCGTCGGAAAAATTTCCACCGTTAATGGCTTCCATGTTTCGGTTGTCTTCTCCGGCCATTTATATGAATGCATGGAACAATCTTTTGTTTTTTAAAATTGCAAAAAGGTGGAGGTGGGAGTATTATTTAATGAAATAAGTGTGGCGCCAAACAAATTGCTCTCTCTCTCCATATTTTGCGGCGCTAGAATTCCCGCCCAAAACATGTATATGGCGCAACAAGTTTCCCGCCATTGTTCCCTCTCTTTTTTTTGGCTAGCAGCGACGTGGCAATACACCATTGGAAGTGTATGTATGGCCTACATACACCAAGTGTATGTGTAGCAAGAATCCGATGAGATCCTTGTACTCCGACAGAGTATTGAAGAGGAGTTTGAAGGAGATTTTACCGTAGCCCCATTTTTTGATGTGGGTTTTCCAGCCCCACCTTCGGTCGCACATGGCATACCAAATTAAAGAACGCAGTTTCGGCATAGAGAAACGAAACATTTCGAGGTGCAGGCGAAGGCGGAGATATCTAAAAGTGTTAGGAATGAAAGGATACATATTTGTACGTCTTCTGGGAAATCTGAGAAAGTGAATGTCGAATTCTCATTGCAAATCATCGCCATTTTTATGTGTTTTTTTAAGGAAGTTTGATTTTTGATATGGGAAGTGAATAAGAAGTAGAAGGGAGGAGAGAGAAAGATGATGGTGGAAGATATGGGCTGTGAATGGAGAGCTGCTGCTTTCGGGGTGGCTATGGGGTTAGGAAGGGGCCGGGAGGTGGTTTCGGGTTGGGGGAGGTGCCGGAATGGGGTGGTTCAGGTGGCTTCGGGATTGGGGGTGGGGTTAGGTGTGGTGTTCCGGGTGGGCGGAGGTGGGGGGGAGGGAGAAAGTGATTTTAAGTTTTTTTGTAAAACAAAAATCTTAATCTGTTTCACAGGTTTCAAGTCAAGTTGACCTACTCTAGGAATTTCAGTACAAAGTTTGATATATTAAATAATAACATAAAGTTTGTATTATTACAGGCGAATCAGCTAAATTTTGTATTATTTTAGTTAAATATCCTTTATTAAATGATACTAATTATGAAAGTAGATGTCAAGTATAATTAGGAAAGCTTTTTCCTAATTATTGTGTTTTCCAATAAATATGAGTCCTAATATATTGCTAGCTTCTTAGTCTAATAGAAATAAAATGGTGGTTTTTCTATAGAAGGGGATGTTAGGTTGCTCATATTTGCATCCCAAAATCCAAGAGAGAACCTTTTGAGATAACTAGTGAAAGTTATTACTAAAAGGAAAGTTTGAGAGGTCTCAAAAGCGTATTTTGTTAAAGTTAGTGGTAAATGATAATACAAGTAGATTGAAAGAGTTATTTCACCAAAATATAGATATATGTATGAGTTGCTATAGCTCTTCCCGCATATAGTTCATAACTAGTTTTTAGGCCCGGGATATACCCCGGATAATTATAGTTTTCATTTATTAATATTTTACTTTAAAATTATAACACCAAACATTACTTGGTTTAGTGGTAAGAGACTTTAATTATAAATATCATGACTTTACAAGTTATGAGATCAAATTTTATACCATGCATTTTCTAATTTTTTATTGTATGTATGTGGGGAACATGAAATAAACACTCTAAGGGATAGCACCACATGACACAATTTCTTATTTAGGAAGGCCTTTTAATATATTAGTATATATATGTCCACGTATATATTTATTTTCCTTTTGTTTCTCAGTTTCCCGACATAAGATATTATTCTAGACCTTACTATATTTATGTAAAAGCGTATTTTTTTAAAGTTAGTGGTAAATGATAATACAAGTAGATTGAAAGAGTCAATATTGTTCTTCTTTAGCCTACTAATAAGTCAATTTTGTTATGACTTTAGGAGTTTTGATGATGACAAACATAAACTATATTGCATCATGCATTGTTGTATATTTATTTATGATGCAGTGTTTGCTTTTGGAAAGTCGGATGCTCAAGTTTGAAGAATGAAGATTGAAGAGTAGCTAGATTTTTCTATATAGCAAACTATGTAATAATGATTAACTTGGTTAAATGTTAGTGTGTGTGCTATGAGTAAAATATTATTAAAAATGTGATTATTAGAATCATTTATATATGACTACTAGAGCTAGTAGTATAAATAATTAGAATAAACATGTTTTATAATAATAAATTTTACATAAAATAAAAAGATTTTCGGAAAAAACTTGATTTATAAAATCTGATTTTTGGTTGGAAAAAGATAACGATGAATCTTTATTTTTAAAAGATCAAAAATCAGTATTTCTTAAAGAAAAGACAATTTTCGATTTTTGAAAATAAAGGATTTTTGTCCCTTAATTTTTAGGAACAAAACTTGTTCAAGAAGATTATCATATCTTTTAGAGTGATCTTTGTTCATAATATAATCTATATAAGGGATAATAATCAGTTGGAAAAGATACGGTTTTCAGAGTTTTAGATCGGAGCTTTGTAAGAGAAAATCGAAAATCAGTGGCACAGAGCATAGCACAGTATTACAGACATTGCCAAGTGAATAACTTAGGAAAAATCATATCCTCTACCTGCTTGATTAAGAAGCGTTCTTTTCAGGAGAATATTTCTGTAATTTTCATAATTATAGAGAGTGTTGGGTTGGGTACATGAATTTGTATTTGATTCAACTTAGCAACACTTATAGTTAAGTGTTGGGGAGCACTACTAGAGTTAGTAGTGGGGACTTGTACCTTGAGTGAGGTATTAGGGGATTTCGCTATTAGTGGATTTTGTGGACGTAGATCTCGGAGTAGATATTGAACCACGTTAAACTCTTTTGTGTTCCCATTGCTATTTATTATCCGCTTATGCAGTGTGTTTCAACTCAATCTCGAAATCTCAATTTCAGTTGAAACACAGTGTATGTTACAATGCCATAACTTTAAAAATTCGATTTTTTGCACGATTAATTTAATCAAATCGATCCCATTCATTTGTAATTAATATCTTGCGAACTAACAAATATCTAAATCATGTTCCTGCGAACATAATACGGGGATCGAGGCCATACTATTCCGGCTAATCGATAAACTAATAAGACTTGTGAAATTTCGACAGAATTTACTTGTACAAACTACAAAGAAGCAGAAATAATGAATCTATAATTGAAACTATATGAGCGAAAATTTTATATCTGGATACTGCTACTTTATAATTGTAATGTACAACGACAACTATGAGTATGAAATGAATTGTTAAAACCAAAAGGAATTTGCACTAACAAAATTACAATGTAGGCCGGTGATTTCCCCAAGTGGACATTGTCTAAAAGAATAGGAAACAAAAGTATAAGGGTGGTGAAAATGTTGAATTAAGTTAAACCTTAAGCCATGTTCTTTCACTCATCAAATTCATAGTCATGTAGGGTAAGGCTTGTTGATTAGAGAGGCTACGTGACCACTGAACTCGTCTTGTTCTTTTAGCCCCTGGACCATAGCACTCGTATTCACCATAATATGCAGTTCTGCATCATTACCCAAACAAAGAATTAGTCAATATATTACCTAAATTTTAGTTTAATATGATAATTTATATATAGATATGATATGCATGTAAAGGTTTACTAAAGCACACTAAAAATAAAAGTATTCTGCAACTTAACTAACTTGTACTCAAGTGAGACACCTAAACAAGCCAAATGTTACGACTAATATAGAATGGAGGGAAAATGTGACTATTAATTTCGAACAGAGAATGCGACACATCTCATTTCAAAGGTAAAAGTAAATCGATAAACAAAAGTATTACCTGTGGGTAGATGTTTTACCCCAATCATCCCATCCTTGAGGTAGCACCGCACTAGACATATAAGTTTGTGTGAAAACCACTCTCGAGTAAGGACCCCATGGTCTGCCTAATGTACAACTTTTGACCCCGGTAACTTTGCATCCCACAAAATAGAATCCTGTATCATCTTCTTCTGATATTCTACGTTGTGCTGTTATAGCTCCATTATATATTGAAGTTGAATGCAAATGACATTGCTGTACAATTTTATATATCGCCCAAAATCCAAATTAGTACAATATTCATTGATTATACTATATATTAAGAGGTCAATATACACACATAAGAAGTAATTAATTTTATTTTTTGGCTAGTATATATACCTTGAAAAGAGAGGCTGCATTTCCACAAATGAAGTCAGTGGCTCCTTCAATGTAACAATTGTAGTAGAAATGTCTACCACTTTCATCTAGAAGTGTATCTTGGTATGATATAATTCTACATGCATAGAATACAGCTCTGTCGCTTCTTACTCTTAATGCTACTGCTTTGCCTCTCGTACCGTATGTATTCTGCACACAAACATAATTATCAGTTGTTTGTCATTACCAACCTTTATTTTGTAAGATGACATAATTTATATTAAACCACAAGTAATATAGTATAATATGTTATGCTTTTAGGAATACGGTGCTCTCACACACATTAAAAAAAAACTCACATGCTTTGCACATGATCTTTTGAGCTTTCATGTGTGAAAGGGAGCACGCTATTTCCATAACACATAAAAATTTGCACTAATCACGATAGTTGTATATCAAAGCGAAGATAGTTTACTTATCCAATTATATCATAGTTATTTTATTTCATAAAGTAACAAAAGAGTATATCTTTTTTTTTGGTTAAGATGGCATGCTATTAAAAAAAGTTAAACAGAGTTATGGCTTGGAACAAAACAGGGTAAAATTTTAATTACCCTAATACCTTTACTTTTTTAAAAGAAAAACTAAAGAATAGTAGGTAATTTCGCCCCTATCATGCAAACAAAACAATTTTGTTATAGAATAATTTACCTGAATTGTAAGGTAACGTCCCACAAAATCAGAAGAGAAAACACCAACAGTAGGAGATTTGAATATATCACCACCATCATTCCAAGTAATAACTGTAGTATATGCATTTCTACCACTAAGCGTTATAAAGGGTTTATCTTCAGGCACAACAATCTTCTCTTTGTAAATTCCAGGCTCCACCCTTATAAAGATAGGATGAACATTATTAGATGGAACTGCATCAATTGCATCTTGTATTTTTACGAATTCGCCCGTCTTCCCCGATTGATCGACCGTTAAAACTCTCTTCCATACTCTTTGAGCATTACCAAATGAAGCCATTTCCAAACAAAATCCAATTGTAAACAAGAAAATCAACAAACACCCATGAATTTTCATCGTGTACAACGTACTAATTAATTTCAACGGTTGTATAATATATGATCTTCTAAAGAGTGTCAAGAACAAATTTATATATGTAATATGTAACCTATGAATTGAGAAGTGATGAAGGTAAGTAACAAAGATTTAGAGGTGGGTGTATAAATAACGGGTGATGGAATAATATTAATGTGGTTATTATAAGGTTTTATATATAGTGTGATTAAAGGGGGTCCGTTATGTTGCGGTTGACAAAGGAAAGAATAAAATAAAAGTTAGCAGAAAAAGCATTTAAATGCAAGTTTTCGGCGGGAATACATACATTGAAAGTTGAGTTTAGAGGGGGTTTGCTGAGAAGAGAGGAGTCGTCAAAAGGTCAGCATGATTAGCAACACACGTTAGCCACGTTTGGTGAAAAAACGAGATTAGTCTGGTTAATTAGCAACAAATGCGCCACCTTCTGCCAAAACTTTCACTCTTTAATAATTAGTTACATTAGTAATCATGTTCTGTTATTGTGGGATGTGAATTTTGTGTATACGTTTCCTTTTTTCTCCATATCATCATTTTGTAGCATTCCTCCTTCCGGTTGTTAATACGATGTCACATAATTTGTAATAGACCAAAAGCATAACCGTATTAGTTATAGACTAAATTGTCTTTACAAATAAAGTGTGCTCCAGGGCTTCGTCATAAAAAGTATGATATTCAAAATCTAAAGAATTGATATTTCTAACCATTTGACTAAATTTATAAACATATCGTGTGACAAACTTTTAAGTCAGGGAATCACCTTTTCCAAAAGTTAAAATAAATATAAAACCCGACGTAATAATGTGATGTAATTAAACCATGACCAATTGTACTTTAGTGAAAAAGGATGAACTAAGGATGTTTGTTTTTTCTTCTTCTTCTAATTCCTAGGATGATCTATAATTCAGGATTCGTGGAAGGTTATACTACTGAAAATGATGAAATTTACCCGAGAAATTTAAATTTAAAAGACACTTAGGCTCTGTTCTTTTGGACTGAATAAATGGAAATTGGTTCGCTTCGGATCGATCGATTAGTTCGAATCGAATCGGCCGCTCGGCCGGAATCGAATCGCCCGCTCCGGTTCAGACTTATTCGGTTCGGGCTCGAATCGATTCGACTACAACTTATTGATTTTTTTATTTTATTTTATTATTATTATTATTATTATTATTATTATTATTATTATTATTATTATTATTATTATTATTATTATTATCATCATCATCATTATTATTGTTATTAATAATATTATTATTACTATTATTATTATTATTATTATTATTATATTCTTATTATTATTCTTATTATTATTATTATTATTATTATTATTATTATTATTATTATTATTGTTATTGTTATTATTATTATTATTATTGTTATTATTATTATTATTATTATTATTATTATTACTATTATTATTATTACTATTATTAATTTTATTATATTCTTATTATTCTTATTATTATTATTTTTATTATTATTGTTATTTTATTATTCTTCTTCTTATTATTATTATTATATTATTATTATTATTATTATTATTATTATTATTATTATTATTATTATTATTATTATTATTTTTGGCAATGTCACTTTTAAGCTTTTTGGAGGGTATTTGTTAACCCATTGAATATAAAATAAGGGAGCGAGACAAGTGATAAAAAGAGTAATTTTTGGTGAAAGAAGCGAAAGATAGAAAAGTAATACTCCCTCCGATTTATTTTGTTGTTCCTATTTTGAATAATTTTGTGAGAGAAAATTGGTTAAAGTAGGGAGAACTTTTGAAAACGGAGGGAGTATTACTTTATGGTGGGTGAAGAACTCCAAATAAATAAGTTTAAACAATGTAGCAATTAAAAAAAAGAACATTTAAGGGAAATGTAGCAATTAAAAGAAACAAAAAGAGTATTCTAAATTTCCTAATAATCTTCTTCCATACGATCTCCAACCTCGTCATTTTCTTCCACCTCATCTTCATTATTATCTTCACCATCAGCTTCATGTGCATCATTCAGTTTAACATCTCTCCAAATGAGCCTTGCTAAGGCTTTTCGTCTTTCAAACATGGAAGCTTTTCGATGGTCATCAAACATGCCTACATCAACACTTCCACAAACACTTGCTTCATGTTGCCCAATTTGTATTCCAAGCTTGTGCATTTTTATGAAATTATGAAGTGTGCAAGTGGCAACAATAATAGACATCT
The DNA here is from genome assembly GCA_947648045.1 of Beta corolliflora. NCBI lineage: Eukaryota > Viridiplantae > Streptophyta > Magnoliopsida > Caryophyllales > Amaranthaceae > Beta > Beta corolliflora. The sequence goes on along the minus strand of CANSZD010003015.1, from coordinate 593,460 downwards.
GATACTTTTCTGACATTTGTGGCATATTATGAAGCACTTTCCACCTTTTCTTTAAGTGACCAAATGCGCATTCAATGGACATTCTCAGTGATGAATGTCGATAGTTGAAATGTTCTAGCATCCCTTTAGGTGGACTCTTCTTATATTCCGGTATGTGGTATCTAATCAAGCGAACCGAGACATGTACCCAACGATATTCGGGTATCCGTAATCCACCAAATAATATTTTCCTATCATTGCAACGACAATCACATTAGAATCCATAATTGTTAAGCTATGGAAGGAAAATATATACATTTACCTAGTGGTGGATGCGGAAACTTGAATTTGGAATTAGTTAAAGCATCCCTCCATACAGTAATATCATGAGCACTTCCTTCCCATCCCACATGGATAAATGTGAAAATTTTATCAAACGAACAACATGCCATGACATTCCAACTTTTAGATCCCATGCGATTTCTAAATGGTACACCCTCTGCATCACTTATACAAGTTTTTATCTGAGTTCCATCTATAGCCCCAATAGCATCCTGTTTAAATTTATTGAAAAATTACATGCTATTATAATTATAATAACTATTATTAAGGCAATATGCATATAAATTAGAAAATCTACATTGACAATGATGATACTATTTGAATGTTTACCTTGAAATAAGGCCAATAGAGTGAGCTAGCTGCTACTTCCGGAGACACTTCTGATAGATCACGATGCGGTCTAATGATATCAAACGACAATACAACCAAAGCATCCAACACCGCTCTAAAATACTTGCATATTGTAGATATGGAATGCTTGAATGTATCTGCAGTATCACGGTACGATTGTCCTTTGGCTAATATGTACAAACAAATACCTACTTGCTCGGCTACACTTATGTATTTGCCATCGACTAACAAATTTCTTTCACGCATTAAGTTCACTAGTTGTACAAACAATATTAGGCGTGAAACATGCTATTGGTTTTGTATATATTGACTTGCGAATAGCAATCTTGGAGGAAAATATTATATTAATAATATTATTACTTCATATTCATTATTATTCTTCTTGTTATTATTAATATTACTCAATTCATAAGAATATTATTATTATTATAGCGTTAAAAAAAATATTATTATTATGCATATTATTAGTATTAGTATTAATATTATTATTATCATTATCATTATCATTAATATTATTAATTATTATCATTATCAATGATGATAAAAATATTACTCTACTTGTAATTATTAATAATACTCAATTCGGATCGGTTCGCCTCGGCTCGGATCGATCGGTTCGGTTCGCTTCGACTCAGCCCGGGTCGGCCCGTACTTATTCATTTCGAATCGGATCGATCGGTTGGTCGCATCGATCGAATCGATTGGCCGTACTTATTCATTCCAAAAGAACAGAGCCTTATTTTTAATAAAAGGGAATTTTATAAAACATATATACCGCATAGCTAAGGAAAATTCAACTTTGACTTCATTAAAAAAAGGGTTGACTCTAATTTCGAGTCTTGGTTTGAGTCACAATCTATCAGTTTAGGTTAAAAAGCATATTGATCAATTTTGTGCAAAAATAAGTTGGTGGGATGTATGACTATTGACTTCTTTAAAGGACAATAACGAAGACATCAATTATGATGAAAGAAAAAACATTACTTCATCCGAGGTGAAATGTTCTAAATTAGGTTTCAAGCTATTCATAGACTTTGTTGTCCAAAAATAATTGGATAAGACAACAATCCACTATTCTGTTTATTTTTTTTAGTTGATAAGGCCGAAGAAGTGGAATTTGGTGGAATTTAGTAAGATGACTTTTTCATTACTCTAATGAAATGTTTAACATTTTCCTGGAGGGGAGAATGTCAAGATTTGGTTGTCTTAACACTCATTTGTAGCGTAATGTTGCCAAATATGAAAGACATTCAGTGCATTGTTCTTCAATTTGGAATTTTTGACCTTGTATGTCGCTTGTGAACCAGTAAAAAGAGTTTGTGCATCGAATGCAACATTGCAATAATGCTATTTAATAAAAAAAAGACATGCTATGGTATGCTGCGTATTAAATTAAACATTGCAAAATTATCCAACTTCACTTCAATAGAACCAGTTGCAATTATAAATATGTTTGGTCAGCAACAATCATTTTTAACTAGCTAAAATTTTGATCAACAAAATAAGTACTATTGATCTGGAATTTTCTTTAATGGCAAGTCATAGGAAAAATAGGTTTTGATAGATGTGGTCATCCGGATGAATATGGATTTGAAAGAATCCAGAATAACCATCAAGAAATAAAAGTGTGAATGACGAGCAAGCCTTTCGAACATTTGATCAATGAAAGGGAGAGGGAAATGGTCTTTGCTGGTGGATTTATTTAACTTCCTATAATCAATGCAAACCCTCCACCCGGTAACAGTTCTAGTGGAATATATTAGTAGTTTTTGTGTTAGTAATGGAGCCCTTTGATACTCCTAAAATGTTTGGTGCTTATTAGGATTAAAGACAGGTAAATGACAAAATGATGGTAAATTAGTAATATTTTTCACGGGTCTTCTGTCATAAAAGTTATTGAGCAAATAAATTAAGACATCCAAATATAATACACTTCACCCGTCTTAAATTAATTGAAACAAAATATGTTGACACGAAATTTTAGAACATTGCAAAAATCGAGAAGAAAAAAATTGGGTGGATGTAGAGTGTAACTGTCGATGTCATCTAGCTTAGTTGGTAAATTCTTGTGGTGGTGGTACGCAAGACATGAGAACAAATTTCGTCTTAAGCACTACACTTAGACGTTCTATAACACCCAAAAAAAATGAAAAATTGTAGAGGAAAACTAGAGAGAAAAGAAAATTGTCTTTGAAATATATATGACAAATAAATTAGGACAAACCAAGAAGGAAACTTGTTGTGATGAAAGGAGTATGTAGTAACTAGAGATGGATGGAGTAGTAAGGCTATGTTCTCTTCAACTTTATTAATAGGTAAGCATAAACCTATGGGCTGCCCATTACAAGGCAGATTACCCCAACCCTCTCCCTCCTCAATCCCAAGTAGAGGTAGGAATTGAACCCTACACTTCGCTAGGTAATAGAAGTCGGTTGGTTATTCTTGGTATATTGTATATTTGGCATGTATATCTCTTAGGAGTTTTAGGCAAATTAGGTTTCCTTGTATTGTACTATATATATCGTTGTGATTATCAATACAACCTAAGCCGTTTTCTCCAATCTCTATTGAGTTTAACATGGTATCACAGCCTCTCTAAAAATTAGAGAATTGTTCGATCCTTGGTTTCTTCATCACATTAATTTATTTTTTCCGTAACGTGTGAGATTAGAGCTTCATTTACCACCAATTATTATTTTTTTGTTCCGATTTGGTTTTGTTTTTCTCACGGGTTGGGTTTTGTTCCTGCCCTAGCGTGGTTGTGACTGATCGTGGTGTTGTGATCCAGTCGGTTGGTGTGGTTCGTGCTGTTGTGTGGCGCTGTGGTGTTGCTGTTGCTGTTTCGTTGGTGTTGGTGTCCTGTTGCGTCTGCTGCTGCCTTTCTTGTGCGGTGTTGTTGCGTGTGTTTGTTTCATCATGGGTGAGAAAGGTGGACAGAAGTACGAACCGTTTACTGATTATTACTTGCACCCTAGTGAAGGGTCTCAATTTGTGATTTGTTCCGTGTTGCTTACCGGCGACAATTATGAAGAGTGGTCTCGGTCTATCCGCAACAACCTTCGTTCCAAGAGCAAGCTCGGGTTTGTGGACGGCTCTATCGTCAAGCCCGACTCTAAATCTACGGATTATCATCAATGGGGTATCGTAAATTCTACTGTTGTCGCTTGGATTTATAATACTCTTGATGCTAGTATTCGTTCTACTGTTATTATTCCTGATGATGCTAAAACATTGTGGGATGATTTACGTGATCGTTATTCTCTTGGTAATGGTCCACATATTCTTGAACTCTAAATCTACGGATTATCGTCAATGGGGTATCGTAAATTCTACTGTTGTCGCTTGGATTTATAATACTCTTGATGCTAGTATTCGTTCTACTGTTATTATTCCTGATGATGCTAAAACATTGTGGGATGATTTACGTGATCGTTATTCTCTTGGTAATGGTCCACGTATTCTTGAAATTAAACATGCTATTGCTGATTGTAAACAAAGGGGTCGTTCTGTTGCTGTTTATTATGGTGAATTTAACAAGTTGCAAAACTTGTTGTCTAGTTATCTGAAATTGCCTGCTTGTACATGTTCTACTGCGAAAGAATATGCTAGAATGCATGAAACTGAGATGTTGCATCAGTTTTGTATTGGTTTGGACTCTAAGAAGTTTGGTACTGTTGTTTCGACATTGTTGATGGGTGATCCTTTGCCTACTCCGAATGCTGCTTATGCTAAAATTGTTGCTGATGAGCGTAAGCAATCTGTTTCAGAGGCTCATGAGGCCTCATCCGCTGCGACGGTTGGTTTTAGTGCTACAGGTACGGCTTCCGGGCGTTCTTCAGACCGTAAGGAGTGTAGTTACTGTAAGAAGTTTGGTCATGATAGGGATCATTGTTACGATCTTCATGGTTTTCCTGATGGGGCCGTGGTGGTCGTGGTGGTCGTTCTACTGGCAAGGGCAAGGGTGATTTTGCTGGTTCCGTTGGTAGTAATGCTCATGGAGGCAATGAGCAGATTTCTGATTCTGATCGTGGGAGTGTACCTACGCTTTCTGATGCTTAATGGAAGGAACTCATGGCTGCTGTGAAGGGTTCAAAGTCAGGCTCTTCTTCGGAGAGCACTAAACTTGGTACATATAATTCTCTTGAGTGGCTCATTGACACTGGAGCTTCGAATCATATGTCTGGTAACATTGACTTATTTACATAATATTTCTTCGTCTGTTGGTTTGCCTAATGGCAAGAGCACGACAGCTACTAAAGAAGGAAGAGTTGTTTTGTCTGATGGTTTAACTCTTCATAATGCTCTTTATGTTCCTGCTCTTAAATGCAACTTGTTATCTGTGTCTCAATTATTAGAAAAACAATGCTATTTTATTATGTTCACTGACAAGCTATGCATTATTTAGGACCGCAGTTTGAGGAACCTGATTGGAGCGGGGACACAGTGTGACGGGGTCTATATTTTTCGTCCGATTCGTGCTCGGAACATGCAGGCGAATAAAGTGGTTATTTCAGATGCAAGTTTGTTATGGCATAGGCGGCTCGGGCATCCGTCAATGCAAGTTGTTAGTTCTCTTCTGGGAGTTTCTGGTAGTCATAGTAGCCATAATACTAGTACTGGTTGTTTGTTTAATTGTGACATTTGTTTTATGGGGAAGCAGCCCCGAAACGCTTTTCCATTAAGTTTGAATAAAGCATATGATATTTTTTATTTGATACATTGTGATATTTGGGGTCCGAATAAAATTGTGTCTAGTTGTGATGCTCGTTATTTCCTAACCATTGTTGATGATTATTCTCGTGCTACTTGGGTATTTTTGATGGTTGGAAAATATGAAGCTTCTAAGTTAAATTCGTGAGTTTTGTGCTATGGTTAAGACACAATTTCAACGGAAGGTAAAGATGGTTCGTAGTGATAATGGTCAAGAGTTTCTCAGTTTGGGGCCGTTCTTTGCTAAGAAAGCCATTTTGCATCAAACATCGTGTGTTGACACGGCTCAGCAAAATGGTAGAGTGGAGCTTAAACATCGTCATATTTTGAACGTGGCTTAAATAGAAAGCCATTTTGCATCAAACATCGTGTGTTGACACGGCTCAGCAGAATGGTAGAGTGGAGCTTAAACATCGTCATATTTTGAACGTGGCTCGTGCTCTTCGGTTTCAAGCCAAGTTGCCTAAGTATTTTTGGGGTGAGTGTGTTATGACTGTTGTTTATTTGATTAATAAGACTCCTACTCCTGTTCTTAATGGCAAAACTCTGTATGAGTGTTTATTTGGTCAAACTCCATCATATGATAATATTCGGGTTTTTGGTTGTCTCTGTTATGCTGCAAATCGTCCTCGAGTTAAGGACAAGTTTGATTCTCGGTCTCGAAAGTGTATCTTTGTTGGTTATCCGAATGGTAAGAAGGGGTGGCGTCTTTATGATTTGGATACGAATGAATTTTTTATCAGTAGAGATGTATAATTTTTCGAAGATAAGTTCCCATATCTTGAATCACTTCCCGATGAGAAACGATTGTTATGGGAAGCGTATTTTACGACGCCGCCGGTTTGGGTGATGTTTGTGATGATGTTGGTATGGTTCCGGGTATGAGTCGTGGGGAAGACGTGTCCCCAACAGCGGGCTCCACAGCCCAGCCGCGGGAGCAAGTGCCCAGCCGCAGCCAGGCCGCGGAAGCTGCTGCCCCGTCTTCTTCTATGCAGCTGCGACAAGGAGACATCACAGCACACTCGCGACGTGCTAACCCCAGCCACAGGTTGCCTTCGGTGTCTCCTGCCCAGCAGTCCGAACGGCTGTCCGGGGCTCATTCTCTTAGCCTTGGGCAGCCCGCTTATGATCTTTCGGGGGGTTGACGTTGATGCAAGTTCAAGCCCTCGTTCTAGTACAGTTGTTGAGCAGCAAATTATTGATGAAAATGTTAGTCCTATGCCTTTAGATTTGAGGGGGAGTTTGACGGAGGAACGTGGTCGTGGACATCGTGAAAGGCGTTCGCCTTTGTGGCATCGTCTTTATGTCACTAACACTATTATCATTGAAAATATAGACCCCGCTCCATCAACTATTGTCTCCTCTCCATCTCGTTCCTCAGGTAAACCTTTCCCTATAGCTTGTCATGTTGAGTATAATTGTTTTTCTATGAGACACATGTGTTTTCTAATGGCGATTACAAAGGGAAATGAACCGTCTTCTTTTGAAGAGGCGGCTAATCACGCCGGTTGACATAAGGTGATGCAAGCTGAGATTGATGCTCTTGAGCGTAATGGTACTTGAACTGTTGAGGATCTTCCTCCTGGTAAGAAGGCAATTGGCAGTGGTTGGGTATATAAAATAAAATATACCGACAAGTCGAAGGTGGAGCGTCTTAAGGCACGGTTGGTTGTTCATGGCAATCGTCAAGTCGAATGTGTTGATTATAATGAGACATTCGCTCCTGTTGCTAAGATGGGTACGATACGTCTTTTCCTTGCTGTCGCTGTGTCTTTGAATTGGGAGTTGCATCAAATGGATGTTCATAATGCTTTTCTTCATGGTGATTTGGATAAATAAGTGTACATGTAATTTCCTCTAGGGTATGGTACTCCTACACCTGGTAAAGTTTGCCGGTTGAGGAAATCTCTATATGGGTTAAAACAGGCCCCGAGGCAATGGTTCTCAAAACTGTCTAGTGCCCTGCGAAATTTTAGATTTAAAAATTCCTATGCTGATTACTCTCTATTTAGCTATATACAGGGTAGTGTTTCATTGCATGTTCTTGTCTATGTCGATGACCTGATTATTGCAGGGTCTTCTCATGATGTCATTCTTCGGTTTAAAGCTTATTTGTACAAATGCTTCTACATGAAGGATTTGGGTGTGCTTAAGTATTTCTTAGGCATTGAGGTTGCTCGTAGTCCAGAGGGTATTTTCCTTTCTCAACGCAAGTACTCTTTGGATATCTTGACTGAAGTAGGAATATTGGGATGCAAACCGATTGATACTCCGATGGAGCAGAATCATCGTCTTGCACTTGCTTCAGGTGAGCCGTTTGCTCATCCGGATCAATATCGTCGGTTGGTTGGTCGGTTGGTGTAACACCCCGTATTTTTATACCTGTTTAGTTATTATTTATTTTATTTTAGTTTATAAAAATAATTTAAAATACTCTTTTATCAAATATATATACTTCCTCCGTTCCAATTTAGATGTTACACTTTTTTTTTCACAACTCCCTATGCAAAATTTTAATGGGGTATTAAGAAGGGGTAAGGGAAAGTGATTAAGAGGGGATGGGGGACCACTTCACATGGGGTAAAAAGGAAGATAGGAGAGAGAAATGAGGGACCACCTGATTTTCCTCCCCCATTTCCCACGTCAGTTTGGAGGGAATGGGATTTGGTGGGAACTTTTTCCCACCAAGTCAGATATCCTTCCTCCCAAACAAATTTGGAGGCATACTATTGAAATTTCTGAAATTTTAAATCAGATTTAAATGTTGACAACATATCCAAAATAATACCACCATATTCTCTCTCTTCTATATATACCCCCAAAATTAAATGAGGGGCATTTACACAAAATGAAGAGAGAGAAAACATGTTTTCCACCTAGAATGGTGTAGTTACACAAGCAATCAAGTTCAATATTAGATCACAAAGACACACATCACCTGTAATTAGTACTAATCCTAGAAATTAGGGGGACTGAAATTCCAAAAAAAACTTCCAACTTCAGCCTTGGTTCTTCACAGCTATCTACCAAAATGGAGCCATTAGATGTTGAGGAGGTTAGTGTTCAAAGCCTTCAACAGCTCCTAGACATTGAAGGCATGGAAGAGGCGTTGCTGCTGCATGAAATGGGCAATCATTATGATAGTGATGATAATATGTACTCGGACAACGAAGGTGAAGCCACGTAAACGTAAGAACAAGCACAAAGAACATGAACACCACCAACCGTAAGATGAGCAACAGCAGCCAGAACCAGAAAATCAACAACAACAACATGTCAATGTAAGTTCAGGTAGAAAAAAACCAGAATTGAATTTAGAAACAAGAAGAAAGTTAATTGATGAACTTCTAACTTTGGAAATACATGGTAAACTTCCATGGGGTGTTAAAAGAAAAATTTCAAAGAAATTTAAGATTCATAGGATGACACTAGATAGACTATGGAATGATGCAAAACAACAAAGAGCAAATGGCCATGCTATAGATGTAAGGAGCAAAAATTTGGTAGATGTGGCAAAAAACTTAAAGTCTATGATGAGGCATGGCTTCGAGACGGTCCACTTCATTTGAGGACAAGTATTAGGGCATTTGTCGGGTCATCTTAAACTACCTCATGTTGCTGTGTATAGACTCTTAAAAACAGGGAAAACTCGAAGTCATACAAGCAAAGAACCATCCCAAGTTGACAGAGAAACACAAGCTGGACAGATTGCAATGGGTTTTGAAACATATACTACCAGCAACCAGCACAGATCCACCAACATTTGTTGATATGCATAATGTAATTCACATTGATGAGAAGTGGTTTTATTTAAACCTAGATATGAGGAGGTTCTACTTACTCCCTGCCGAGGATGATCCTTACGGTGTTGTCGGTTTCTAAGAGGTACAAAATCAAGGCTATGTTCATGTGTGCAACATCAAGACCCATCAAGGACGCAAGGGAATATGATACATGATGGGAAGTTTGGTATTTATCCATTTGTTGAGTATGTGACTGCCAAATATTCAACAAAAAACAGAAAAGCAGGCACACCTATAACTAAAGCACTTGATAGTGTCACACAACAAAGAATGAGGGATATGATTATCAACAATGTCATCCCTGCCATCATGAAAAATTGGCCTGAGGGTTTGTCAAAAGACATCTACATCCAGCAAGATAATGCAAGGCCACATATTCATGCAGATGACCCACAATTTATGACAGCAGCAACTCAAAATGGGTTCAACATTCAATTGATAAATCAACCGCCTCGCCTCCCGACCTTAATGTTTTTGACTTAGGATTTTTTAGAGCTATACAAGCACCGCAAAGATCGTCATTTCCTAAGACCCTAGATGATTTGATCACAAAGGTTCAAGATTGCTATGATTTTTTTGACCCAGAAGTGTTGAAGTATACATGGCTACAGTTGCAATATGTCATGGTTGAAATTCTTAAGTGCAAGGGGGGAAACAGCTATAAGAACCCACATCATGGGAAAAGAAGGCTGGAAAGGCAAGGCTTACTTCCACAAAATGTTACAGTTGATCAATCAGAGATTGATGAGGCAGTTGCTTTCCTTAATGAGAGGTTCATTAATGTTGGTGAAGCATTTGACTACATTGATGAAATGATACAGTAGATTTTTAAAATGAAGAAGGCAACATTTTGGAAGAACAAAGAGTGCAAAGCAACATTTTAAAGAAAACAGAGTGCAAAGCAACATTTTGAAGAAGATAAAGTGCAAGTACCATTTTGAAGAAGAAAAGTGCGGGAATCTTTTTTCGGTATATAGGTGGGAAGACAAGTTTTTGTGAATATGTGATGGTTTATACATATGCAAGCATGAAGATGTAATGCAGCAACACTTCTAAGCAAACCATAATAGGTTTAGATAATTGGGGTAGTATTAGTATGAACTTATTTTTGTGTTCAAAAGAAGGCTAAGGAGTGGTTTGTAAAGCAGTGTTGCAAGAGACATTAATCAATATATATTAGCTTATGGGTTATGTTAATTGTTTAGCTGTACTCATATTTACATCTTTTAAACATATCTAAGGCTTATTAGTGTCAAATGGGTCTTATGTAAATCCATCAGGGATAATACTATGGGTCATAGAAGAAATAGGGAGGTTGATTTAAATCCTCAACACAATGAATATTATTCATTGTGGAGCAAATCAACCTCATTCCTCTGCCCACAAACATGAGTCCCTTCATCATTTGGATTGGGCAAGGCAACAACCTACTCAAGGGTACTCATTAACCATCCAACAGCCAACCAGGACTCATTTAACCAACATATGAAAGTCACCATACTCAAACCAATAAATAACCCACACCAAAACCAGGACTCATTCATCCACCATACTAAGGCAACAAATCATCATACAAGTCAGAACATAACATCATCATCATCACCATACCAAGGCAACAAGTCCTCCCACAACTCAAAGCAATCATACCAACAAATCATCATCATCACCATACCAAAGCCAACAAGAATCAAACCAAGAAATCTATATAATCATCATCATCATACAAAGCCAACAAAGTCCTCCCACAACTTCACAACAATTCAAACCAATCATGGACTCACAGCCAGCAACCCAACAAACATGAACATCAGCAAACCAACATTGCACAAATATATTAAAGGGACTCAATATATAAATAATAAAACAGTCATATGAATGGCAAAGAACTCAAAGTTAGGAAGAATAAACCTCAGGGACTAGTTTTTCTGGCTTTACGTCTGAGTAGGAAGGCATGGTAGTCCGGATCCCATTCGGAGGTTGTGCAGGGACTCATTGGCACAGGAACGGGTTCCTCATCATCAGAAGAGACAATATCCTCATACACCTCAAACACAGACCACCCCCATCATTCTCAACATACATGGCGAATTTCTTCCCCTCATCATCATAAACAGGAAACCCATCACAAATAGCAGCCTCAACCTTCTCCTTTCCCTTCACCTCTTTCCCCTTTTCCTCCTTTTTCTCCTTCCTTCTATTTGACACCCCTTTTCGGACCGATTTTGAAGCATTCGCTTGCGGCGCCATCAGACCACAGATGATCTGGCCCGTACTCCTCAAACCACCCTCACCCTTTCCCCCATCAACCAGTCCCTCACCTTTTCCCCCAACAAAAACACCCTTACCCTTAGACGCAGAACAACATCTCGACCTCAAATGATAAACTCGCCCTTTAGGTGGTGTTTGTGCCAAGAAATTACCTTTTTCCGGATCGTCCCAGACGGACCGGAGTTGGGGAACAAACTCCCTTGGAAGAGAGGTTTTTGCATAGAAATCTTCTACAACCTCAGATAACGCACTCATAGCGTAGGGTCGGAGAAATTGTTCGGCATCACCACTGTCAAACAATCTTCTGGGCCAAGGAGAACCGTCAATGAAACCTTTCATCAACTCCTTAATCAAATCAGATTCATCCTCATCATCGGTTTCAAAAAGTGCGTCAGTGAGTGGAGAAAGATTTGGTACATACATATTCGGTATAAATTAGGGTTTTTTGGGGACTGATGTGAGGAGTTTTTAGGAGAGAGAGAGAGAAACAGGTAGAAAACGATGAGAGAGAGAAGTCGAACTTCAAGATCGGAAAATTAGGGTAGATTTAAAGAGAGAAAGTGGAGATTTTAGGAGAGAGAGAAAGGCGAAGTGAGGAGAGAGAAAGTTGGATTGGGGTTTGGAGAAGATGAACTGAAGAATGAAGATGAAGGGATCGATGTAAATGAGGGTGGGGGTTTAATTGATGAACAGGTGGTTGGGGGTTTTATTTTCTGATGCAATTGATGGTAGGTAGTTGGGGGGGTTTAATTTTTGGTGGGAGTGATTTAATCACATTAGGATTAATGGGGTTATATTAAGTAGGAATCAATTTCATTAAATGGTATAAATAAGGGTAAAATCGTAATAGCACACTCCAAAACTTTCCATTTAAGGAATAAAAAAAAAGTGTCACAACTAAATTGAGACATGCTAAATAAGGAAAGTGTAACATCTAAATTGAAACGGAGGAAGTATATATTTTTCATTTGACTATACCTAAGAAGTAGTTAAAACAAATTCCTAGATTTACTAGGGTAAGTACCCAACATATATCATATTATTATTATAAGGAGTGAGAAAGTAGGAAAAAAAAAAAACAAAAGGAAAAGTAAAGGAGAACAACTGCACTTCTTTTTTTCTTTCATTCAAAATCCCACGAGACTCCCTTATTTCTATCTTCTTCAACCTCTTGCTCCAACCAAATACCTCCATTAAAGCTACAACTTTCATTATCAATCATCATCACACTTCAACTCTTGTTCATCCATCTTCATCAGTTCTCGGTTTTGTGGGTTTTTCAAATAGGATGAATTGTTCTTGGGTTGCGTTTTTCGGGTCGTGAATCGGATCAAAGTAGAGATTTTCGGGTCTCTTATTGTGTAATTTTACCTTCCCCAAATCAAGTAAGATTCCTTGTCATATTTTAATTTCAGTTTTGGCTTAATTTCGAATTGGGGTTTTGTTAGTTTAGGGTTCTTGAGTTAAATTAAATTGGGGGTTTTTGATTATGAGTGTTGGGTGTAGCTTGATTGAAAGGAATTTTACTTATTAATAATAAGTTTATCAACAAGAACTGTAACTCGTAGGAATTACAGGTCAGATTCATAATTTGTGTTTTTCGTCAGTTTATGGGCGTTTTTAGACAAAATACTATTTCACAAAAGTTGTTCGTATCGAAATTTCACCCAAGATAGGGTTAAGAAACGTTTCATTTGGACTTCATAGGATAAAGTTATCCCTATTTTAAGTTTCTACTAAAATTAAATATAATGCATGTACGTAGTTAGTAGTATTTACCGTTTGACTTTTGTAGACCAGTTTGACTTTTGTTTACTTTGTTGTATTCTTTTTGGATTAAATTTCAAGTGAGTTGTTTGTAAAGGTAGTCAAGGCTCATTAACTAGGTTATGTCGTTTATGCGTAAACTAAGTAAAGTATAGTCAAGTGATTTATACTATATTATATTATATTGTAGATCGCGGGTTCGTAGAAGAACCTTTTTGACTTGTGATTGAGATTGATTAACTGTGGTTTGGTAATAAGGTAAGATTTCATACTAAACTTATACATAAAGTATTTCATATTGATTTGTGATTTATATTGAGTTTGGAATCGTTTTACGATGCTATTATGGAGCTTTTAATTGTTTTGACGATATTTATTTCAAAATAGTTTATGAGATATTTAAGAGAATTATATTAGAAGGAGGAAGTTCCTCGTGAGACAAGGTTGTGATTATCAAAAGGAGAAAGTTCCTCGTGAGACAAGTTTGAGATTATTAAGAGGAAGTTCCTCATTGTTACCAAGTTTTAATTAAATTGTGGGATTGCCGGTAAGCGGTATTCCTCGAGTATGGAAGTATGTTGAGTTAACAGTGTCTCAACAATTTATTTTAGTAGGTTGGAGTATATTGATCAATACTCTTGCCATTCGTCTTCCTTCTTGATACGTTATCAAGTTAGGGGTATGCATACTAGGGACTTTGGTGTTTACCTTATCAGCTAGCTCATTGGATTTTTATTACTTCCTACTCACAGATTTCAAAGGAGTTATATTTGAAAGTTTTTTACAGAATGGTTTAGAAAGAAACTAAAGTGGATTTGAATTATTGAAGGTTGTCTATTATATTCAAGTTGAATGTTGTACAAGTGAAATGATTTTGTGGAATACTATGTATGTATTCCACCTGCACATTGGATAGTTTAAAGTTGTTATTGGTATGAAATTTTGCTCAGCCTTTTAGCTGATATTACATGTCTTCAATGTGCAGGGCTTGATGGTGACTAGCTTATATTGGGGTGAGAGCATTGACTTCACTTAGATGTAGATTTATTAAAGTTAAGACTTCCGCTGCAATAGTTTAGAATTATGGCTTGTTATAGGAGTGTATTAATTAATTACATTTCCTTTTAGTTGTAATAGTTAATAATGGATTTATGTATTAGTAGTAATATCTTTCGCCTTGCGGTTATTAAATGTTTAATAATCGTGGCATAACAGCTCTTGAATTGTCCATGTTTTGTACTCTGTTATATTTTCTAAAGAAAATGGAAATTCAGGGTTGTTACAGTTGGTATCAGAGCCAACGGTTCGAGTTTACTGCTGAGAGCCTAGAGTTGAGCTTAGAGTGGTCTAGAGGATTAGCCACCGCCTAGTGCCAAGGTGTAGGGCCTCAGGTTAGCCCTAGAGGTTATCCTTGAGTTGTGGTCAAGGATTGAGACCTAGAGTTGTGACCATCGGTTTAGTACCTATCGGGATCTCCAAATTTCTTTGTTTATTTTGAAACTATGTTTTTAGGAGAAAGTACCTCTCCCTACGTGGATTGTTCATCACCATTAAGACCACCAGCGGCCGGGGTACGTGTTAATGATGAAGAATAATGTACGAAAGTTTTAATCATTGTTTTGATTGGAAGTTGGATCCATCCCTACCTTGAGGTAGATTTTTGTGATCTAATATGTTGTGCCTAGAGTTGTAACATTGAGGTTGTGACCTTAAGTAAGACTAAATAAATGAAAGTATTAAAATTTGAAAAGCCGAGGTAAGATTGAGATATGGGAAGTAAGGGATTACATGTGGTTGTTGTGTATGGTAGTTGTTGTGGATCACTCTTAAGTGGATGTTTGACTTGATAAAGTCAATGAGTTTGGTAAGTGTAGAACTAGTTGAGTTCCATGTTTGACTCAACTTAAGTTGTGCTTGATTCCATGTTTGGATTGATTGGCTAGTAAAGGTAAACCATTTCGAGTATATCCGTGTTTGGGTTTTGATTTTAAGTTAGTGCATAGCCGAGAGTGTGCTATAAGTTCAAATTTGAGTCGCATAATACGAAATTTAGTTCCATTTATTTATGGGAACTTTGGGGTGACATTGCATCTTGATGTTAATTTCTATCGTCACCTACTTCATTTAAGTATCTAGCTCGTCGGTTTTTATGTTTAAATTAGGACGAACTATTATTGTGGATAAGGGTGAGCCTTATTGTGTGTATTGTGGTGTTAGACCCACCCACCTCCCGTACTTTGTCCATCTTTTGGCCTTGAGAATGTTTAGTGATTAACTACTTGATTCTTGAATTGCAAACTGATTGAGTTGCGTGATGGCATGCACGAATTGTAGTTGGCGTGAATTAATTGAAAACCTTACATGGAATGGTTTGGTTATGTCTTGGATATGCTAGTCTTGTTGACTAAGTGCTATGAATTGACTTGTTAGTGTATGATTGTGTGTTGAGGCTATAACAAGAGTTGAAACTCGAGTTATTAGCTCTCTTGGTCATGCCTATAGACCTTGTTTACGTGAGTTTAAAGTCGTCTAGCGAGTCATGAGATGACTATCTACTGTAAGTTGTCGTGTTCTGTTGACTTTCATGGAGTATTTGTGGTGATGTGTATAGCTAAAGGAAAAAGGAATTAGTCCAAGTGGGTCGGTTTCTCGTAGCATACCCGTGACTAGTCAAAGTTAGCTCATAACGTGTTAAGGGTCAACCGTTTGACCCTGGTAAAGTATTACTGTTTATTTGTCAGTGTCAAGGAGTCGGTTTGAGATCATTATAGAACAACTAGTAACTATCATGTACCTAGCTAGTAAGGCTATGGAGTGGTGACATATGCAAGGCATAATGTCAACTCGAGTCATGTCGATGGTGGGCATAATGTCAACTCGAGTCATGTCAATGGTGGGACGCGTAGTTCTCTGTTGTGTGATTTGTTTAGTAGTGATCAAGGTCTATAACACTAAAATGGTTAGCGAGTCTAATGTAGACTGGTTTAACGAAGAGAGTCTCTTCTCATTGAGTTTAATGTTAGGAGTATAAGTTGATGTAATCTAAGTCTTTGGTTTAAAGTCATTGCAAAGTTCTTGATTGGTAGTCATTAATCTTAAATGACAAACTTCAAGTTCCACAGTTTCTTGCACTTATGTAATGAAATGACTGCAGTTGTGGAGTTATAGTTGTACCATGTTAATTGGTTAAAAACCTCGAGGTAGCTTGGCTATAACTTATAACAAGCTCTCCTTTGTGTCGCCCTGTGGCGTTAGACGCCCACTTAAAGTTGAACAAATCATCGTTAATGACCTAGAGGCCATTAGGAAATGGTTTAATGTGCGTAAACTCAATTTACTTAAGTCTTGTCCGAAGAATGAGACTAAGTTATTATAGTGGTTAAAGTGTGTAATTGATTAATTTGATTTAATTTTTATGTGAGTAAGGGTTAAGTGTATCATGTCGCAAGTCTATGACTAGTTGTTTGAGTCGAAACTAATGAATTTAATAGAAACTAAGGAAGTATAGTGGACCATATCTATTTCATGAACCTTGAGAAGTGAGTTTAAGTTAACTCTTGATTGCTATGTTTGAAGTGTTGAGTATCAGTAGGCAAGGGTAATACCACCATTATTGTTGATGGAGTCGTTAGTTTATGTGATTCACGTATCCATGCACGACTTGAAATTTTATTTCGTGAAACTATAGTGTGTGAACGGTTTATGATGTGTTATGAATGTGCGTTAGTTTTGAGACATGGTTCTAAAAAGGAGTTTTGTATAAAGTAAGCTTTAGTTTCATGTAAATAGAGCGTATCATTTTCTGTAGTACTGTAGTAGCTCGATTTGGCCCTGTTTGGTCAACGAGTAAGTTACCCTACCAAAAGGCTACGTGAGATTGTTAAATTTGTTTGTGTAGTGTGTGAAAATGATTTAGACCCGTTTCAATTAAGGTTGTGGATTCGTTCTCGAATCGATCTAGAAATGGTTTTTCTACAGCGATTTGAGTGAATTTTGGAAAAGTTAAGAACACATTTTTTATAAAGTTTTGAAAGGGGGCAAGTCTCCCACGGATTGTGAGCCTTGAAGGTCTCTCAATGGAGCTTTCTATCGCTCTATCATGTGTTTTGAGTGTTACCAAGTAATAGGAGACTTGGTGTTTAGTAAATAATATTTGAAATCGTGTTATGTGCTTTAAACTTGTCTGGGTTTCGACCCAAGTAACGTGAATAGTTGGATGGCCGGCCCCATGGTGGAGGTTTCAAGTCTCCACGCCCCCACTGTTAGGACTATAAGTCAAACCAATGCTAGAGATTTTAAACTCCACCTTTGTTGTCAGGGTTATGTTCGACCCCATTGTCAGAGGTTTCAAGCCTCAACACCCTAGCTAGTATCGGAAATATATGTCTTATTATCTGGATTGATTGGATCCCCGCCAAGAAATTGTTTTAAAGCGATAAAGCATAGCATGTTGTTACTTCGGGTCTAGAAGACTGTTGTGACAGTAAGAATGATTAAGCAAAGTTTTTGCAAAACAAGAGTTCTATAAAAGGGTCATTTATTATTGGATTTCCAATAAAGAATCGTTTTGAAAGACAGAAAATTGGTTGTATCCATATTCACGCGTAAGGTTATTTAAGTACTCTTTGGATGTAAATGCTTAGTGTGCTTTGATGTGATTGTCGTGGTGTCATTGATTACGTGAGAGTCATAAACTCCAAAACACGTGCTATGAATGTTTATGGGTTAGGACTCAGCCCAATGTTGATGAGACTGTTAAAGTGTTTTGTTTTGCCATTTGTGGTATGCCTTGGTGATTGCGAGTGTTGTAATAACTTCAAGTTGAAGTTCTAGACGTCGAGTTGTGAATTGTTTTACGTTTTTTTTGGCGAGTACGCCCAACCATATAATGGTGAATTCATATTGTATGAGTCTTTACTTCTATTTTTAGAAGAGATATAGTACTCTCGGTTCGGGTTAGTTGTTGCTCTGCGAAAGCGTTGAGTAATGGATTTGGAAATGCTTTTATGTATTGTGATTGTAACAGGTTTATAACACCTTTTCTCATTTCGAGTTGTCCATTTTACAAAGGAAACTCCGCCGGATTTTCGAGAAAATCCTATGTTATTATTTAAAGCACTTGTGAACCATATTGTAGTTATGAATTGAATTCCAAAGTCTACGACATAGCCCGAGATAGTGTTTCGGTGTAGCTCGACTTAGATTATTTCCCGTCGTGTCTAAGCCTTAGTAAGGGAGTTGATTCCCAAGTTTATCGGTCCATATGTGATCCTTGAAATGATAGTTGATTGTGACACCCCGTATTTTTATTCCTCGTTTAGTTATTATTTATATTATATATATATATATATATATATATATATATATATATATATATATATATATATATATATATATATATATATATATATTTTTTTTTCATTTGACTTTACCTAAGAAGTAGTTAAAACAAATTCCTATATTTACTAGGGTAAGTACCCAACATATATCATATTAGTATTATAAGGAGTGAGAAAGTAGGAAAAAAAAAACAAAAGGAAAAGTAAAGGAGAACAACTGCACTTCTTTTTTTCTTTCATTCAAAATCCCACGAGGCTCCCTTATTTCTATCTTCTTCAACCTCTTGCTCCAACCAAATACCTCCATTAAAGCTACAACTTTCATTATCAATCATCATCACACTTCAACTCTTGTTCATCCATCTTCATCAGTTCTCGGTTTTGTGGGTTTTTCAAATAGGATGAATTGTTCTTGGGTTGCGTTTTTCGGGTCGTGAATCGGATCAAAGTAGAGATTTTCGGGTCTCTTAGGCCCCGTTCTTTTGAACTTATTTTGGCCGAACCGAACCGAACTTATTTTATTTTGACCGAACCGAACTTAGCTTATTTTTGCCGAACCGAACTTATTTTTACTTATTTCTGCTGAACCGAACTTATTTTTACTTATTTTTGCTTTGACCGAACTTATTTTGGCTGAACCGAACTTATTTTTGCCGAACCGAACTTATTTTGGCCGAACCGAACTTATTTTTTTGCCGAACCGAACTTATTTTTGCCGAACTAAACCAGTATTAACATAATATTATCAATACTTATTATTATAATAATCAATAAATATTAACATAATATTATCAATACTTATTATTATTATTTTATTATTTTATAATAATAAATAATAAATAATAAATAATAAATAATAAATAATAAATAATAATAAAAATAATAAATAATAATAATAATAAATAACAAATTATAAATAATAATAAATAATAAATAATATAACAAATAAAAAATAATAAATAAAAAATAAAAAATAATAAAAAATAATAAAAAATAATAAAAAATAATATTAATAATAATAAATAATAAATAATAAATAATAATAAATAATAATAATAATAATAAATAATAGTAATAAATAATAAATAATAATAAATAATAAATAATAATAAATAATAAATAATAATAATAAATAAAAAATAATAATTAATAAAAAATAATATTAATAATAATAAAAAATAAATAATAAATAATAAAAAATAATATTAATAATAATAAATAATAAATAATAAATCATAAAAAATAATATTAATAATAATAAATAATAAATAATAATAATAATAAAAAAAAATAATAAAAAATAATAATAAATAATAAATAATAATAATAAATAATAATAATAATAAATAATAAATAATAATAATAAATAATAAATCATAATTAATAAATATAAATAATAAATAATAATAAATAATAAATAAATAATAATAAATAATAAATATTAATAATAATAAATAATATTAAATAATAAATAATAAATAATAATAATAATAATTATAATAATAATAATAATAATAATAATAATAATAAATAATAGATAATAAATAATAAATAATAATAATAAATAATAATAATAATAATAATAATAATAATAATAATAATAAATAATAATAAAATAATAAAATAAGAATAATAATAATAATAATAATAAATAATAAATAATAATAATAAATAATAATAAATAATAAATACTAAATAATAAATAATAAATCAAAAAATAAAAAATCAAAAAAATCAAAAAATAAAAAATACAAATTCATCGTTATTATAATTATAATATTAATAATAATAATAATAATAATAACAATAGTAATAGTAATATTGAAAACAAAAATAATAATTACAACATTAGACAAGACTAAACTTATTTTTGCTGAACTGAACTTATTTTGGCTGAACTGAACTTATTTTTGCTGAACTGAACTTATTTTGGCTGAACTGAACTTATTTTTGCTGAACTGAACTTATTTTTACTTATTTTTGCTGAACTGAACTTATTTTTACTTATTTTTGCTGAACTGAACTTATTTTTGCTGAACTGAACTTATTTTTACTTATTTTTGCTGAAAATAAGTCCAAAAGAACAAGGCCTTATTGTGTAATTTTACCTTCCCCTAATCAAGTAAGATTCCTTGTCATATTTTAATGGGATTTTCTACATTATACCCCCATGTTTCTTCATTTTCTATGTTGTACCCCAATCTTTTATAAGTTCTACATTGTACCCTTAAACTTAGCTTTTGTTACCTTTTTGTGATCTTTTATAAGCCCGATTGCCGACTAGGTGTCATAAATTTTGTTACCTTTTTGTGATCATTAGGAGCTACGCTAACTTGTTCATAGTTTTACTATTAAAGGACACATTTTATAAGCAAGATTAATTCATTAGATTACAAATTATAGACAAAATATTTGCCTCCGAGTTAATAGTAAGGACAAAGTGCATAAAATGTGGTAAGTTTGAGGGAATCATGTGGAATTTTAAAAATGTTAGGGTACAACGTAAAAATCAAAGAAACACAAGGGTATAATGTAGAAAAACCCTATTTTAATTTCAGTTTTGGCTTAATTTCGAATTGGGGTTTTGTTAGTTTAGGGTTCTTGAGTTAAATTGAATTGGGGGTTTTTGATTATGAGTGTTGGGTGTAGCTTGATTGAAAGGAATTTTGCTTATTAATAATAAGTTTATCAACAAGAACTGACAGGTCAGATTCGTAATTTGTGTTTTTCGTCGGTTTATGGGCGTTTTTAGCCAAAATACTATTTCACAAAAGTTGTTCGTATCGAAATTTCACCCAAGATAGGCTTAAAAAACGTTTCATTTGGACTTCATAGGATAAAGTTATCCCTATTTTAAGTTTCTGCTAAAATTAAATATAATGCATGTTATTTTCACGTAGTTAGTAGTATTTACCGTTTGACTATTGTTGACCAGTTTGACTTTTGTTGACTTTGTTGTATTCTTTTTGGATTAAATTTCAAGTGAGTTGTTTGTAAAGGTAGTCAAGGCTCATTAACTAGGTTATGTCGTTTATGCGTAAACTATGTAAAGTATAGTCAAGTGATTTATACTATATTATATTATATTGTAGATCGCGGGTTCGTAGAAGAACCTTTTTGACTTGTGATTGAGATTGGTTGACTGTGGTTTGGTAATAAGGTAAGATTTCATACTAAACTTATACAGAAAGTATTTCATATTGATTTGTGATTTATATTGAGTTTGGAATCGTTTTACGATGCAATTATGGAGCTTTTAATTGTTTTGACGATATTTATATCAAAATAGTTTATGAGATTATTTAAGAGAATTATATTAGGAGGAAGTTCCTCGTGAGACAAGGTTGTGATTATCAAAAGGAGGAAGTTCCTCGTGAGACAAGTTTGAGATTATTAAAAGGAGGAAGTTCCTCATTGTTACCAAGTTTTAATTAAATTGTGGGGTTGGCGGTAAGCGGTATTCCTCGAGGATGGAAGTATGTTGAGTTAACAGTGTCTCAACAATTTATTTTAGTAGTTGGGAGTATATTGATCAATACTCTTGCCATTCGTCTTCCTTCTTGATACGTTATCAAGTTAGGGGTATGCATACTAGGGACGACTTTGATGTTTACCTTATCTAGTGAGCCTAGCTAGCTCATTGGATTTTTATTACTTCCTACTCACAGATTTCAAAGGAGTTATATTTGAATGTTTTACAGAATGGTTTAGAAAGAAAGTAAAGTGGATTTGAATTATTGAAGGTTGTCTATTATATTCAAGTTGAATGTTGTACAAGTGAAATGATTTTGTGGAATACTATGTATGTATTCCACCTGCACATTGGATAGTTCAAAGTTGTTATTGGTATGAAATCTTGCTCAACCTTTTGGTTGATATTACATGTCTTCAATGTGCAGGGCTTGATGGTGACTAGCTTATATTGGGGCGAGAGCGTTGACTTCACCTAGATGTAGATTTATTAAAGTTAAGACTTCAGCTGCAATAGTTTAGAATTATGACTTGTTATAGGAGTGTATTAATTAATTACATTTCCTTTTAGTTGTAATAGTTAATAATGGATTTATGCATTAGTAGTAATATCTTTCGCCTTGCGGTTATTAAATGTTTAATAATCGTGGCATAACAGCTCTTGAATTGTCCATGTTTTGTACTCTGTTATGTTTTCTAAAGAAAATGGAAATTCAGGGTTGTTACAGTTGGTTAATTTATCGGTCACTCGCCCAGAGTTGAGTTATTCAGTGCATGTTTTGGCACAGTTCTTGAGAAATCCACAGGTTTCTCATTGGGTTGCGGCTCTTCGATCGTGTCTTGCGCTACCTTAAAGGTAGTCCGGGATGAGGCATTTTATTACGACCTATGACAGATTTGCGGTTGACGGTCTTTTGTGACAGTGATTGGGCCGCTTGTCCATTGACTTGGCGTTCTTTGACAGGTTATCTTGTTTTTCTGGGTCGCTCGCCTGTTTCTTGGAAGACTAAGAAACAACCTACTGTATCCCGTTCTTCGACTGAGGCCCAATATCGTTATATGGTTGTTACTACTTGTGTGTTGAAATGGTTGAAAGCGTTGTTGCTTTCTCTTGGGGTTGGTCATTCGAAGCCTATGCAATTGTTTTGTGATAGTCAGTCAGCTCTACATATTGCCAAAAACCCGGTGTTTCATGATCGTACGAAGCATATTGAGGTAGACTGTCATTTTGTTCGGGATGAGTTGTTGAAAGGTAATGTTTCTACCTCCTATGTTCCGACGAATCATCAGTTGGCAGATATTCTTACGAAGGCTTTTGGACGACAACAATTTGTTTTTTTTGTTACGCAAGTTGGGCATTCGTGATTTACATGCTCCAACTTGAGGGGGAGTAATAGAAGTCGGTTGGTTATTCTTGGTATATTGTATATTTGGCATGTATATCTCTTAGGAGTTTTAGGCAAGTTAGGTTTCCTTGTATTGTACTATATATATCGTTGTGATTATCAATACAACCTAAGCCGTTTTCTCCAATCTCTCTTGAGTTTAACACTAGGGGAGATGGAAAAGCTCACAACTTGAGTCAATCTCAATGCCTATGTTCTGATCTTCAACTTATCTTGCTTTAGTAATTAATTACTTTTTCTTGTTGAGACCAAATAATTAGATAAGACTAGGATGTTTTAGATAATCACGTCTCACGTGTCTATGCATGTTGGCTTCTTTTCGAATCAAAATCTTTTGTCTCACATTTTGTACTCTTTCATTAAATGATCAATTGCGATATTAGGAAAAAGCGACACCTTATGTAATTAAATAAAATAGGAAAGCAAATAATAAAGAAAGAGAGAATCCTTTGGTCTTGCTTTAATTTGGGTCTCCAACGAGAGCCGCATCATGATGATTGATTAATCCAATAAAAGATCACAATTTATTAGAATATATAGGCGATCTAATTTACAAACAATACACAAATTATTCAAGCCTACATTCTCCTAACACACCCATTCCATACCACTATACCACTCTAATCCAACATTATCTTTAGACAGGCCCGGTCCTGGGGCAGTGGCGGGAGCGGATGTGTCGTCGTTGTGCACCGCACCCGGCCAAAGATAAAATTTCTCCTACTCTCTTTTACACTAAGATAGTATAATGGAAGTAGGGGTCGTATCCACAGGGAAACAGGGACGAGTTTAATACTTAGCGTGATTCAAAACCTAGATTAAGCTAAGGGCCTAGAAACCTAATAATAATAACAAAGGGGGGTTTCAAGTAGATTATAACTAAACTACAACTAACTAGCATATAAACAAGATGAGAAATCAATTATGGAAAGATCTTGAATCCGATTAACATCCACTTCAATTCATTATCGATCCTTGAACCTCCACTCTAATTATTTCCATAATTATCTATTGTTGAGAATTAATCTCGCGTTCTCCTTATTCTTAGTTGAATAGCACGATCAGCATGACTATAAAACCCTAACCAAAGGATAACCTAGTCCGATAGCGTCTAAGTTCAATCCATTAGCAGCAATAAACACAGAGAACCAACAGACCTGCTAACGTCATACAAGCGATAAACATTCAACAGTTAATTCAATTTCCCCAAGAAATAACCAAGACGATCAGCATCTAAGTTACTCCCTAGTTTGCTACCAATTGATAAAAGAATAAAACAATCCGATTCTATTCTTAAATCTAGCATTAGATTAATTACACAATCAAACTAGTAACGTTCCTAGCATAATCATGCAAAAATCATAGAAAGCAAGCATAGAAATTAAACCATAATCAAAGAAACTAAATAGAGAGGAAAGATCTCACAATAATGCTTGAAACTCCATATTAATCTCGTTCAAGAACGGTTCAAGCTACAATCGGCATAGCATAAGCCAATCCCATAATTGAAATCTACAAAAACTAAACTAGAAAATAAAAACTAAAAAGAGAAGACAACAAGAGAGGAGTGGAGTTTTGGAGACTCCCTCTCCTTGTGGCTGCTGCCCCCTAGGTCCAAAAATCAAGTTTAGTATTTATACTAAAGCTCAAAAATCAGCCGACAATTAGACCGACCTAGGGGTCGCGAGGTGCGAAGTAGGTCGCACCGTGCGAAGAGTTGCTGCCTCCAACACGAGCTGAAGAGCTGGGCCAAGCCAAGAGGTCGCACCGTGCGAGGGATCTCGTGAGGTGCGAGCAAGGCAGGTCGCGAGGTGCGACCATGCTCGCGAGGTGCGAGCTCTTGCGCTGGGCTGCTTGGCTCGAGCGCGCGCTGGGCTGGCGATGCGGGATCGCTGGGCGAGCATGCTGCTGGGCGCGCGCAAGGCTTGCGGTAGTGCTTGCTGCGATGGGCGAGGCTTGGGCTTGCGGTGGAGTTTGATGCTTTGCTTGGCCAGCTTGTGGTGATGCTTAGCTTGCGGTGATGCTTGGCTCAATGCATTTCACCTTGGAAGCTCGGAATACATGACATTAACACAACTTATCTCGCAAAACTCCGAACTTCCGCTAAGGGTTAAATAAAACACGAACGTTAACAATTACAATCAAACCCTTAGCAAAGTGCACCCAAAATATAATATGAACACCGTATAACTTGAGCGTATCAAATACCCCCACACTTGAACTTTACTCGACCTCGAGTAAACTCAAAATGAGGATCCCCCAATAGATCACCACCCAAATTATCGACACCAAACTACACTCCCCATCAACTACACCATCATTATCACATCTTAACAAAATACGCTCAAAACCTAACCGTAAGGGATGATGATTCCCCCACACTTAGATTCAAGCTCACCTGAAATATACAAAGACGCGACAACAATAATAACCAGCAACGCCAACAAGTTTAACCAACAACACCAACAAGAATCAAAATGCCAGCTCACGACACACTGAACTACCAGCTCTCCCAAACCTCAAAAGATGACCTAAAACTACTACTACTACAACTAAATTAGAATAGCAAGCCATGGAACAAAGACAAAAAGGGATAAATTCCATGCTTACTCCCAAAAACCAACAATCAACCAAAAGAATGTGAAAGCCAAAATAAATCTTCACAAAATCAAGGATGAAATAACCAATCCAAACCCGAAAACGCTTTCCACCTTATGACACCAACTCCGGCAAATGAGTTTTCAAAGTACAAAATTCTCTCTTAATCTCTCATTTTGCCTAGGAGCCCTTTCGGGTTTTCATCCTAGCTTCACACATTTCTTTTTGGTTGCATCTCACCATCTTACCCGCTCAATATAAGCCACTTTTTTGCATAGGTTGCCCTTTCGGGTTTTCAACCTATCCGGGCCCCCAATTTTGCCCGAGTCGCCCGCCCTTGCGGGTTTTCAACTCAGCGGGATTCACTTCATCATCATTTTTTTATTTTTTTTTTTCATTTTTTTTTTTTTCATTTTTCAATTTGAAAGTAATATATACAACATAGATACATGAGAATGAGAATACCCTCCCCCCTACTTAAACTACACATTGTTCTCAATGTGTCGACAATTAGAAGAAAAAGAAAACTGAAAATGGGGGGAAAATTTGAAAATCGGGTAAATCGAAGATCGAATGCTCAAAACTCATGAAAAGCAATCCGTCAAACTCAAATTTCTTAACAACACCAACTCAAATCTCATAAATCAACTCACAACCCTCTCCCTCGAATCACTCAAACAAATGACAAGTTCAAAAGCTTTGAATTTTTGAGATTTGCACCTAGCTTAAGAGATCGAAAAGATACATTAACAATCTCAATCCTCTAGTGTTACCAACTCCTAGCTATTGAAGTCCTCCCAACGGGTTTTCTTTTGTGGATTTTGGTTCCAATCGGATTAAGATTGGTTGTGGATCTTTTTAGTGGGTGGGCGGTGGGTGAAAGAAAATTTGTTGTGGTGGTGGAAATTTGATGAAAAATAAAGGAAAAGAAAGAAAATAAAAAGGGTCTCGGGTTGCCTCCCGAGAAGCGCTGTTGTTTAAAGTCGTGAGCTCGACTTAGTACCTTAAGCTTAATCATTGGGTTGTGCTCCATGTGTGACAATGGTGGTTCCATGTCAATCTCCACTTCAAGTACCTGCAAAATTGATTGAGAAGGACTCTTGCAATGCATCGTTAATACCTAGCTTACTACAACATGGTTGAGCATATAACATCAGATTATATCCAAAACCTAGCATTAAGTCAACAACAAACATCAACTAGTAGTACTCCTAGCTAATCCAAGTCATGACCATTAATATAAATATTTAAAGCTAGACAATAACCAAGATATAGAGTAAATCTTACAATAAACCGTCAAAAGCTTCAATCAACCATTCCCAAGAGAGTTTAAGCAACAAGTTCCATACTTCTAGTCCAAAATACAAAAGTGAAATACATAGAGCTCAATGGAAGATGAAAACTAGAAACTAAAACAAAAAGGGAATTCTTTATATGAGTGGCCAACCAAAAACAAAGAGCACAAGCAATACCATCCAAAAATCACACTAAATACAAACAAGTAACACCGTTTCCCCGGCAACGGCGCCAAAATTTGGCGGGCGCGGATGTGTCGTCGTTGTGCACCGCACCCGGCCAAAGATAAAATTTCTCCTACTCTCTTTTACACTAAGATAGTATAATGGAAGTAGGGGTCGTATCCACAGGGAAACAGGGACGAGTTTAATACTTAGCGTGATTCAAAACCTAGATTAAGCTAAGGGCCGAGAAACCTAATAATAATAACAAAGGGGGGTTTCAAGTAGATTATAACTAAACTACAACTAACTAGCATATAAACAAGATGAGAAATCAATTATGGAAAGATCTTGAATCCGATTAACATCCACTTCAATTCATTATCGATCCTTGAACCTCCACTCTAATTATTTCCATAATTATCTATTGTTGAGAATTAATCTCGCGTTCTCCTTATTCTTAATTGAATAGCACGATCAGCATGACTATAAAACCCTAACCAAAGGATAACCTAGTCCGATAGCGTCTAAGTTCAATCCAATAGCGAAGCAATAAACACAGAGAGAACCAAATGCACACGCTAACGTCATACAAGCGATAAACATTCAACAGTTAATTCAATTTCCCCAAGAAATAACCAAGACGATCTGCATCTAAGTTACTCCCTAGTTTGCTACCAATTGATAAAAGAATAAAACAATCCGATTCTATTCTTAAATCTAGCATTAGATTAATTACACAATCAAACTAGTAACGTTCCTAGCATAATCATGCAAAAATCATAGAAAGCAAGCATAGAAATTAAACCATAATCAAAGAAACTAAATAGAGAGGAAAGATCTCACAATAATGCTTGAAGCTCCATATTAATCTCGTTCAAGAACGGTTCAAGCTACAATCGGCATAGCATAAGCCAATCCCATAATTGAAATCTACAAAAACTAAACTAGAAAATAAAAACTAAAAAGAGAAGACAACAAGAGAGGAGTGGAGTTTTGGAGACTCCCTCTCCTTGTGGCTGCTGCCCCCTAGGTCCAAAAATCAAGTTTAGTATTTATACTAAAGCTCAAAAATCAGCCGACAATTAGACCGACCTAGGGGTCGCGAGGTGCGAAGTAGGTCGCACCGTGCGAAGAGTTGCTGCCTCCAACACGAGCTGAAGAGCTGGGCCAAGCCAAGAGGTCGCACCGTGCGAGGGATATCGCGAGGTGCGAGCAAGGCAGGTCGCGAGGTGCGACCATGCTCGCGAGGTGCGAGCTCTTGCGCTGGGCTGCTTGGCTCGAGCGCGCGCTGGGCTGGCGATGCGGGATCGCTGGGCGAGCATGCTGCTGGGCGCGCGCAAGGCTTGCGGTAGTGCTTGCTGCGATGGGCGAGGCTTGGGCTTGCGGTGGAGTTTGATGCTTTGCTTGGCCAGCTTGTGGTGATGCTTAGCTTGCGGTGATGCTTGGCTCAATGCATTTCACCTTGGAAGCTCGGAATACATGACATTAACACAACTTATCTCGCAAAACTCCGAACTTCCGCTAAGGGTTAAATAAAACACGAACGTTAACAATTACAATCAAACCCTTAGCAAAGTGCACCCAAAATATAATATGAACACCGTATAACTTGAGCGTATCAGGCAGGGTAGGCGGGGCCCTTGCCCAGGGCCCACAATAAAAAAAATACAGGCTTTGTAAAAAATAAAAAATAAAGGAGAAAGAAAGAACTTGTGTCGGTTGAAAGAGAAAACTAAAGAAAGAAACTTCTACTCATAAATCACGCTCCACTTTCTTCATCTTCTACCTAGAAAGTCACACCCAAAAGATTCAGTTTCCAAAATATGTTCTTGAGTTCAAAGGCAAATCGGACAATTCCTTTTTAATCTCTCTTTTCCCGATTTTTTTCTCCTTAAAATCTCTTGCAAATTTTCCTTGTCAATTGAAGATATGTTCTTCCCCCATATTCTCAATTTTCAGTTTCTCACAATTTTCACAATACCAAAATTGCTTATGGGAATGACGTAATACTAAGAACTAAGAAGAGGTTGATCTTCAGTTGCAATTTGCGAATCGGCGATTTGCAATCAACAGTACTCGTTGGTTTGTGATTCTAACTTTTTTTGTGTTAATTGTGCTAATTTTAGGTTGCAATCTGATTTTTTATTTTCAAATTATGTGATATATGTGAATTCGAATTTTAGGTGTGGGTGATTACAAAAATCTTTAAATTTGATTACAATTTTCGAATTTCTTATACTGGATTGTTCATTGTTGATTATTGTAATGTTGTTGAACTGTTGATCATAAATAAATGTGTTGATAAAGAACAGACTTATATGCACTTCTGTGGAACTTCTTTGTGATAATATGAAGTATATATAGTAATATTGTTTATAGGAACTAGCAATATGTATGAATTCAAAAGAAAAAAAGAAATTGAAAATGATGTATGTGATCGAAAGGTCAACAGGGACATACACTAACAAGTAACAAGGAAGAACAGAGCAAAGTTAATATAGTTGTATAGCTAATAAGTTTCTTTTTATTTAATGTAATGAAAACTTTGCATTAGAATTTTTATATTGCATATTTCATTAATCTCTCGTGCATTAAGGGCCCACTATCTAAATTTCACCCTGGGTCCAATAATATTCAGGAACGACCCTGTCTTTAGACATCTCGCACCAACCTAGTTGTCCCTTCTCTTCTTCATCCTTTGTTTTCCTTTCAATCTTAAATTACAATATATATACAATTTTAAAAAATAACCTGGCAGTGTTACCGAATGGATTAAGCTAGTCACTAAATGAATTAAAGAATGTGATTGCTGGATGGATTAAACTGGTCACTAAATAGATTAAATTGGTCACACTGGAAATAAACTAGCTACTTCATATAGTCAGAAACGTGGTTCATTCACTTTTAATATTGGGCTTAGGTCATTGCCTAATTTTAAATTAAAGTTAGACGGTCTCTCATAAAACCAACTGACAAAAGATATCCGGCCACTTTATCCTTAGTTGGAATTGGGTTATAAGAGTTAGAGGAATCCGATCTTAATATGGCAGAGATTAACCTATACAATTATTACAATACATGTGGATGCCATCTAGTTTAGTAGGTAAAGTTTTATGGGGTGATATCTAAAATCTCGGATTGAATTCCGTCTATATCATTGTTGCGCTTAATTATTGCTCTCATTTACACCAAAAAGATAAAAATTAAAATGCATGGTTAAGAAGTACATGTTCTCATATTATGTGTTACTGCAGATATTAAACTAGATATTATTTCTCCAAAAAAATATTTTAAGTAAAATACATAAAAAAAAAACTATTTAAGCAGATACTATCATAAATATAACTCTGTACATGTTTTCTACACTTTTGTTTATGCATAATTAATATTTGATGTGAACACATATCTTTCGTGAGACCGTCATCTCTCATCTGTCCCAAGATTAATTTTCTTATTACAAATTATAGTGATATGAGGATCTACATATTTTAGTTCGTTGGTAAAGTCTGAAGTAGGTTATGTTTAACACGACTACACGAGTCACCATTGTTGTTAGAATCCCGATCCGGATCTTGCGATCCTACGATTCTACGATCCAGAAGGACCTCATCAATTCCGATCCTACATAGGATCAGTTTTATAGGAACTTTCGATCCTACCTAACCACAAGATTCACATGATAGGATCTTAATACGATTCCGCGATCCTATGACTCTACGATCCGATCCTATCACAAAAAAATCATAAAGTAATTTTACATATTATAATTTTCCTATTAGGTTTTGGTTGCATGTTACTTCAATCTTAGAGTATTGAATTACTATCACTGTTTGCTAATGAAATAAGTCATAACTATTATGAGTTTTTCACTATATTCAAGTATTATTATCTCTATTTTACCCAACTTGTAGGACTTTATGATCATACGCTCCGATCCAACCGATTCGATCCTACCAATCCATATGATCCAAATTAAAGTAGGATTCCGATCCCAATAATATTGCGTGTCACTACACGTGGGATCAACCGTCTACTTCATCACCTTTTGTAAAACAAAGTAAACATCTTGCTTTAGTAAATTTTTTATTGTTTGAAAAAGCATTACTCATTTAAATGTGTGACCATGTTTACGAGGTAAATAAATACTCTTGCTTCTTTGAATTTAGTCATTTCACACTTCACTTTAACTTCTACATTATTTACATATAGGAGTATATCTCACTTTGAAATATTTTCTTAAAGTAAATACAAATATAAATGTTTTTATTTATAATAATAATATTATTTAATTTGTAATGTATATTAAAATTAATGGTCATAAATATGCTAGCAAAATGGAAAATCAAAGTGAGATAGGTAAAAATCTAATAAACTAGCAGGCTTTCGCTCCAAATTCTCGTTTGGTTTTGCCCATGACTATTCCAATTTTTTAGTGGTCCACCACGGACATACAATTCATGACAAAATAAATTGAAGGGAAAAAGGTTATGAATATTATTAACCCAAAGGGGATATTTATAGTACATCAAATAAAACCTAACTTAGGTAGAACTAGGAAAACATATACTAAACTAAATATAATTCCAAGGAATACTAGATAGATTTAGGAAATACTGCTAAGTATGTCCTAACAATATCCAATGTAATAATTGTATAAAAAGGGCAAGTTTTATTTATTTATTTTACTTCTAGGTAATATAACGAGTAATTTGTAACTAATTCAAAGTGTTCTTTCGTTTGTTCCTCATTATTTTTTTTGAAAGAAATGAGGAATACAGTTCATTTTCAAGGAACTGTTTAGAGCTTAAGGAAAACGATATCTCTGAATAAATTCAGCTTTCAAACCTCAATGTACATAAACATGAATACCAAAGATATGTCGAAGGATAATACGTACGTTTGAAAAGAATATAAAATTTAACTTATTCACTCACAAAATGGTCTATCAACAAAGAATTATAGTATGTAGTATGTACAGTACAATAACCATTCTAAAAGCATATATGTACATCAGAATTCAGATAAGCAATTCTAATTGTTAATTAATGTTTGATCCGTATTCTGGAACTAATCGTGGTCTTAGTAATTAAAGTAGTGGCTTCTTCATTACTGAGGCTTTGCGACCACTCAACTCTGTTTGATCTGTTGGCTCCAGGACCATAACATTTGTATTCACCGTAGTACACAGAACTGTTTATATAAAGAAAAATAAAATAGTTAGGCTTCATCTAATGCATGATAAAAAAAATATACATGGTATATTCTACATATAATTTACTACCAGATGATTAGAACTTATAATCAATTATCAATTGCTACCTATTGCTCTACAATCAATTAATATGCCATCAACCAAGAAGTCAACCTCAAACGTACCTATGTGTAGAGGGTTTACCCCAATCATCCCAACCATGAGGGTTTACCACATTAGACAAGTAACTGCGTATGAATACAACTCGAGAATACGGTCCCCATGGTCTTCCTAATGTGCAACTTTTGATTCCTGTAACCTTACAATCTACGAAATAGAATCCAGTGTCTTCTTCCAATTTCATCCTTCTTTGTGCCGTTATAGCTCCATTTTGATTAGAAACAGAATGTATACGACATTTCTGCAATCGAAAATAAATTTTAATTAGTTGGCCGGTACAACAATAATATAATATATCTATTTAAATTATTAGAGGAGTGTGCTATAATAGTTACCTGGAAAAGAGAGGCCGCATTGCCACAAATAAAATCAGTCCCTCCTTCAATATAACAATTGCTATAAAAATGACTCCCTCGCTCATCTAAAAGTGTATCTTGATATGAAATAATTCTGCATGCAAAAAATTCTGCTCTTTCGCTCGAAACCCTCAAAGCAACTGCTTTTGCGCCCGGTCCATATGTATTCTGTTAAAAAATACAAAACATAAAATTTTTTACAACATACTCCACGAAATTTAATGCTCAATGAATGAACTAGCTAGCTAGTAAAATGTATATAGGAGTAGTTGATAAGCAATATTTATACCAAGGATGTCTTGACTTAATGGTTAAGATTGAGGTGCTGTGAACGATAGGTCATAGGTTCGAATCCCCCCTCCCCTTCTTTGTAATTTGTATTGCCTTCGTGGCTCATATGGATAAAAAAAAATTAAGCATTATTTATGGTGACTGGTGAGAATTTTACTAGGGTCCGTGAAACTAAATAGTATAAAGCTCATAGTATGCGTAACTATTAATGCTAAAGGGAGGCATAGTATATCCTTAAAATTTACCTGGATAGTAAGGTATCGAGCCACAAAATCAGAAGCAAAGACAGAGAGAGTAGGAGATGTGAGAATATCTCCACTATCATCCCATGTAATTGTAGTATTTAACGCATTTCTTCCACTAAGCATTATAAAGGGCTTATCTTCAGGTACAATAACTTTTTCCTTGTAAATTCCAGGTTTTACTAGGATAA
Source organism: Beta corolliflora (assembly GCA_947648045.1). Lineage (NCBI taxonomy): Eukaryota > Viridiplantae > Streptophyta > Magnoliopsida > Caryophyllales > Amaranthaceae > Beta > Beta corolliflora. The sequence goes on along the minus strand of CANSZD010003015.1, from coordinate 559,515 downwards.
GAGTGGATTCTACATTATTAGAAGGAATTGCATCAATTGCATCTTGTATTTTCATATAATTGCCTTTGCCTGACTGATCGACAATTATTAGTCGTTTCCACGTTAATTTCTCCGATAATAAGCGAGCATTAGAATTGCTAATGAAGCAAAATAATGCTATGACAAATAATATGATCACAGAAATATGAGAGCTTTGAGTTGCCATTATGTGTTGGGTGTTTATTGTATTTAATGTCGAAAGTGATGAAGAATGTGATATAAGATATGGAATTTGGTGAGTATATATAGAGAAATCAACATGACGTGATTAAGTAATAATGTCTAATTACATACTGTAGTGATTGGCGATGTAACACAGCTGATTTCTTGCAATTTACATTTCAAACATTCCATAAGTTGACTACTCATATAATTACGCTACGTACTAACACTCATATAATTACGTTACTATTTACTAATTGCATGGACATTTACGTTTTCGGCGCGGAGATTTCCATTATAGTGGCTCAATTCTCAGGATCCTTTTCAGTTTTGCCTTTTGATCTGATTATGGATATCTAACTAATGCTTATTGCCGCAAAAGATTACTACTTAGAACAATAGGATAGAGTTTTGTTATTCATCCTATACGGCAAAAGCATTAAATATTTCCCACAAATTGGAATTACAAGTTCCAACTTTCTTTTCACTACGAAGTACTTACTCAGTTATTTTTCTATTGCAACAATTGAATTTTTAACACTATTGCAACAATTGAATTTTTAACACTATTGCCCCATCACCCATTCACTATCTATTGTGATTTTTACGTAAGGAAAATTATAGTCATGTGGGGTCTTGTTAGATTTGTTTCGATATATACTTTCAAAATATCAAATTTTTATAATTTTAACCAAAAAGTAATTAAAGATATTAATAGCTAAAGTATGCATTGGCAAGCGTGAAAACTCTATTGTTGCAATAGAAAAACAGAGGAAGTATATGTCAATCAGTATTCAAACTCTTTGACATTTTTGCTTTTACCTTATTTATATGTAGCCCTAAGAGGAGACTGGTTACCTTTAACATTTTCCATTTCAAAACGACAATGTTATTATGAAAAACTACTACAACATAGGGGTAAATTGTAATGTGAGCTACACGCACACTTTTTGGAAAAAATTAAAAATAATACTCCATAGAATGAAAAGCATGTAGAGAAGAGAGATTTCTATGAGCAAAACCTCCCCAAGCCTAATAGGGATTATCCGCCTTCTCTCTAAACACAAACCCTCTGCCTTCTCTCTAAACACAAACCCTAGGAACTCGCCGGACTTCCGGCGTCGCGTAGGTCTCCGGCGGGTTCTCCGACGAGTTCCCCTGTTTCTAATAGCCTTTTTTTTCGTTTTCTCTTAGATTTTCCTAACGTTGGGGTCCGTCTTCTCTAGTTCGTAGTCCCCCTCCCCTGTCGCGTCTGGTGGCGTCTCTTCCCCCTCCCCTGCTACTTCGTCGGCCGTCTCTTCCCCCTCCCCTGCTACTTCGTCGGCCGATTGTTTTTTCTTTCGAGTCTTTCTTCTTCTCCTTTCCCTTGTCGGTCTTCGGTCTTCTTTCCCCATTCCCCATATCTAGTAGCGTCGCACCACCGCTCCGCCGTCGCGTAGTTCCCTCTTTTTCGTCGGTCTTCCCCTAGTGTTTGAGGTTGTCGACGAGTTAGTCGCCTGCATTCGTGCTTGGGCTTCCCCTCCCCCCTCCCCTGTTTTGTGGTCTCGTTAGTATTAGTTTGGGCGTCCCCTCCCCCCTCCCCCCTCCCCGTGGTTTCGTTTGGCTTCCTCTCCCCCTTCCCCGGTTGTCGGTTTGGGATTCCCCCTCCCCCTAGTTTCGTCGGTCAAGTTGTAGGGCATCCCCTTCCCCTCCCCCTTTTAGTGTTGTGTCGAGTTTACCCTTTCCCCCCCCCGGTTTACTTGTCGGGCTTCCCCTCCCCCCCTCCTCCGATAGTGTTGTGTCCCCCCTTTCGTTTTCCCGTGGTTGTGCGTTTACCTCCCCCGTTCCCCTAGTGGTTAGTCGGATCTTGGTTGTTTAGTTCTTGGTTGTTTAGTATGGTTTTGTTGTTTGTTAACTTAACCTGCTTGATAATTTTGTTAATTGTTGGATGTAGTCTTTTTCTTCAAGATGTTGGATCTGGTTTATGTGGTTGGTTCGGGTTTGCATGGCAAGCGATTTCATGGATGGGGTTTGTTTTATCTGATTTTGTACATTGGATGGTTCTTCGAGATCTAACAATGGTTAGATTTCAATCTCGCTTGGTAATGATTTTCTCAATCATTGCCTTGAGAAAAAGATATTTGAAGAGGGTTGCCCAGTTTGTCAATTGGGTTTATAGTGCGTCAACTCATTTGAGCTTCTCATCAAAGGAGAAGCCTGAAATACCCTTCCAAAAGGGTATTGAGTCACAAAGGAATTAATGTGACTCTTCCAAGACACCCGAACGTAGAATCCCATGTGACAGAAGGTCACTGGGATTGGTCCTGTTGCGAGTTCCTAATCTCGCTGTTACTTTGTTACCCCGCTTTTGAAATCAGCCCTCTCCTCCTACTCCTTTCGTCAGGGTTCTAGCGATCGTCATCCACCAGCAAAAGAGTTTCACTACAGTTATCTATCAACTCAGGCCTCTAGATCGAGCAGTTTTATCCTAGTTTAAGTTATTTATGTTTTTGTAACTGTTATGTAAGAGCGAGTATCGCTCAGTTTAGTTTCTTTGTGTTTGTTTGGTTGTATTAGCGTTAGGCTATACTTCCGTTTTTAATTAATACACATTTTCCCCGTTGTCAAAAAATAAAATAAAAAGCCTAATAGGGATTTAGCCACAAAGAATTTTAACCCAATTCTTTACTATATGCAAGAAATTAAACACCATTATCATATATAGCAACATTCAAATTTCTATACAAACTCAAGTTTCCAACAACGGTTCCTCTCTTGGCTAGCTCTTTGGCTTCATTGAAAGCCACTAACATCAAGCATCACTCAAAGTCTCAAACCATGCCTTTTCGCCCCATTATAGAACAACTGTCAATGAACGTCTAAAGGAACAATGAACTAGATATGGTGAAGGAATAATGGAACGAACATTAAGCTATTATGAATTGATTATTGACAAAAGCATTTCATTTAATCTTAGAGTAAAGTTAATTTTGTCTTCTTCCAATTATAGTGAAATTAAAATTATTAGTTCTTCTGAGGTGAAATAATGTTCCGAATTAGGTTTGAAGCAACTCATGACTTTGTTGTTCATTAATAATTGGATAAGACAACGATACTCCGCGTTTCTTTTTTCTATATCTTTATGTTGATGAGGCTGAAGAACTGGAATTTGGTGGAACTTAGTTAGATGGTTGTTTCATTACTTTAAACAAATGTTTGGCGTATTTGTTGATGGAGGGCGTCAACATTTCGCTGCTTTAATACTCTTGGTTGTAGGCTTGTAACGTAATGTTGCCAAATAGTATGTTAAGACATTCAGTGCATCGTTCTTAAAAATTGTATTTTTGATCTCCCTTGTATGCCGCTGGCAACTAATAAAAAGGATTAATGCATGATGCATCGAATATGAATGCAACAATATAGTTAAATTTTAAATTAAGTCTGCATGACTATTGTTGTTGTATGATGTAAAGATGGTATTTTTTAAAAAAAATTTTGGGTCCCCTCTCGGAAACCCCGTGGTAAGATGAATTTCCTCTGGGATGCCCTCGCACAGGGTCAATCACCCAGATGTCCAACAAGCCCCAACCCCCCCCAATAATATTGAAATTTTTACTTCCACCAAGATTTGAACCTTGGTCTCCCATGTGGGAGATAGGAAGTCATGCACATTGGACCCAAGGCTCCTTGGTAGGCGGTAGCTGGTGTTTTAATTTGAGTTTTGCTATTTACCTCCCGTATTGACTAAACACCGCCCGTATTTTTATACGTATTTTGTATTTTTTACCTCAAATATATAAATATTTTAGAATTTTTTTAGCAGGAACCAAACATATTTTTCGATTCACCGACCATTTTTTTAGCTGGTAATGGATAAGGGTGGGTGGCGGCGGTAGGGGGCCGCCGGGGGGCTAGAGGGTGGGCGGCGGTGGTAGGGGCCGCTGGGGGGCTGGAGGGTGGGCGGCAACGGCGGAAGGTGTCTTGGTAAAAGGCATGCGGGGGGTTGCGAGTGGTGGTGGTGGTGGCCGATGGTGGTGGGTATAGAGGACGAAGAAGTAGAGGAGGGAGAAAGAGGAAAAAAATACCGTACAAATACGGGCGGTATATGATAAATATAGGCGGAAAATAGCGTGGAGGTTTTATTTTCATGGAAATAATACATGTAATTTTGATATTATGACTTGCTACTGTATGTTTGCAACTTTTTTTTTCAAAGAGAAATTTCATTAAATGAAGGTCAAACGGCATCTACAATAAGTATTAAAGAATAACAAGATATAATCAAACAAGATCAAATCAAATTCGTCTTCGAAGAAACTATAATGAACTAGATCGAGCAATCCAGCCCAGCCCCCTTGTATTTGCTGAATCATGCAGCTATATATTGATGGGGAATTGAAGTTTGTCATTCTATCATAGTTTGGGGAAGAAAATTCTTGATTTAACCATGTTGACCGCATCCGAATTTCTAATACTTCGATGTTGATGGTCTTGAACTTCAACCATTAGGAACAATTTCTCATACCAATTTTTAAACTTCCACGTGGGAAAAGAATAAAACTAAACTCCAAACTCCCATGAAAGGAGAGAAAGAACCCTAAAATTGGGTAGAAAACTCTCAAAAAGAGAGAGAATGGAAAATTATTAATAACAAAAACAATGAAAACTAGATGAAAAAAGAAGAATTGGGGGCTTACCACCATCGAAAGGATGATGGCAGCCCCAAACTAAAAGAAAAGGATTAGGGTTTTTTGAGGAGGAAGAGGAGAGAGGGGAGAGGAGGAGGCTAGGGATTTTTTTCGGTTCACTAATTATATGTTTGCAACTTAAAGCTTGCGTTATACACTATATGGATGAGTGTGAGTCTTATTTTTTGGATGATTTATAATTAGGATTTTTTGACTTTAACCACCTTATAAAATCACCATTTTTAAGATAACCACCTTATAAGTTAATTGTTTTAAATAACCACCTTATATGACCTAAATCCTTTTAAATACCTACCAATCAACAGATTTCGTCAAGGAAATCAACCTCAAAAAGGGTTTAAGAACGATTTCATCACCTCCACCTTTATTCACTAGAATGTATTTAAGGTTTAAACCCTTATTTAAGACCGATTTCTTGGACGAAATCTGCCAATTGGTATGTATTTAAAGAGATTTAGGTCATATAAGGTGGTTATTTAAAACAATTAACTTATAAGGTGGTTATCTTAAAAATGGTGATTTTATAAGGTGGTAAAAATCAAAAAATCCTTATAATTATTTAATTTAAAAATATTGATTTGCTTGATTTGGTTTGGTGAGGTATTATATTCTTTATCCATGTTACATTATCAGCGTTGTAGTGTTCGAGGGAGAATAATATTATTTTTAGCACAAAGAATATTACGACTATCATTGTAATTAACCTTGTACACAAACTCAGATAACGAGTATTGTGAATCACATAGTTGTATGGTGTGAATTATTTCCTTTTGGTTCTTGAAATTGTTTTCAAGCTACCGTAAATATTTCTATTATTTTCTAGTTCCATGAAGAGTTAAATTGTTTGTAGTAATTAATATTAATATAATAATAATAATAATAATAATAATAATAATAATTATTATTATTATTATTATTATTATTATTATTATTATTATTGAATAAGCAAATCAAATGATAACTACACGGATCCGTCCAGACGCGGGACGCCACCAGTCGCTAGTCGCCCAGTCCACGAGTGGCAGTGACTCGGTTAGTTGTTTTTTTTTCAAAACCCTAAGTTTTAATTTCATTTTTTTGAGGTAATAGGTCGTTGTGCACGCCAAACTTGTAACTTTGCACATGGAGATTCCAAGCTTCGACGCCATCAGAGTTCTCCCACTGGTAATTTCATCATGTATTTGTTTTTTTTACTCGGTGATTTCAGGGTTGAATAGTTGATTTTTTCAATTTAGGGTTATTGTTCGATTTTACCACTATTTGGTAATTCAAATTGATGATTCTGTTTGGTCTTAATTATGTATGCTTGTGCATGCTTGCAAATTAATCATTTTACTGCGCATTGTATTTATCATTGTTTGGTTGTGAATTTGTGATTATGGTCATACTTGAATTAGTTGAATTGATTTGTTGTTGGTCATGATATTGAGTTGATTTGTTGATTCATGTTTTAAGTTTATTTAGTTTGTAATTTCTAATTTCTGATTTGGAAATTGTAAATATGAGTTGAATCAATTAGGGTTGTGTTACTTTCTTGTACAAATATGTTGCCTCTTTTGTTGGCCTATCTTGATTCACGTGGTGGGTCGGGTCGGGTCCAAACTTGATTATAAATGGGCAATTAGATGGGGTATTGGCTAATATTGTTCTGTTATTAATTAATTTGGTAGTTTATTTACAAATGAACTGATGTAGCTTGCTAATGACAAGGAAATAGAGAATGAGGCCTAATATCTATTGGCAACAACTTGAATAATATCACTCTCGAAGATAATGATGTTTATACTCTTTTTCTTTTGAGAAAAGAATGATGTTTACACATTTATTACTTTGGAATTTTGGATGTAAAATATTAAGTATTAAATAATTTGTATTGTAGTGTTTTTTTTCTAATTTTTTTTTCCAAATGCTCGACGTCTGGATTTTGTCCCCCCACTTTGAGAATCCTGGCTCCGCCACTGCAGTACACACCTAAGATTAACAAGAATAAAAGATAAGATAATAAATCTATTCTAATCTCCTAATTGTATAGTACTCCTAAGAAATTTTTAGACTTTTAACATCATTTGAGTTCTAACGTGATTAGACTTCTAATCTTACAAGACAAATTTATGGATTCTGTATGGAATTCCTAAAAAGACTACAATTTTAGTATATATAGAATTATAACAAGCCTATATAGCTCTACAATGAGTCCTAACAAAACAAGGAAATCTTCGAGAACTTCCAAAAACCTCCCTCAACATGAATCCAAGCTCGCTTTCGCATCAAATATTAGTTGAAAAAATACACCATAACTTATGTTAGATCCACTTTTTGTAATAAAAACAAGGAAACTATAATGAAAATAGACAGAATAGGAGAAGAGACCGTTTTGCTTTGCCTCTTTCTGCACCTCGTCAGTCTCCATTGTTAGGAATACGTATCGAATGCGCTAACAAATCAAGCAATCAAAATATAATATACGAAGGAATTAAGAAATAAAGCAATAAAGAACGCACGAAGATTTAACGTGGAAACCCTTTGATACTCACGCCACTTCATTCCTTCTTCATCTTCCAATTACCATCTCCACACCCAATACCCAACATCCATAAGATACTTGAGAAGCAGGATTAATTATTCTACATTGTATGCTCAGTATGTTACTTTCTTGCCTTGCAGTTGGAGTGGATCTAGCAGGCCTGACTTTACATGCTTTCTTGCTTGTTGCTACATGTACATCAAGGTTAAATTTATATACTTATATGCACAGTCCCCATGATGGTACTAGTGAATGCTCGTTTAAATCTTGTTTAGATATTTAAAGTTGTACAAAGGCTTCTTGTTGTTCCCTATACATTTATTTACCTGCTATTTTTTCTTGTTATCATGTAAAATATTGTTGGATTAGTCTTAATGTATATATTCAAAAATTCAACTTTTATATTTTTTAGTATTAGATATTTAAAGTTAATAATGATCAAAGTTGAGCACGGATAGATATGAAAATTGATATGTTGCATTCATCTAGAAATATAGGAATTATTAAAAAGTGTTTCTTTTAATTTTATGGAAAATTGCAAAATAACCTTCATCTAGGCAATGACACAACATTATAGCAATGCAGTATATTTTGCATTACTTGACAATAAATAAGAGTAACCTATCCTTAACCCCATAATCGTCCAAATCAAGTGAAGTGTTTTAACCACTAATCCAATTAATAAAGACATGAATTTTGATGTAAATTCAATATCATTAAATGGATCAAAATCTACAAAAAGAAACTAGAGGAGTATGGTTACAATTTTTTTACTCTTTCAAACAATTGGACTACATTTGTTATACTCCCTTTGCTTTTATTTTTTATTTTTTTTGAAAGAGAAATTTCATTAATTGAAGGCCAAACGACATCTACAACAGGTACTAAAGAAAAACAAGATACAATCAAACAATGTTAAATCAAATTTGTCTTCGAATAAACTATAATGAACCAGATCGAGCAATACAGTGCAGCCCTCTTGTATTTGCTGAATCAAGCAGCTATTGATGAGAAAGTCTATCATTCTGACATAGTTTGGGAAGAACATTCGTGATCGAGCCATGTTGACCGCATCCGAGATTGTTGATCTCGAACTTCAACCAATGAGAACAAATTCTCATACCTAAAGACAAAAAAAACCATACTCACAACGACTCCTACAGGGGAGATGGAGATCTCCACAACAGAGACTAAAATCCCTATGACAGAATTTGAAAAAATCTCATAAATAGAGACTAATTTATTCAACAAAACTAGGAAATGAACTAAAAACTGAAAATAAAAGGGGAAAAGGGGCTTACCATGGATGAAATCATCCATGGCATCCCCTAGCGGATGAAGAAAGGGTAGGGGAGACAAGGGTTTGAGAGAGAAAAGATAGAGGGGGAGGCTCCATTTAAGATTTACATGGCATCCCCTCTGCTTTTATTTAGTTGTTACATTGTTGTTTTGGAAATTGAACAACTAACTTTGACCGATTATTTTGATTTTTTTATAAGTAAAAATATAGTAATGTGTGGTTTTGTTAGATTCCTCTCGATGTATAGATTCATAATATCAAATTTTTTGTAATTTTTACTTAAACGAAATAAGAGATATTAAGAGTTGTATAATGTCTTGAAAACCGCGTACCAACAAAGTAGCAAGTAAAAGAAGCAGATGGAGTAGCTATAAGTGTATAACCTCTGCATGAAAATATGAGCTTAAAATGAACAGGGTAATGTCACTAGTACAAAATTGGTCTAAGGTAACATGTATAGGGTAACACTTTTCAAAATTCAAGTTTCTCGAATATGTACGTAACACCTTGGTAGCACTTTATTAATATGTAATACTTAATGTAACACTTTTTTTATAAGTAACATTTTGATGTAGCACTTTTTCAATTAAGTAATATTTTGATGTAGCACTTTAAGATAGGTAACATTTTTAAGTAACACTTTTAAGTAACGCTTTAATATTTGTAACGCATTTTTAAGTAACACTTGAAAATAGGTAATTTTTTTAAATTAATTATTTTAGCAATAGTATTGGAACAGAGAAATTCGGGACATAAGTGCTATATACAGCAAAAAAAAGGCTAAATACAACAAAAAAGAGTAAAAGACTAACCTACCCCCCATGGGGGGTCATGAACATACTAAACATGTAAGGGGGTCATCTATGATAAATGATCCCCTCGTAGGGGAATCATGTAAGACAAATGACCCCCCAATCTGGAAAAGAAAAAAAGATGACCTCCTACTATACTTTGAATAGTCTGACAATAAATTTGAAATTACACAATTGAGTACTCACCGAACTGCTGTTATTATTTTTATTGTAATCCGGAAAAGAAAAAAAGATGACCGTCTAATATTATAATACGCTATGATATGTTAGTTAGGTACAACAAATAAATAAGAAGTTATAAAAGCATCTCATGTTTTTTTTAACTATAAAAAAGGTAAAATTAATTATGGTTAAATTCTATAAAATATTAGGTGTTGTATTTAGCTTTTTTTGTGCTGTATTTAGCACACCACATTCGGGATTCAAATTTGGGAGTGAATCAAATATAACAATTGATCACCCTCACTCCCCACACGGCCACACCAAGCATGCCTCAAAAGTCAAACCCTATTTGAGTTCGTCACTTCAATTAACCTCAATCATTCCATCTACAATTCACACGCCATTTTCTTTAGCAGATATTTCTCCAATTCTTGTCCTTTAATTTTTTTTTCCTCTGATTTCTTAAATTCCCATTGAATTGTTCATCTTCAACCTCCTATCAGTTTTAACGCAATTGGGAAGCTGCGAAATTAGATAATTTGACAACGAAAATTGGAAATTTTGTTAAAGTCTTCTTATCGCCAAGTTTGTCTTGAATTCAATGGAAAAAAGGACAATAATTGACAAAGGGTGAATAAGGGAACAAAAGGAAAAAAGGTGAATGTATATTGAGGCTTAGTCTTTATTATCTTAGCTTGACATGCGGGGGGGGCGTGCGGGGCGCCGGCGGGGGTCGTGTGAAGGGGGCCGTGGCAGTGCTAGCGGGGGGGTCTGTGCGGAGGGGCGACTAGCGAGGCCGTGCGGGTGGGTGGGGTCGGCGGGTTGTGGGTCGTGTAGGGGTACAGTGCGGGGTTGAGGGGGACTGTGGAGGATGTTCCTACATTATGTGACAACATACTTTGCATAGTTCTTTTATTTTTTGTATTATAAGTGCAATTTTATTGAAGTTTAGTTTGGTGTGTTTATTGAGTGTGTTAATCATTGAGAAATAGAGACGAGGACAGTTCCTTTCATAATGAATTGGGTATTTTGGGAATCAAGTGCAATGTTGTTTGAAGAAGGTGGCGTTTTTTATGAATGTGATATGATGAGCTTGGGTAGATTAAGTTGGCTTACTAAAACGGCTTCGGTATTTTTAGTTTTTAGTTCTGGTTGGGGAGCTGTGAGTCTTTTGTTATCGGATGAATTCGTGATCTGTCACGGCATCTGTGATTGGATTCTTTTGATGAGGGATTGACGAGGTTGGTGTATATCCTTGTCTTTTAACTGGTTGGGATGGAAATAGAAATTTTGTTATTTGTGCCTCACAACTTCTAGAGGCTGTACCTGCAGTTTTTGCTGCTGTTATTGCTATTTTTGGTTGAGTGTGTTTTGGATTGGAGATTATGGTTGTTGCAGTTGTGGATATCGATGTTACTATGATGACTGAATGACTGATTGACGAGGTTGGTGTTTGTCCTGGTCTTACTCGCGGGTTGGAATTATTCATGGAAATAAAAGGCCAATAATAATGTATAAGCAACACTTTTCGAAATAGACATACCCTTCATCTAGAAATGAATCTATCAAGGAACCTCCGGGTTTCTTGATCATCTGGATGGACTCCAGGTTTGTGTTGCCCAGCACAACGCAAAGACCATCATAGTAAAGTAAATATTGCACACCTACAGAGAGGGCAACTGAGTTAAGCACAAGCATCATAAAAGTTATTGATCTGTACTTTAAAAGGTAGGAGGCTTTGGGTAAATCACCTTCAGTCTCATCACTGCAGCTACTGCCATATTGGCAAAGTGTTTCTTGTCCTGGGAGAATATATTCAAACTCAGCGTAGTCCTTGCAATGTTCATCAAGTCTACTTTGAATTTATCTGTAATTTACAGGTTGTCGTGATCAAAAAAAAAATTATGAAAGACAATCACTCAATGCATGTTAAAGTGGATGACTAGTAACCAGTACCTACATCTTGTTTATTATCAACAACCTTTTTCAACAATACACATCTCTAAAGTATGTGGCGATGACAACAGGGAGAGGGATACCTCCGAGCTCAGCAACACATCTCTTGATGAGGAGGGCATTGGTTTGGTCAAGCAAGGGAATTATGTTGAAGATTCATCAGTTGTACCAAATCAGTCTCGAACGGAGGTTGTGGAACGTATTTTGAGGTTAGCAAAAGCATCTATATTCATTTTGTGTTGCTCTATTGGCTGAGTTTAAGATCTTTTTTCGTAGCCTGTGGATGTTGATGATATTAATCATTAGGTGACTTCTGTTTCTGTCTTAATAAATTCCATTGATTTTATCAACTTCTACTCTTTTTTTTTTTTTTTTGGAAATAATCAACTTCTACTCTTTGACTGTGATGAAAGATGAAAGACTGAGAAAAAAGCCTGAAGGTGCCTCCGTAATTTTATCCTGGGCCAATAGAAGCCGTAAAATTGAGGAGAAGAGAAATTCAGGAAAGACGAAAGCTTTGCGAAGATCAGAGATTTTTGAGGAGCAGGTCTGTTTTTCCATAGCTTTTTCCTTGCCTTTTCTCCCCCCTCTGTATCTATTAATTTCTGATTGTCCTGACAGTTGTGATCCAATTTGTTTCATCGGGATAATCTTACTGAAGACATCAAATGAATTTTCCAAAGAAAACACAGGTATGTATATTTCAAATACAGTAGGATTGTCCTTTATTTTATTGAGCTTGAATATTTTTCTGGTGGCCTAATGATCTCTAAAGTATTCAGAATAGGCTTATGAATCTATGCTAATTTTTGCTGTTCGAATTCCACTGCAGATGCTTTGCGGTAGTCAAGGTCCTTCATGAGATTGGCATAGTTTTGGAAGGGGGTGCAGTTGTTTTGACACTCAAAGATCAGGATGTACTTGCCAACGGTGATGTGAACTTGTGTTCTGCAGCTCTTAGTTCTTTGTAAATGTACAACTTAATATTTTGAATAGCTGTGAATTTTGTCATCAAAAGAATCCATTAGAAACCTCCTCAAGCATGAGAAAGTAAATTGGTGTTGCAGCTATTTTCATAAGCATAGATTATTTTAAAATGTTTTGCGACACTGAACATACACATTTGATATATTAGCAAACCTGCAATCCCAGATAGAATGTAGTTCCCCTTCTCACTTTGACTTAAACAATTATAATAAGCACTTGCCATTGGTTTGTAAGATTAGTTTACTTCGAAAAGAAGCATTTTATATGTGGCTAAGAATAGGATTGAGCTTCTATCAACTGTTTTATCATCTTCTCCTCAACAAGATGTTCTGTTGGTTTCCAAAACTTTCATCTCTGTTTCTCTATTTTCTCCACTAATATTCATATGAACTTGTCGTTTGCTAGAGCATCAAATGTTCCTCTAGAGACTAGGTTTGTGTTAAATGCTGAACCTCATTAACTATATTTACTGCTCATGAACTTTGAGAAGCATAATATGATTGGTGATGATGGCATATGCATACAATATATAGTACAGACTGTTTCACATTATCTAATTGTGTTAGTAATTGCTGTATAACCTTCTTATACATTTTGGTTGATTACTGGATCTAAGATCTCTGACACTAGCTTGTACCCTTGCTGAATATCATGCTATGCACAGTAGTCAGCAGTACACGTCGCGGAGCTGTACCTCAGCTCTCCAAGATTCTTTTCTAGATTCAAAGACCAGTTACCCTCTTCTTTTCCTAGAGGTCTATAAACAGTAGAGTGCCTTGTTATGCCTCATATATTTACTATACTTGTTTTTCTTTTTATACCAAGTATATCACTAGTTACCAAGTATATCACTAGTCCTGTTATTATTTAAGATTTTGAAGATTCTTATTTATTTTTTTGTTCTTACTGCAGGATGACAAAGATAATGGATTAGAGTAGCAAGTAGGCATGATGCTTTCAGGAAACATGCATGCATGGATAGGGCAATGGAATTGAAGATGAAAGAAAGAAATGACCTTAAGATTGATTTAGGTTTATTTTGGGAGAGATATATATATATTATGACTAGATTTTCAAATCAATTATATATATTTTGAACGTAATAATATGTTTTCAGTTGATGTATGTACTACACTTTGGCTCATTCTTTACAATGACCGTTGATTATTTGTACTCATTTAAATCTATAATATCATTCTATTTACTCTTTGTTTATTACGTTTGTAAGGTTTAGTATTATTATCATTATATATGTGCCGACAAATTAAAAAAAATATTACTATAAGACATGTGAAATAGAAGTGTTACTATAAAGCTAGCTAATAATAAGTATTGTCTAATATCTAACAAAGTGTTACATATGCTGACTTAAAATGATACATAATATCTAATAAAGTGTTACTATAATTCAAGAGATGACATAGAATATGCTACTATAGATGAAAAAGTGTTATATAAAAAATTATGAATAACACTATAAAAATGCTACATTAGTTTAAAAAAAGTGTTACATTAAAGACTTTTGAGTAACACTTGAGAAAGTGAAACATTAGCATGGGAAAGTGTTACCTTAGAACATAGGTAGCACGAGCAGATGTTTCACTTATAAAAGTGTTACCTATTGCCTAAAACAACACTTTTAAGCCTTTAAGTAACACTTTTAGGGTGATACTTTAGGCCAATTATGCATTAGTGTGTAAGTTCAAAGGAAGAAGAGAACATAGTCATGAACTTTCTTTTACCTTCAGAGCAATAAGTGATAGTACAAACAAGGGGTGAGCAAATTGTTGACTATTAATTCTATATACAATTTGCTTTAACCAAGTATTTACAAGTCAATTTTCAAATCCTAGAGAGAGAAACTCTGCCTTCTTTCTAGGATTGAATGGAACAGTAACTTTGATTTTTTCTGCTACATTTCTTCTCAATACTCTTGTATTGTTGCCATGGCAAGGAAATCAAGTGGAAATTCTCAAGGAGGTAAGAATGGAAAAGAGAAAGAGAAGGCTACAAGACCTACATCTGATTCACAAGCCTTGAGAACTCGTTCTATGGACGAAATTTTGGGCATCGAAGCATTGGATTTTGGATTAGGAATTGGAGATGTTCTTACACCTAAGGCTTCAGTTCAGGAGTTGCAGCAGCAATCTGAGATCAGACACACCTTCAATGAATGGCTTCAGACGATCCATAAGAGTGGAAGCTCTCATTCAAATCGTTCGGCTAGAATCCATGAAGGTATGAGTCCTATTCCCATTTTTCAGCCGATTGACAATTCAGTGGAGCATAATGTCGAACACTTGAATGTTGAGGTATTAGCTGATGGAAATAAGGATTTAAGTGCTGAATTTGGAAATGAAATGAATGTAGAACCTGTTCAGATTGAATTGGAAGATATTCAAGAAGAAATTGATTACTGGAATTCATCAATAATCTGTTATGTTTTAGGAGCTAATCCTCCACTACAGGTCATGGATGGATTTTGTAGGAGAATTTGGAGGAATTTGAAAGTTGATAAGGTTGCCTTGATAAAGAAGGGTGTATTTCTGGTTAGATTTCAGGCAATGGACTCAAGGGACAAAGTATTGAATGGGCACTTCTTCTTTGATAAGAAACCTGTAATAATGAAAGCATGGGCACCAAATGTAGATTTTGAGAAGGAAGCTGTTAAAACTCTTCCAGTTTGGGTACAACTGAAGATAGCATTGAAATATTGGGGTGAACAATCTCTTCATAAGATTGTGGCACAGTTGGGAGAACCAATAAAGAGAGATGATGCTACGCGCAATAGAGAGAAAGCCGCACTTTGCACGTATTCTTGTGGAGATTAACATCGAACGAGCATTACCTGAATTCATTTATTTTATAGATGAATATGGCATTAAGGTGAGTGTTCCAGTATTGTATGAATGGAGGCCCATTAGATGTGATCATTGCAAAAACTTTGGTCATGAAACCAAAGAGTGTAGATCGAAGAAGAAAAGGCGGGGAATAGAGGGTCAAGCAAGCTACATCCGTGGGTTCGGGGGGCAGTGGCGAGATATGCGAAACTCAAATGCGGCGAGCCTCTTCGGGGGTCAAACTTAACCAGCCTAAGCCGTAGAAGAGGGTAGGATCCTAAAGGTTTTCGGAGAGCTTTGAAGCCCATCGGGGTGAGGAGTTCTCGGCCTAAACCTCCCACTACTGGTAATATCTTTGCAACTTTACTTGACTTAGCTGCTGATGAAAGTAGTCATGTAATTGAGCCAGTAGTTAGTGACATGAATATGGTGAATATGGAGGGAAGGGGAGCCTTTCCTATTTCTAATGGATAGATTGTTATGCTGGAATGTCCGGGGGATAAAAAATATTAAGAAGCAAATTGATGTCAGGAATTATATACACAGTCTGTCTTTAGGTATTGTTTGTCTCTTGGAGACTAAGGTCAAGGCTGCTAATCTTGGTAGCCTTTACCAAAGAATGTTCAATGGTTGGTATTTCTCGTCTAATACTAGTTATTATGATGGGGGGAGAATTATCCTAGCTTGGAGGTCTGGTAGTTTTACTGTCAATATTGTTAAGGGAACCAGTCAATTATTGCACTGCTTCATAATTCCTATGAATGGTGCACCTGGTTTCCATTGCTCTTTTGTCTATGCGTTTAATGAAAGAGATAAAAGGAGGGTGTTATGGGAGGACTTAAAACTGGTGAAAACTCAGGAACCATGGCTCTTGTGTGGAGATTTTAATTGTGTTCTGCACACAGATGAGAGAATAGGTTCATTGGTCAGAGAAGGAGAACTTCAGGAATTCAGGGCTTGCTTAGAAGAGTGTGGTGTGTGTGATATAAAGAGTTCAGGTAATTTTTTCACATGGAACAACAAGCAACAAGGGGAGGCTAGAGTCTTCTCAAAGCTTGACAGAATACTTGCTAATCAAGCATGGATTGATGATAATGAAAGTGCAGAAGTCAATTTCCAATGTGAAGGTGAGTTTGATCATTCACCTGCATCACTAACTGTATATCAGAGGCATACAGGAGGTAGAAAGCCTTTTCGATATTTCACAATGTGGAAAACTTCTCCACATTATGAAAATCTTGTTAGGCAAGCTTGGAACACACCTATTCAAGGTTCAAAGATGTTTCAAGTAGTGCAGAAACTTAAGAGAGTCAAAATGGTGCTGAAAGAGTTAAATAAGAATGGGTTTTCAGATATTCAAGTAGCTGATTTGCAAGCTCAGAAACAGATGATTGAAGCACAAAGAACAAATGCATCTTCATCCTGGAAATAGTGATATTCTTTGAGCAAGAGTTACAAGCAGTCAAGGAATATCAGGAGAAACATGGCATCTATGTTGCTTTCCTGAGACAAAAGGCAAAGCTAGACTGGCTTAGAGATGGTGATGAGAACACTAAAATGTTTCATCAAAGTCTCAAAGCCAGAAGAATTCGAAACCGCATTTACAAGATATAACGGATGATCGGGGTACTTGGCAAGATACACCGAGAGAAAGTCACGAAGCATTTTTGGGATATTATAAGAAGGCTGGCTTGGGAGTAATGTCACAAATAGGAAGACAAGTGATACCACAACTCGGTGCAACCGGACCTATGCTTACAGAGGAACATAAAGCTATTCTAACTGCTCCATACACTGAAGTTGAATTTAAGAAGGCCTTGTTTTCTATTCCTGGGTGCAAGGCACCAGGACCTGATGGATTTGGGTCATATTACTATCAAGATAGCTGGTCTATAGTCCAGGAAGATGTTATTGCTGCTGTGAAGGACACGCTTCAGAGTGGAAGAATACTGAGGGAGTTGAATAATACAACACTTACTTTGGTACCTAAAACTAGGTGTCCAAGTAATGTAACTGAGTACAGGCCCATATCCTGCTGCAATACATTATACAAATGCCTTACCAAGGTACTGTAATGATTAAGGCTAGTTCTTCCTGATATCATCATTGAGAATCAGGCTGGCTTTGTACATGGAAGATTCATAGTGCATAACATTATGGTTATTCAGGACCTTGTTAAGCACTATAGTAGGAAAAAGGTACAACATGGGTGTTTATTGAAGATAGACCTTCAGAAGGCTTATGATACAGTAAACTGGGAATTTTTGCAAGAAATGCTATCACATCTTGGCTTTCCTGAGCAGTTTATTCAATTGGTGATGCATTGTGTTCAGACACCCAAGTATTCATTGATGATAAATGGTAGCATGGAAGGATATTTTAGTGCTACTAGGGGCTTGAGGCAGGGGGACCCCATGTCCCCTCTGCTCTTTGTGATCTGTATGGAATATCTTTCTCGCATTCTCTACAAGTTATGTGAGTTAGATAAATTCCATTTTCACCCCAAGTGCAGAGAAATGAAGTTAACACATATGAGTTTTGCAGATGATTTGATACTTTGCTGCAAAGGTGAATTCTCATCTATATATTTGTTATTGCAAGCTTTTAAGCTATTTTCTGATTCCTCAGGATTACAAGCAAATATTAGTAAATCTGCTATATATACTTGTGGAATGCAAGAGAGGGAAGTAATCGAATTATAGAAGCTTCCTCGGTTTTCGAGAAGCACCTCTGCCATTTAGGTACCTAGGGGTACCAATTTGTGCTAGGAAAGTTTCTAAGGCACAATGTGAGATGATTATAGAGAAGATGACTCGCAAGAATAAGGCTTTGGAGCTCTAGGAACTTATCTTATGTAGCTAGAACACGCCTAATCAATTTCGTGCTTATTAGTCTACATAGATATTGGGCCCAAGTTTTTATATTGCCTAAAGGTATTCTTGATGAAGTTACCAGAATTTGCAGGGCATTCTTATGGAGTGGTAAGGCATACTCTCACAAACCTGGTTCAGTGGCATGGGAAAATTTATGTTGGAGTAAAGCATGTGGAGGACTGGGCTTTCGGGATGTGAAAACTTGGAACATAGCTTGTTTGGGTAAATATGTATGGGCTATTGCTGCAAAACAGGACAATGTATGGATTCGTTGGGTTCACTCAGTATATATCAAAGATAGTAATTGGTGGAATTACTCACCTAAATCTGGAGCTAGCTGGTACTGGAGGAAACTATGTCAAGTTAAGGAGCTGCTTAAAAAATTCTTCACTGAACTAGAGCTTACTACTATGCCTGTATACTCTATTCAAAGAGTATATGAAAAGATCAAAGGGGAGAAAGAACATGTTACATGGGATAAGGTCATTTGGAATAGATTAAATGTTCCAAAACATAGATTTATAGCCTGGCTTGCAATTCAAGCTAAGCTACAGACAGCAGAAAAGTTAGCAAGGATTGGAATAGCTAGCTCAGATAAATGTCTACTGTGTGACATTGCTGTGGAGACACACACACATTTATTTTTTCAATGTCCATTCAAGCACCGATACTGCCCGAGAAGTTAAAAGATGGTCGGGTATTCTCACTCCAACGAGACACATCGCAAAGAAATCATTAGGTGGATCAACAACCGTGGCGGGAGTAAATTTCAGAAACAATGTATGTATGCAGGGATCATTGCTATGGTGTATTTTATCTGGCAAAGTAGAAATAAAAGTTTTTGGATGCAGTATGTACCTAGCATTGGAAGCATGATCAAACAGATTCAACAGATGGTAAGACTGAGAATAGGCTTAGTTTTACCAAAGAAAATTAGTAGGAGGGATTATACATGGTTTTTAAGTTTGTAATATTGGCTTGGTTGGGTGAATTGTTTTAGCTACACCTTGGTTTTAGAGGAGTCCAACCTAGTTGGTTTGCTCTTTCCTTGGGTAGTTTAGGATGTAATATGTTGTTTATGGAATGCAAAATTATCTCTTACTTAGCAAAAAAAAAAAAAAAAAAAAAAGTATTTACAAGTCAGTCTCTAACTTCCTGCGTTTTGTGGAAAACCAGAGGATGCAAATTAAAAGGAAACTAAGTTGCATATTATATAACGGCGAGTATTTCAAGCTATAAATAATGAACAAAACACTATCGAACGGAAACTGAAAAAAATAGGAGCACTAACCCATGATATTAACAAAACTGATCCACTAATAGGAGCATATATAATTCTAAAAATCTAGAAGATTTTATTAACTGGAAATATTCAAAACATGTCCTAAAAATAAGCCAATAAAAATTGAATTATTCAATAACACTGCAAATTCTAAGGTGTTCCTAAACACATGTTTTTGCACATTTGTCACATATTAAATGTGCAACATATGTTGCTTGTGGCAGTGATAAGATATCAAAGTTTAATTCCCTACCATATTTTCGCTAGCTAGGAAGGGGTGCAAGAGATTCCACCCAATGGTGTATAGGGTACATGTATTTAGAATTATACTTCCTCCGTTCCAAAATAAGTGAAACACTTCTCTCATTTATGTGAGAGCTTTTTGAGACAAGTGTTTCACTACGGAGGAAGTATGATGGTAAACGCTGCATTAGTGTCTTTGTAATTTCCAAATTTCTAATACAACAAATCATGAACGGGGCGACTCTTCCATCTGAATGCCCTACTAAAATGAAGTTGCGTTCCTCTTGCAAGCAAGCAATAATGTAATAGCCATGCCACTTGGTTTTAGAAAAAGCGTTGCACACAAACCCAGATCGACGAAAGATTTGAGTCCATGATTTCTTGACAGCGTATTCTTGTAATATCCAAATCTCCATATAATATGTCACCACACACAATTTTCCTCTTAAAGTCGTCAATTTAGGTGAATAATTAGTACTTCTCAAGAGGGGTATCTCATAATACTCCCGAGTGGCAAGATTGAAACACCTTATCTCTTCGCTATCAAGAACCAACCAGTGTAGGGAGTTGTTACACAAAACACTAGAGGCTTCTAAATCCCAAGGGGGGTTTGTTATGATCTCCCAAGCATTAGTTTTCAAATTGTAGAGCATAGTTTTAGCCTCTTTATCCAAAAAGTCATAACATAACTTTAAAACCTTATAATCATCAGAAACACGATCATAACCAAATGCATACGAGTGACGCGAGTAAGAGATCTTTGTTTTTGTGATCAAATTGTGTTCAACATCTGGTAATCTTTTATAGGCTCGAGTGGCAAGATTGTAAAGAAAAAGAGTACCATGAGCATAAAATGGTGAAATGCATAATAAGCCGTTACACGAACCTACTATGATAAATTGATAATATCATTATGATCACAAGGACGTTTGATGTCTTTAGGGTAACAAAGTTCATTGACATGGTAGGAGGAATAGTAATGGTTGAAATAGTAGATGTCAATTTTTTTTTGGAAGGAGTCAAGCATGAGAGTGATATACGAGTTTGCTCTAAGGGATTGAGCAAGATTGAGTTTAAAGAAAAGCTTACTGTTGATTAAGTCGTACCATGACTTAGAAACACACTTAAAACGCGTAAGAGATTTAACAGGTAGCCATGAGAGTATATCAATGACCAATTCAGAAGGAAGAACAGAAGTTAAATTTCCTTCTTTTATGACCTCCATTGGAATAATGTCCAGTATATAACAATTACCTCAAAAGAATTTGTATTGCGCTCAAGAGAACTTATCAGTAACTGTTTTTAGTTTTGTTTTTTTTCAGAGGAGAGGTTTAACGCATCAAACATGTATTTACTAGTTATTTATGCACGCTATGCGTGTGACGACATTTTGGGAAGCTCGGTAATAAAAGAATCAAAAATGAAATTATGAAAGTACGTATCTAAGTTCACCTCCATTTGGTGAGTTAGCAAGATTTAAATACTTACAAATAGTATTTAAAAACATGTTAATAAGTAAGTATAAGTGACGAAATTGCATATCCAAGTAATGAAGAAAACTGACTTTTTTTGAAGTTTGTGTTTGTAATTAATTTTGTAGTTTAAAATCATTTTATGGAATTTTTTTTTTAGTTTGAATATGAGTTGCTCTGTAATGAGAACTGTGGTATTAATTTTTGGTAAGTTGTTGATTATGAATTTTTTTAGTTGATTGGATGTAAATTTAATTTGATTGAATTTTTTTTATTGGCAAGTTTATGTGATTGATTGGGTTTAATAGAGATTTGATTGATTTTTTTTTGGCAAGTTTATGCGTGTAATGGTTTTTGATTTACTGTTGGAGGGTTTAGTTGGATTGTAATATTCATGTTGTGGAGGGGTGAATATGTAAATTCAAGGGGGGACACCATTGCTCACCCCTTGGTTTATATAATAGAGATATAGGACATAAACGAAGCTATATATTTTCTACATCAACTCGGATTAGTAAAGATATCCGATCATTTAGCAATTAAGAATCCTAAGGTAAGTAGAATTCTAAATCTACCCGCTTTACAATTTACAATACCAGTATCTATTGGAGATAAGAATTCATAACTGATAGATTATGTAAATATTTAGAAAATATTGTATAATCTCTTATTATAGGCTAGTCTTATTCCTTCCTAGTTTGTAGCCTAATTTGTAGCCTTAGTCTACGTTGTAAACTTTGTAGCCCATTATTTCCATTGCCTCAGTAACAATATATACAAAGTTTACAATAATTGAAATTTCGTTGTTCTAATTTCTCTATAAAAAAAATCTAATATTTTATTAAGTAATTAACTCTAATCTTTTCTTGTTCTTAACATTGTAACTTGAGTTGAAAGTATTTGATCGTTGTTTGATGTGTGATATATACATGTAGAAATGAGTGTCCTTGATTAATGACAAAAATTTTCCATATGTATGTTTTTTCAATTATGATTGAAATTTAAGTATACAAAATAGTGCTAAATTTCCTTTTTTCATATGGTAAATTTTCTTTTGCAACTCACTTTGACATTAGCATTACTTGACATATTTAGTATTAATTGAAATTAATGTGATTTATTCTAAGCAAAGTAATGATGGGGCATTATAGTCTTTTTAAGTGGACACCACTTCCTCCCCCTTCCCTTATACTCCCTCCGTCCGATAATATAAGTCCCCTTTCCTTTTAAAGTGTCTCAAAATATAAGTCATGTTTCTATTTTCAATTAATAATTATGTCCAAAATACCCTCATGAAAATAATTTAATTTCCAAAAAGTACTTATAATTTCAGCTTCCAATGCACCATTAGTAATGATAAAATAGTATCTTTTACCTCATTGAACTCATCTACACATTAAACCATGCAACATTAATGTTCAGTTTTTATTTTTTGTTAAAAAGAAAAAACCAATATAGGTGTTTCCCAATAAAAATGAATCTTTTTATTCAAATAAAACAAGATTCCACTCTACCTTAATTTTCGTGTAAAAACAGAATCATGACTTATATTATGGGACGGAGGGAGTATAATAGAGATAAATACATTACTATTTACTCATCTAATGATAAAGTTATGCCTTTTCAATGTCACACTATCTGCTTGCGAGCCTTGAGTAATAAATAAAATTGCACTACGATTAACGAACAAAATTATTGTCATTGCCATACCAATTAACATAACAAGGGATTGATTTATAATGAATTATTTTCACTCCCATTTGAGCTAGCTGTTTGGATCCTCTGCCTATGCATGCCGTGATCTTTCGTACCGGTACCAATACTGACTTTCTGTGCTGTTCTTTTACTTTCTTTTAATCCTCAGTAATAGATGTATTAGTGCTTTCTTTGTGGCAGGGATGCTTAAATATCTGGAGTAATAAAAGTAGGTGATACTTACCCATTTGGGGTGGATCCTGATCCTGTATTGTTTAATCTGTTGTTTTTCTAGAGCTTGTACTCTGAAGCTGCTAAACTTAATTGATAATGCCGCACTGTTGGTGTATTGATTGTTGATGGAAAGTCTCAGTGCATTCCTGCACGCTACGACTTCACTGGATGGAATTAATTTCAGAACAAGTTCTTTGAGGGAGATGGTTACAAATTTCAACCATACTCATTTGCCTGCCTTGATGAAGTAGGTGACTGATGCTACTAGAGTCTTGAGTACATCTTCTAGTTCCAAAAATAAGTGAAACACTTGCCCAAAAAGCTCTCACATAAATGAGAGAAGTGTTTTTTTTTTTGGAACGGAGGAGATTTGATTTGAAGTTCATACCTACACCTTTGGCGATTTCCTCATTCCGCTGGCTTGCGTCTTGTGTAGTAGTCTACATTTGAGATATTGGACGTTGCTTAGCTTGCTAATTGCCATTCTGATTGCTGGTTGCAGATTATGTACATTGTCATCACTTGGTGTAATCCTACGTACACGAATCAAGCATATACTGGAAATTCTCCATATACCGTACGTGTCTGTAGTTGTCTATACATGTAACATTTGATTACTACATGTAACAATGAAAATTCATAATATTTCTATAGCAAGAGAAAAAAAAAGTCATTGCATTTTGCACCATTGAAGAAGGTTACTTTTGTAAGTGTTAATAGTGTTATAGTTGTTAGTTGTTAGCAGTTAGCACCATTGGAGACTTTTGTTATGATATGTATACTATGATTTTGTAGAAAATAGTCATTAATCAGATGACAGTGTATAAGTGGTTCTTTGTCGATGGTGTAGGAGGATAGATGTCCAAAGCAGATGCATCCAAACAACAGCAAAGTAGTATATTCATGTGTTGAACAAGTACTTAGATACATACTCTCAAAAAATAAAAGTGTATTGTTAGTTGTTACATAAGATTCCAGTTCTGTTTCCTAACTGTTGCAATAACCTTGCTTTTGTTAAATTTGCAGGTACCGTGATCACAGCCAGTATAAGGATAGTCTTCCTCTCGATGAATACCGACAGACTTTTGAGTATGTACTCAAACGCATGTATTCACACTAGAATAATTGCTTATTAATCGAAAATCATCAACATTTTCCCATTTTAATTGTTAAATCTTCATTTTAAGAAAACCTATAAAGTTCCTGAATAAAAAAAATGAAGATAGCAGTGTAAAAAGGATTCTTGATCCGCGTTACTCAAACTCTTCATTTTACTGCAAGTAACCTTATAACAAACGTGGTTTCATGTTCGCAACTTCGATCAAATTCATCTCAACTCCATTATTGTCAATAGAGCTCGTAAGTCATAGATGGATTCCATAACTTTACAAGCTATAGTGCATCTCGAGCT
This sequence comes from Beta corolliflora, assembly GCA_947648045.1. Classification (NCBI taxonomy): domain Eukaryota; kingdom Viridiplantae; phylum Streptophyta; class Magnoliopsida; order Caryophyllales; family Amaranthaceae; genus Beta; species Beta corolliflora. The sequence continues at coordinate 534,835 of CANSZD010003015.1, read as the reverse complement.
GAGAGTTGTTAAACCTCTTAGCTCAAGAACATTACCATTGGCATTGTACGTTTGGGTATAGCCTGCGCGTGAATAGCATAATACAACCAAGACTATCTCCTTGCCTAAAAGGCTTTTAATGAGTAAACAAGCAAAATAAGAGAGCTCCAAGAATTAGCAAGTAGCATTGCAGAACGCTATGCACAGTGTATAGTGAATGTAACATGCATCTAACAATTAACTCCTCTATAATATTCATATGGAGTATAACTGCTAGTTATAATAATAAAATTGTGATCAACTTGTTTGCTTCTTGGATGGTAGTCAATATTTTTCCAAGTATTTCTTCTTACTATTAGTTGTTGTACCCCATATATGAACGGACATTCATCATAAAAAAAACACATTCAAAAAGCTCAAGGCGCGGGCATATAATATACCATGCTATAGGATACATGTAGCTAGCCCCTTACTAGATCTCCTATATAAGTTAAGCTCCTAACCAAGCTTGCTTGGTGGTGGAGCTCGAGAGTGGGAACTCACCTTGTGACTTTGAGGTCATAAGTTCGGCCCACTACCTACTTTGTCATTGGGAGTAGGTATTACCTTATATATCCTCTTTCTCAGCGTTGACACTTGTAGTAAGTTTGGTCGACTCGAGAGTCTTTGGTCCCAGGTGGGTCCTTACCTACCAAGGGGTTCCCAGTGGGGCCCCCCAAAAAAAAAATAAGTTCAGCTCCTGGAAAACCTCAATGTACATATCTGAGTACCAAATGGCAATTTGGTCAACTGATAACCGCGGCCTTACACTTACTTGAGCTAGATATTTCAAAATATTCTATACTCTCTAGTCTCTCCGTTCCATAATAGACTTTTTATTTCTATTTTTTGCACTATTCATGAGTGAAAAAAATCTTCCAAACTTTTTTCCAATATATAAGATTAAACATAGTCGTGTAGGGGTGCTTGTTTGATTCGTCTCATTGAGTACATTACGAAAATCAGATTTTTATAATTTTACTAATATGTAATTAAAGATATTAATGATACGAATGTACATTGACAAATACGAAAAGGAGAAATGGGAAGTCTATTGGGGGATGGAGGGAGTATTTGAGAAGATTACAAAAACTTAGTTCATTCACTCTAAGCTATGTACAATCACCCTAAGAAGACATATGTACATTAAAGAAGTAATTTCATGTATTAATCATAGGTTATCAATCTTTGATCCCTGTTTTGGAACTAGTCATGGTCTTCGTAATAATGGTAGTGGCTTCTTCGGAATTGAGGGTTTGCGACCACTCAACTCTTTTTGATCTGTTGGCTCCCGGACCATAACATTTGTATTCACCATAGTACACTGAACTGTTTATTAAAAACATATAAAGAATTAGCATTCATCTCATAATTCGAACCAAGTTTTTTTTTTTAATTACAAATAACAATATACTCTCTAATTCTAAATAGATGATTAGAGCCTATAATCATGGGAAGGGTTTTGGCCAAAAAAAACATATCAAATATGGTTTTAACATTGAATGTATAGTACACCCAGAGTCTAGATGTATGATATAAGTTTTATATAGGGCCAAGTTGACCAAAGACCAAATCTTTTTATAAATAATCAGATGATGGGCCACACCCATCCGGAAAGAATAATCCAAGATAATATCTTATTAGCACATGAGGTTTTCCATTCTTTCAAAAATAAAAGTGGGAAGGAAGGTTGGCTAGCTATTAAACTAGATATGGAAAAAGCTTATGATAGATTAGAATGGAATTTTGTGTTCACCACTCTTAAAAAGTTGGGGTTTCATGAAAAGATTATTAACTGGATTTATAGTTGTATTTCTTCTGTGTCTTTTTCAGTGCTTGTTAATGGTATCCCAGGAAGTCAATTTAAGCCGTCTCGAGGATTGAGACAAGGAGACCCCTTATCCCCTTACCTTTTTATTTTGTGCGCGGAGTTATTAGCTAGAAAAGTGCATCAACAGAGTTTCTTTGGGTCAAAAGATTTGGGTGTCAAAATAGGGAGGTCGGGTATTAAAATTCCTTTTTTAACATTTGCGGATGATACTCTGTTGTTTGCTAAAGCTAACCCTAATTCTTGTCTTCTCATAAGGGCTATTTTGGATGACTATTGTAGGATGTCTGGTCAATTAGTTAATTATGACAAATCGGCTTTTCAATGTACTGCCAATGTCTCAGTTCAGGATTGTGTAATATTTAAGAATATTCTAAAAATGGATAATGCTCTATCTTTGGGCAAATATTTAGGTTGCCCTGTGATCACAGAACGAGTTACTAAGGATACTTTTGGAGAGGTAGTAGCTAAATCTCGAGTAAATTATCAAAATGGAAAGCGAATTCTCTTTCCCAGCGGGTAGAACAAGTGCTTATTCAATCAAATTTGTCTTCAAAGGCAAATTTCCAAATGCAGAGCTTTCTTCTTCCAGCTTCTAATACTTCTAGTCTTGATAAAATTAATAGGAATTTTTTCTGGAATAAAGCAGTGACTAGTGCCAGTCCAAATCTTATTGGGTGGGACAAAATTTGTAAGCCAAAATGTTATGGTGGACTGGGACTTAGAAAAGCGAGTGTTAATAATGCTGCTCTTCAACTTAAATTGCTTTGGCGCATTGTCAGTAGTCCAGAAAATATCTGGGTTACCATGGTTAGTCGTAAATATCTTAAACAGGATAGTCTTTGGTCTCATTCCCCCTCCTCCTCTTCTTCTTGGCAATGGAGGAAACTCATGTCTCTCCGGTCTACCTTTAGAAAAGGTATTAGGTGGCAAATAGGTGATGGTCGTAACATCTCTTTTTGGTTTGATAATTGGGTATATGCCTATCCTCTGGCTGATTTGGCTTCTCATGATGTTTTGGATCCTCTTCTCAAGGTTAGTGATTTTATTTCCGTTTATAATCAATGGATAGTAAAGGATCTTCTAAGTTTAGTGCCTAATCATGTAGCTTTAGAAATTCAAAGTCTGTTTATTCCTTCATCCCCTTGTCGAGGATAAAATGGTTTGGGGGTCTCACCCCTCATGGTGAATATTCATCCAATCGGGTGCAAAACTCATTCAAGGGTATGGTATTCACTTTACCCCAAAAGTAAAGTTTGATTGGCTTTGGAAGTTGAATCTCCCTCCTAAGATCAAATTTTTCATTTGGAAAATTTGTTTGAATGGGTTGCCTACTAAAGATCGGCTTGAAAAAAGTCATGTCTTTCTTCCTCAAGAATGTGTGTTTTGTAATTTCCATAAGGAAGATGGGTTTCATCTTTTTCATGATTGTTCTTTTGTGCGCAATGTTTTTAGTTGTCTCCATGGTTTGGGTACTTGACCTCTGTGCCCTTCTTTTAATAGTAATTTGTCACTCCACGGATAACATAGCTAGACTTAGGGAGGATTATAACCGAGGATGACATCGGTAAATTTTTTATCATTTGGTGGCATGTTTGGTTTGCTCGTAACAAAGTTGTTTTCTTAGGAGAAGGGCTAGTCCCCTCCAAGGTTGCTGCTTTAGCTACCAGGTTTTTGCAGGATTGGGATCATGCCATGAAGTTTGAAGATAATCTTTCCACTGCTACTGCTAGAGTGCCTAGTAGTAAGAATAAAGAAGTTTGGTGGTCTAAGCCCTCTCATCATCTTTTTAAGCTGAATTTTGATGGGTCTAAACTGAGTAGTGGGGAAGCTGCTTATGGTTATGTCATTAGAGACCAGGTGGGCTCTACCGTGTTAATGGGTGCTGGTAATTTGCACTCTTCAGTCTCCATTCTGGTTGCTGAAGCTTGGGGGATGAAGGAAGGGATTAAGGCTGCGGTATCTTTGGACATCAAAAGTTTGGCTATTGAGGGAGACAATCTTGTGGTTATTAATTCTCTGAAGAATGTATGGAAGATTCCTTGGGAAATTAACAATATTATTTCTGATGCAGGGAAAGATTTTAGGGCTTTTCATTCTGTTTCCATTTCCCACTGTTTCCGCGAGGCAAATCAAGCTGCGGATTTTTTGGCAAACAAGGGTCATTCGGTGCGGACTCCTCATCGCCGGGTTTGAATTTCTGATCCCTGTTTTCTCTCTCTATCATCCGAAAGGATGTGTTAGGTTGGTCCTATCTTCGGGCTAACTTAGTTTTCTCTCCTTATCAAAAAAAAAAAAAAATATATATATATATATATATATATATATATATATATATATATCTCAACTAATCGAGTTGGGCCATAAACCCCGAATTAAAGAAGTAGAACAATTTTGGGATTGTAAACTTGTCATTAGTATTTAACTAAGCTACTTAATATGATCAATCTTTTTCAAAAAACAAAGAAGAATAGATCATGTTAAACATACCTATGTGTGGAGGATTTCCCCCAATCATCCCATCCATGAGGGTTTATCGTATTGGACAAGTAACTGTTTATATATACAACTCGAGAATAAGGTCCCCATGGCCTTCCTAACGTGAAACTTTTTATACCGGTAATCTTACAATCAACGAAATAAAATCCTGTGTCTTCTTCGGATTTCATCCTTCGTTGTGCAGTTATTGCTCCATTTTGATTTGAAATCGAATGTATACGACATTTCTACAACAACCCAAAAATAAAATTTAATTAGTCTTGGCACGATAATGGTAATTAGTTTCAACCAAAATCATATTAATAGTATATAGTATGTAGTTACCTGGAAAATAGAGGCTGCATTACCACAGATGAAATCAGTTCCTCCCTCAATATAGCAATTGCTATAAAAATGACTCCCTTGCTCATCTAAAAGTGTATCTTGATACGATATAATTCTGCATGCATAAAATTCCGCCCTGTCGCTCGAAACCCTCAAGGCAACTGCTTTTGCCCCTGGCCCAAATGTATTCTGCAAGATATTTAATTAATATACATATAACATATATCAAGCCTTAAATACACAAATTTTATATATTTCACAAATAGAAATATTCAAAGAATGACCTAGCTAGTACTCCCTCTGTTTTTTATCATTCTCACTTTCCAGTGTGCGTCTTTCAATGCACCTCTTTGAACTTAAATATCTTTCACTATATATCAGTAAAAATTATAACGATTGAATATTAATAAAGATTAATTGGGTAAGAATGAAACAAGACTCTACATGACTACTTTTTTCTTATAAATTGAAAATGTTGAGAAGATTCTCTCTAATAAGTATGAATAGTGTCAAAGATTCTAAGTGAGAAAGATAAAAAGCAGAGAGAATAACTTGTAAAAATGCAACGATGCAAGACTTGGAAAAGGCAATTCTTTTGTGTTGGGGAGGGGGAGTTTATGCAATATCAATCAAAATATATTACATATGATTATTAATTCTAAAAAAGTTCGTATTTTCTTAAAAGTTACCTGGATAGTAAGGTATCTAGCCACAAAATCAGAAGCAAAGACAGAGAGAGTAGGAGATGTGAGAATATCTCCACTATCATCCCATGTAATTGTAGTATTTAACGCATTTCTTCCACTAAGCATTATAAAGGGCTTATCTTCAGGTATAGTAACTTTTTCCTTGTAAATTCCAGGCTTCACTAGAATAAGAGTAGAGTCTACATTTTTAGAAGGAACTGAATCAATTGCATCTTGTATTGTTCTATAATCGCCTTTGCCGAACTGATCAACAATTATTTGTCGTTTCCACGTTAATTTCTCTGATAATAAGCGAGCATTAGAATTGCTAATGAAGCAACAAGATGCAATGACAAAGAATATGATCTTAGGAATATGGTAGCTTTGAGTTGCCATTATGAGTTGGGTGTTTTGTACACCAAAAAATAAAAACAATGAGTTGGGTGTTTGTGTTTTGTGGATGTGAGATGTATAATTTGGAAGTGATGAAGAACAAATAATGTAAGATTTGGAATTTGAGAAGTTATATATATAGAGATCAACATGATCGACGTGATTAAGCAATAAAGTCTTATGATTATTAACGTAATGAATGGGAGATGTAACACGGCTGAATTCATGCAAATTACATTTAAAACATTCTATAAGTTGACCACTCATATAATTACGTTACTAATTGCATGCAGCTTTCAGCTTTCGGCGCGGAAATTTCCGTTATAATGGCTGACTACGGGATTCTTTTTCGTTTGGGCTTGATTATGGATTTATGGATGTCGAACTTTACTACTGATAATCAAGTATAAATTAGACAAATTTAAGTCTACATTCTCCTAACAAGCTCATTCCATCTCACCCTAACCAGGGACGGATCCAGTGTGGGTTCAACTGAATCCACGCGGATCCGCAGAAAAAAAAACCTGCATTTTACAGGAAAATAGATTGGCTATATAAGTTAAACAATACATCATAATATATGCTTGTAGCTTAGTGGTATGGTCCGCGCTTAATCTTGGGTAATGTTGTGATCTTTGGTCGTGGGAACGAATCCAATCAAAGCATGATTTGTATATTTAGTTTTTTTTTCCTTTTTCCTTTTTTCTTTTTTTCTCATTGTTGAAACCCATTGAAAGCCCACTTGTGAGTGTCCCACATTGGAGAAAGAGGAAAGATTGTTCCACTTTATAAGGTAGAGGGGTTACTCCTACTATCACCAATTGGTTTTAGTATGGAACCTCCTTTGGGCTTATAAAGTGGATCAAATCTCTCCTCCTCCTTGTTCGGGTTACCCAGGCCCGTTTCGTATTGTTTCTAAATTTAACATGGTATCGAGTCCGGGTTGCGGGTCTCGTCTAAACTGGGTATTTGATCGCTCTTTGGATAAGGATTTACCTCGATAGGATGTCCAAATTTCCTAAGAGGATTATTGCTCCGACCTTTCCAGTTAGCTCGAATTTCTAAGGACACTCACAAGTGAGGGGGTGTGTTGAAACCCATTGAAAGCCCACTTGTGAGTGTCCCACATTGGAGAAAGAGGAAAGATTGTTCCACTTTATAAGGTACTATCACCAATTGGTTTTAGTATGGAACCTCCTTTGGGCTTATAAAGTGGATCAAATCTCTCCTCCTCCTTGTTCGGGTTACCCAGGCCCGTTTCGTATTGTTTCTAAATTTAACACTCATCCTTTGTTTTTCATTTTTTTATGCCCCCTTTGTGTTTTATTACTAGTTTACTACAGATTAAGTGCTTTTTTTCTTGTTTTTTTTTTGTTAATACTATTTTTCCTTTTTTCTCACCCTTCGTTTATCATTTTTGGATGCCCCTTTGTGTTTTATTACTAGTTTACTACAGCTTAAGTGTTTCTTTTCTTGTTGTTTTTTTGGTTAATACTATTTTTCCTTTTTTCTCACCCTTCGTTTTTCATTTTTTGATGCCCCTTTGTATTATATTACTAGTTTACTACAGCTTTAGTGTTTCTTTTCTTGTTTTTCTTTTGTTAAACTATTTGATTTTTTTTCAACTCCTTAATACAATTAAAAAATATGGGCTGCTTTCCTATAATGTAATTTCGACCCAGTAAACAGCTGAATTAGTTTTTGCTTCCTTCTCCAAAGTTGTAGGTTTCGATCTCAGCTTTCCGCAGCCACTTGAATCGTCTCGTTTTGACTCCGTATGAGTGAGATATGACCAAAATACTATATCAGCCCTGCAGAATTAGTAACACTCGAATTTAGTGCATCTTTCCAAACTTTATTCAAATAGGTTATCACTAAATAATTAATATAGACACAAATTCATCTTTTAAACACTAAAAATAATTATCAAGTGATTAAACCGAAATATCCTAAAAGCATAATATTTAACCCATATAACTCAACAGACGACACTAAAAGTATTATATTTAGAGGGTAAAAATATGTATAAATAGGCACTTATCAGATTAAGTGTTTCTTTTCTTGTTTTTTTTTTTGTTAATACTATTTTTCCTTTTTTCACACCCTTCGTTTTTCATTTTTTGATGCCCCTTTGTGTTTTATTACTAGTTTACTACAGCATAAGTGTTTCTTTTCTTGTTTTTCTTTTGTTAAACTATTTGAATATAAGTATTAATATTAAATGTTCGCTGCACGCGAATAATTTTGGCTTTATGTTTGAAGAAGTTCGAACCCACGTGGTTCAATTTTTGGATCCGCCACTGACCCTAACCTAACACTATCCCTAGACATCTGACACAACCTAGTCATCCCATCTTTTCACCTTCCTTTGTTTCCCTTTGATCTCGAACTACAACAGACATATTTAAAAAGAATACTGAATGGATTAAACTGGTCACTAAATAGATTAAACTGGTCACGCTATACTTAGAAAGATGGTAAGCTCTCTTCTTTATATTGGGCTTGGGCCGTTGCCTAATTATAAATTAAAAGTAGGCGGTCTCTTATAAGACTAAATGGAACAAAAATTATTAGTATAGGCGGTCTAATTTTAACATAAAACTAGTTTTAGGCCCGGGCTATGCCCCGGGTAATCATAACTTCGTTTATTAATATTTTACTTTAATATTATAACACCAAACATTACTTGGTTTAGTGGTTAAGACTTTAGTATATAAGCTTGAAGTCATGGGTTCAAATCTTGTGGCATGCATTTTCTATTTTTTTATTGTATGTAGAGTACATGAAGTAAACACTATAAGGCAGAGTGCCACGTGGCACAGTTCCTTGTTTAGGAACGCCTTTTAATATATTAGTATAGATTAGACAAACTCAAACCTACATTCTCTTAACATTCCCATTCCATTTCACTCTAACCTAACACTATCCATAGACATCTTGCACCAACTTAGTCGTCTCTTATCTTCTCCTTCCTTTATTTCCATTTACATCTTGAGCTACAACAGATAATTTTAATAAATAACCCGACAGTATTACCAAATGAATTAAACTAGTCACTGAATGGATTAAATAATGTGATACTAAATGGATTAAATTGCTGATCACTAAATAGATTCAACTAGTCGATCACTATATTCAGAAAGGTGGTAAGTTCTCTTCTTAATATGGGCTTGGTTCGTTACCTAATTTTTAAATAAAAGTAAGCAATCTCTTATAAGACCAACTGGAAAAGAATTTCGCAAAATGGTTTTATTAAGTTTGGAAAATTTAACAAAATTATAGGTCACTTAGTGTAATTAAAATTTAAATCTCACAACTTTTAGGGTCCGTTTGATTCAACTTATTTTGTCTTATCTTATCTTATCTTATAAGATAGTTTATTGTGTGTGTCTAACATCTTATTTTATCTGATCTTATCTGATCTGATCTTATCTGAAATAAGTTAAAATAAGTTGAACAGAACAGAGCCTTAGCTTATTATATTGCCATTTTAATTATCAAGAGGACATAATAGAATTAACTAGAGCGACACAAAACTATTATGAATTGATTATTTTATCGAAAATCATTGATTCAATGTAATAAAAGTTTAATGCTCATTCTCTAAATTTTTTTTTAAATGAAAAATAATACTAATATTTGCATATACTATAATTGCGTTGTCTTCACAAAACATACTTTTCAGGTTAATTAAATTAATTAGTTGTCAATATAATGTGAGATTAGGAATAATCAAATTTAGACAGATCTAATAAGTTATATTCAAATAAGTTTAAGTGAGGAAGAGAACTAATACATAAGCCACTATATTGGATATATACTGAGGATATTTTGTTTCCTTAATTCTATATAGTGTCCTAGTTTATGTATATCCTCTATTTCATGTATATCTTTTAGTTTAGGTAATATCCTATTCACATGGGGTGCTTCCTTTCACATCCCATTAGCTTTGTATATATATTCTGGCAGTATACGTAATACAAGCAAGATAAAACCTTTACCCTCATATTTGTCATGGTATCACAGCAAGCTTTGTGATCCAAAAATTCTCCATTTTTTTTCTTCTTCCGCTGCTATAATCTGATCCATCTGCCAGGATTTTTTTTTTCTTTTTCCTCATGGCTGATGATGATGACAAGAAAGCTGAGTCTGATAGTAGGAAAACTTCTCCTCAACTCATTCACGATCCCTCGTCTATTTATTTTTTGCACCCTTCTGAGGGTCCAGGTATGCTCTCACCAAGTACATGTAAACTGGTGATAATTACGACGTTTGGGCTAAGGCTATTGTGAATGGTTTAGATGGTAAAAATAAAATTGGCTTTGTTAGTGGTAAAATCCCCAAACCCACAGATGAGACCAGTCCTGAATTCATAGCTTGGAAAGCAAATAATTCAACTTTATGTGGTTGGCTTTTTAATTCTATTGATATCTCTATCCAACCTAGTATTGCTGGTCATAAAATTGTTTCTGAAATGTGGATTGATTTGCAAGAACGCTATGCTATTACCAATGGTCCCCGAATTCATCAGCTTAAAAATGAATATCACAATCTGAGACAAAAGGGCCTGAGTATTGTGACCTATTATAACAAATTTAAATCTTTGTGGGATGAATTATATGGCTCCGATGATGTTACTTGTGGTTGTACTTGTTCGGCTGCTGCCAAAATCCGTGCCCGGTTTGAAACTGAAAAGACCCATGATTTTCTTCTCGGTCTTGAGGATGCCAAATATGGCCCTATTCGGACCCAAATTTTAGGGATGGATCCTTTTCCCGTCATCAACAAAGCTTTTTCTATGGTAACTCAAGAAGAGAGGCACCAAACTATTGTCCGTGACAGAGATGATAAGACTGAGGCACTAAGTTTTGCTGTCCAGAATACTCTTCTTCCCCGACCTGCTGCACCATCTTCAGGCTCCTATGGCTCTCTTCTTTGTACTTATTGCAGTAAGTCAGGCCATGATTTTGAGTTTTTGACCACTGCTACCAGCGGCTTGGATATCCATCATCTCGTGGGCGTGGCCGAGGACGTCGTGGTCGAGGGGGAGTTGCCTCTACTGGGCGTGGTCAGGCCGTGTCTTCCCAAGGGCCTGCTGCCGCACATGCTGCCACTTCTACAACTCCGTCGCCTCCAAATACTTCTTCTAATGTTCCTGCTGCTCCTTCTAGCCTTACCGCATACCAAATTCAGAAATTGTTGACACTTATAGAACCTTCAACTTCATCTGACAAACAGTTGTTTGGTAAGCATGTCTCTTCTACTCCTTGGTTACTTGATAGTGGAGCATCCCATCATATGACAGGCATGTTGGAACATTTATATAATTGTTGTGATATACCTCCTCAACCTGTTAGCCTACCCGACGGTGTCCAAACATCGGCCATTAAACAAGGGAGTGTTCGATTATCTCCTGATATATCTATTGATAATGTCTTATATGTTCCAAATCTCAAGTGCAGTTTGATCTCTGTTGGACAACTGAGTCGGAATTCCACCTGTGTTGTTATTTTTACTGATAAAATTTGTGTTATGCAGGACCGCATTTCGAGGAAGGTGATTGGACTGGGTGAGTTCCGGAATGGGGTGTATTATTTTCAACCAGTGACACAACATGCTACTTCTCATGCCACTTCTACAGATACTGCTCTTTTATTACATCAACGGCTCGGGCATCCTTCGAGCTCTACTATGTCATTGCTTCCTAATTTCAATAATTCTAGCATAATAAAGCAACTTTTGGATTCTTGTGACATTTGTTTTCGTGCTAAACAATCCCGCACTTTATTTTCTTTAAGTGATAATAAAGCATTGAGTTTGTTTGATTTAGTACATTGTGATCTTTGGGGTCCCTATCCTTTATCCTCTTTTACAGGATCACATTATTTTTTGACTCTTGTTGATGATCACTCACGTGCGGTATGGATATATTTGTTGAAAGACAAGAGTGAAGTCTCTTCATCTTTGCATAATTTTTTTGCCATGGTAAAAACCCAATTTGACAAGGTCATTAAAGTCTTTCGTTCTGACAATGGCACTGAGTTCACATCCAACCCCATCCAACATTTTTTTAGTACTCATGGGATTTTGTTTCACAGTTCGTGTGTTGGGACCCCACAACAAAACGGGCGAGTCGAACGAAAGCATCATCATATTCTTGATGTAGCACGTGCTCTCCGATTCCATGCTTCTCTTCCCATTCAATTTTGGGGTGAGTGTGTCCAAGCGGCTGTTCATTTGATCAATCGAACACCTACCAAAGTTTTAGATGGCAAAACTCCTTATGAGGTATTATTTGGGTCTCCTCCTTCATTTGAGTCTTTACATGTTTTTGGGTGCTTATGTTACGTCCATCATAAACCTCGTCAACGGGATAAATTTGGTACCCGTAGCCGCAAATGTGTGTTTTTGGGTTATCCTTTCGGTAAAAAGGGGTGGAAAGTTTTTGATCTTGAAACTAACCAATTATTTGTTTCAAGAGATGTTCGATTTTTGGAGGACCAATTTCCTTTTTCTAGCTTAGGAAGTGCTCCTACAACTGTATTTGATGAGGCCCACATGGATTGGGATTTATCTTTGTTTGACAACACCCTTGCTAGACAGGGGGAGTGGGCTTGTGATTCCGGATGCTAGCCATTCTCATAGAGCTGCTCCGCAGCTTGGTACTGCTCCTACCACCAGCACACCTCACAGCCCGCCTGAGAGCCCACCGTGCACCAGTAGCTCTCCACCTATCGTCATCCCCGACACGTTACGTACCTCTAATGCCTCCCCTACTGCTGATTCGTCCAATCAGCCCTCATCTACTAGCTCACCTATTTCTTCTCGTGAGCCTACTTCAGTTGACGAAGCTCCTTTGGTTGGTCGTGGTTTTCGAGACCGTCGTCCTCCTGGATATCTTTCAGATTATATTTGTCACACAGCTCGCACAGTACACCCCATTCCTGACTCGTCTGCTCCTCTGCCTTCTTCAGGTACGCGGTTTCCTATTGCAAATTTTGTTATGTATGATAATTTCTCTGATGGACACCGACTATTTCTTGCCAATGTTACTACTAATCTTGAGCCCAGGACATATAAAGAGGCTGCCCAAGAGCAACGATGGCGTGTAGCCATGCAAGCTGAAATTGCAGCACTTGAGAAAAATAAGACTTGGGATCTTACTTTTTTGCCACCCGGTAAACGTGCTATTGGTTGCAAATGGGTCTATAAGACCAAGTATCGTTCCGATGGCTCCATAGAAAGAGATAAGGAGCGACTTGTCGTTCTCGGCAATCATCAGACGGAGGGGGAGGATTTTACTGATACTTTTGCTCCCGTAGCCAAAATGGTCAGCGTTCGCACTTTTCTTGCTGTTGCCGTTGCTAAAAATTGGAAGTACATCAATTAGATGTCAACAACGCTTTTTTACATGGTGATTTGTCTGAGGAAGTTTACATGAAACTTCCACCTGGCTATTCCACTTCTTCTCCAGGTACAGTTTGTCGTTTACGTAAGTCTCTGTATGGCTTACGACAGTCTCCAAGGAACTGGTTTGCAAAATTGTCTACTGCTCTTCAGAACTATGGTTTTCAGCAATCCCATGCTGATCATACTCTATTTACTTATCGTCGTGCTGGCGATATTTTATCCCTTCTAGTCTATGTGGATGACATTATTATTGCAGGGAACAATTCTGTTTTGTGTACTACTTTTAAACAATACTTAGATAATTGTTTCCAGTTTAAAGACTTGGGGGCATTAAAATATTTTTTGGGCATCGAGTGTGCTCGTTCTGCAGACGGAATGTTTTTGTGTCAACGGAAATATACTCTTGATCTTTTACAAGAAGCTGGCCTTCTTGGCTCCAAGCCCGCAGACACACCTTTGCCTCAAAATCACCAGTTAGGCGCCTCTACTGCCCCTGCATACTCTGATCCTGCACGATATCGACGTCTTATTGGACGTCTCCTTTATTTGACATTGACACGACCGGATATTTCTTATGCAGTTCATGTCTTATCTCAATTCATGCAGACCCCTTGTGAGGATCATTACGACGCTGCTATTCGAGTCCTTCGGTATCTCAAATCACACCCTGGCCAAGGTGTGTTGCTCCGCGCAGATAGTGATCTTCAGCTTTATGCATATTGTGATTCGGACTGGGCTAGTTGTCCCATTTCTCGACGATCAGTTTCCGGATATTTTATTATGCTTGGTTCCTCACCTATCTCGTGGAAGAGCAAGAAGCAAGGTACTGTTTCACGATCCTCGGCTGAAGCCGAGTATAGATCTATGGCCTTCTGTTGCGCAGAAATAAAGTGGCTACGTTATTTTCTTGCTTCACTTGGTGTCTTTCATTCTTCTCCTGTTCGTCTCTATTGTGATAATCAAGCGGCTCTTCACATTGCTGCTAACCCGGTTTTTCATGAGCGTACCAAGCATATAGACATCGATTGTCATTTTGTTCGGGAACTCCTTGTGGCAGGGGTTATTTCTACTGCCTACATTTGTACATCTTTCCAGTTGGCAGATTTGTTTACCAAGGCCCTTGGTGCTGCACAGTTTTCCTTTTTACTTGGCAAGTTGGACGTTCGTGACCTTCACGCGCCTCCTTGAGGGGGAGTATTGGATATATACTGAGGATATTTTGTTTCCTTAATTCTATATAGTGTCCTAGTTTATGTATATCCTCTACTTCATGTATATCTTTTAGTTTAGGTAATATCCTATTCACATGGGGTGCTTCCTTTCACATCCCATTAGCTTTGTATATATATTCTGGCAGTATACGTAATACAAGCAAGACAAAACCTTTACCCTCATATTTGTCACACTAAAAGAAGTTTTCCATTCTAAACATAGAACATATAAAGATATATCAAAGAAGCCTTTAGATTCTATATATACACAAGAATAGAAGAACATTAATTAAATATTTGCATTGTAATTAACTTTAGATATTCAATGCGAATTAATTATTTAAATAATTAACTACGATGTAACTTAGAGTTGTAATTTGCTAATGCCCAAACTTTTTCATATAGATTGTAAATCGAAACACTTATAACTAAGGTGCTTCCGGTCCACTCCTTGTATGTATATCTTATAGCCAATCACTAAAGACATTCAGTGGATGTATTATGTTTTAACTGCTTGCCGCCATCGACAGTTAAGCAACTGATGGAGTATATATGCAGTTTTGGCTAAGAAAGAAAGGGCGTGTATGAAATCTAGTGATTTATAACAGACGCAACGCTGATTAATAGGATAACTTTTAGCCCCGTAGAATATTGCATGGGTTGAGGACAATCATGACTTTCTTGGTCCTACTCTTAATTAATAATTCCACTGTCTTTTTATGCAACATATACCTTTTTGATAAGTGGATTAAAATAATAAATATTGCATCTAAAAAAGCCAGAGTATCGATGTTAGCCTAATTGAGTGGAGGCTCTTCTTCCATGGTTCCACCCCTATAACAAGGTTTTGATTCTAGCCTCTTGCAAAGGGGATCCCCAAATGTCGCCCCACTTGTTTACATAAAAAATAAAATCAACCTACTCAAAATCAAGTGATGCTCCCTAAAAGTGATCAAGTCTAGCTTGTCCTGTTGGTTTGGCCCACCTGATTTGAAAAAAGCTCATTTTTGAATCAAATTTCAGTTGGGGTTTTTGGGGGTGAGAATTGAATCAAATTCCACTTGGGATTTTTGGGGGTGAGACTTCACTTATCCTCAACACCCCCTACACCTAAAGAATTATGACCTTTATCGACTAAGTTGGAATGGTTGACCTTCTACTAGGGTCTCTCTTCTTACCTGAAATAAAAGTATACCCAACTACCCAAGTATATAATTGACATGTTGGCTGAATGTGTCATTGATAACAAGCTATATTATTTTTTATATTTAAAAAACTTCATTTGTTCAATTTTGTTCTTTGCTTAGTTTACTTTCATAGTTTCTCATGCAAATGTCACCTATTATACATCAAAATTATGAAATATTTAATATTTTAAAGTAAATCCCACATGATAATATTATTAATATACATTGATGAGGAATTATGGTTTAGTTATGACTTTATAATCAAAATATCTCAATCGTCTATAAATATAAACAACAATCACGTCTGAAAATTATATTTTGCACCAAAACATATATAAATTAAATACAAGACAATGTAAATAAAACTTTTAACCCTTTTATTAGTTTGCATAGAATTTCATAACATGAAGGTAACTCGATCCTACAAATTAACCACAAATTTGTTTTTCAATCGAACAAATAAACCA
Source organism: Beta corolliflora (assembly GCA_947648045.1). Classification (NCBI taxonomy): domain Eukaryota; kingdom Viridiplantae; phylum Streptophyta; class Magnoliopsida; order Caryophyllales; family Amaranthaceae; genus Beta; species Beta corolliflora. Next base: position 518,812 of record CANSZD010003015.1, on the reverse strand, counting down.
CAAATTAAAACTTCATACGAATTCACAACTTTGGCGTGAATTCAACAAATCCCAAACCCAATCATCCTAATTAAGAGATACGAGTTCAATAATGAATTGATTAATTAATTTATACGACGACAATTCTTCCTAACTTCACCATTAGATCCTAAGAGAGGGCTTATGCTTCCCATCTTAATCATGGACCTAGCAAAGTGCTCAAAGAACAACTCTTCATCTTCCGCAAAAGATTTGACCAATTGAGAAAGGTCGGGATTATTTCCTGAGTAAAGTTGTTGGTCTGTGAAAAGAAGTCCTCTGCCCCCCAAAATGAGCTTGTAGTAAGTGTTGTCAAAGGCTCTTGGAGTTGCATAATCCATTGGGGAAATGTTGTTGTCACCCCCTGATGAAGGGCAAATTGACTTCAATTCATTTAAGTATGCCTTCTCTAGGCTCACATCTGGTTGATTGTTACCATTTTGGCTGTATAGCCTTTTCTTGAAACTTGTACATCTCGCCACTCCGATAGTATGTGCTCCTATGATATTTATACAACAAGAAAATCCACATATTATCAACTTGTTTACTCCCAAAATTTAGAGAGATCGCAAATTCTTGCAAAACTATCAAATAAATCATGGCTCGAGCCGGGCCAGGCTATAGCCAAATTTTTAAAAATCGTCTAGGGCCAGTCCGGTCTTGAACCGAAATGACCTAAACTCCAGGCCAGAGCTCTAAGATAATGGGATATAGTTACCTGAGAGGGCGACAAGATCAACTTCATTAAGGCCTTGTTGATTGAAATTTGCAAGAAGATTTTGGGCTGTCAAAATTGGGGGAGGAATGGTAGCATTTGCAAGCTTCATATTTGCATTTCTTGAATCCCTTCTTCCTAATGGAACCTCCCAATTTGGTCCTCCACTCTGTTGATCAAAAATCCACAAGAAAATAGCATTTATACATACATTTAAAGTAACTCAAACCAAATATTTTTTGTTCTACACAAATAAAACTTGGAGCAGAACCCAAAATTTTGCCTTAGCTCATCTCAAAAAACATTGTATTACCAAGTAGTATTTATTTACAATGTACATACCAAGACACTGGCACCACGAGCTACCAAAGCCAAAATATCAGCACAAGAAACAGTCTGAGGGCATGCATCTTCTAACATGGCTTTGATTTCATCTATGACTTCAAAACCTCTCAAAGAATTGGCATTTGGCTTAGCTCTTTTCTCACTAACAAATGTCGCGCTATCATCTAGTAGTATTGATGCATCACATCCCTGTAAACATTAATAAAAATAGTCAACAACCAAATGAATTAATCATAGAGCGCGCGCGCACACACACACACACACACAAAAGGTACAAACCTGGACAAAGCAGTCGTGAAAATGTAGCCTTAACAAAGAAGCAGCCATCCTTGGTTCCCTAGCGATGGCATTTTGTAAGACCGAAATGACAATGTCATTGGCTTGGGGGCAAGAGTAGTCATAAAAGTACGAAGACAGCGAGCTATAGTCATTGCTACCGCGGCTACCCCAGCCCCAGCCATAGCCATAACCAGGTTGTGCTAGAGTGACTGTGAAAGTGGATGTTAAGGAGAGGAGAGTCAAAAGCACTAGTTGCATTTTAAAAGCCATATATGAAAAAAGTTGGGAGTTATTCTACTAAGTTCTGTTTTGAGTGTAGAACTGTTGGGTTTAGGAGTAGTAAAATGGTTCATTTTTATAGACTGAAAAGAGTGGGTGATATTGTGAAGAAACCAACCTACTATGATCTTACTATCTACCAAAACCTTTAGATTTTTCCTAAATTGATAGTATGACTTTGTTTGTATGACTATATCAAAGTGATTTTCTCTACTCCATCTGGGATAGTGTTAGTGCTCTGGTTTTACCTGCTTCATTTGGAAGTATTAACACACCATTATAAGCTAAGTTTAGGACTTAATTTGGACCCCATGATTCCTAAGTCACAAATCACAACAGATCAGAGGACAAAAACAAAATTGATTGACCATTTGAATATACCATATAAGTAATGTAAACTAGTGATTTCCTTGGGAATTTTTTCCCCTTCGTGCAAAATTAGTTGTTACATTGTTTCGATCGGCCTCTCATAATATATGTAAGTGACAATTTTTTTCCTAGACATAATATGAGTGACAACTTTTTTCAGACATCCTAAAATTGTACATGCGTTTATATTTATTAATTCTGAAGGGAGGGACAGAGGGAGTACTAATTGGCTAATTGCTACACATAACAAGGAGCGGGACCATATTATCTTACATGTGAATAATATTATTATTGAGGATAAGACTATATATGACTTGAGGGACATATACATATGATAACAAGATTACAAAGAACAATGACTATAAAAGAAATATTATGTAGTAGTATATATAACTTTTAGCCTATGTTTGGGCTACTTCATTATTCGGCTGGAAAATGAAACTTACTCCACTAGCTGGCTAAATGGTAATGATTAGTGCATAATGTAGTGACTTGTAGTCAGTGGTCTAGTTTCACCTGCTCCAGTTATCAAGTGTATTGATAAATGCGGCTAATGTAGTATAAAATTGTGTTTGGTGAACGGAAAAATCAGGGTTGTCGAGCTTTTAACTCACGGATTAATCGGAATTTTCTCATACTTAACATGCAACTAGTATTATTATTGGTAAGTGGTAAGTACGTTGATTAAGCTAACTAATTGATTTATGCATAATGTGGGCCTTTAATTAAGGGACGAAAACGATTGGTGGGGACCGAGGAGGGCTACGATGAAGTGGAGGAAGTATAGACCACTTATGGTGTAGGCCGTAGGGAATATGGATTGATGAATCTGTGTGAACATGTAAAATATTTATCGAGACTTAACTCACTTGGCAAAACTGTCACCTTAGATCTTAGAGGTTTTAGGTTCGAATTTATCAAATGAGAATGTTTGGGGGTGGAGATCTTATACCTTTCCTCCCTAATCCCAACTCTCAAGCACTTGACTCGCTAATACTAGACTAACAAAATGTGAGAGTTGAAACCTAATCAAGATACTTCTCCTTAATATGTTAGCATTTAGACTGAAAACAGATACAGAGTACCTCATGTACTATATTTTACTAATCTTTAAGCTATCAGATGTAGTTAGACATCAAAATTTTATTTTTATGTGCTTGTGCATAGATAAATCAGTCTACATACCATGAGTAGTGTACGACTTCTACAAGTTTATTAACCGAGTCTTCCGCATGGACTTCTTGTCCGTGCACACAAAGAGGACAAATGAGGTAATTCACACGGCCCTTTTATGTGATTATCTCTTTTGACAGACGCTATAATATCATATTAAACACTAATACTATAAATATCATCATAAGTAGTATAATTTGTACATAGAAAGCATAGAGAAGATAATGGTACAAATTCTTAGGTGCTCCCAAAAGCACCTAGAATTATGTGCTCCCATGAGTTTCAAGCACATTTTTTGCACATTTGTCACATATTTTGCTTAAATGAGTAAAATATAAAACGCGCAAAAAAATGTGAGAGGGAGCATAAAGTCTCTGGAGACTTGAGAAAAATGGGAGGTGGGAAATGATGGTAGAAACACGTGAGAAAGAGAGAAACCCGTGAGGTACTCGATTTAAAGCAGAATTATGTGTGGATTAGTTACACTAACACTCTGCTCGATTTAACATTATGCTTGGTTTAACTTAATCCTATCATCCTACATTCCTATGACTCCTTGGTCAAGTATTAACAATTTTTCAACGTCACATGTTATATCACATGGCTTGATTGCTAAAATTGCATTACAAAACCCCACAAAAGATGTTAACAAGTAACTGAACTATGAAATTTACTTCACAAGTAAGAACAATTTTTTGGCACTAATATCCTTCCTTTGTTTACGCGTTGACTTGTTCAACAATCTGGAGAAATAGCAAGTGATTTCATGCAGCAGATGTACAAACACAAACTACATCATCCCCAACAATAGTAGAAGAACAATAAAGTCTTCAGGGCGGACCAAAGTTGGTTAAAAGGAAATAATTCAGTAATAATATGGCTAAATTTTCAAAACTGAAAGAGATTGATGAATGGGAGAAACAGTTTTAAGAAAGATTGATTACTAAAAGTAGGTGTAGTATTGGTAAGATGGCAAAGTTCTTGTATCAAATAGTCCGACTCAATTAGATTACTAGTTTTATTTAGTCAAGCAAAAAATAGATGTAAATTTAACCTATGAAAAATTTATACCAAAAACACTCAGAACCAAGTTTAAAAGTAATGCAAATATACTTAAACGTCTTAAACGTAAAGCAAGATACATAAGAAAAAAGTTTTGTGGTTTAATTGTGTTAGACGGTCTAATAAGAGACCAACTGTGTTACAAAACATGATTTCATGACTATGTACACTGAAGAATGCAGATGAAACTATGTACAGACAGTGAAGCTTTCCCTCGTTATCGTTACAGCTCCTGTTTAACACAATTTTCCTGGGGAAAGAAAATGTGTAAAATCTGGGAGGTCGAGTTCCAGGTCACATATCTACTGAATCTACGATTATACACACAACTGTCTCATCGGAGTAAGGAGCCTTGCTAGGCGAAGTGGCACAAATGCTTTGATCAATGTCCCGTTCTCTGTATAATCCTGTAATAATAGATCAATACTCAGAAATTAAGTGGCTCTTTAATCAATAGTCATATACTTCCTCCGTTTTTTTTATAGATGCTACATAGAGAAAGTGGGAAGTTTTTAAGAAAGGTAGAGAGAGAAAGTAGAGGACCACCACTTTTTGAATAAAAAAACATTTGTTAAGCAAAAAGTAGGGGTATTTTAAAGGAGAAAGTGGGGGACCACCAACTTTTTAATAGTATTTTAAAATCTTTATGGTGAAAAGTGATCCATTTATAGTACGTAACATTTATTATGACATTTCCATTTAAGGGAAATGTAGCATCTATAAAAAAACAAGTATCTTGGATCTGATCCTAGATGTTAGTAATATAAGACAAGGACATGTTTGCTTCATTTACATAGTGAATGAGTTTCACATATACTTCCCATCAAATGTTTTAGTAAATTGATAATCAAGGCCTGCTTCTCTACACCTTTTTATTAGTGATTAAATCTAAATTGTACTGATTAAAACTCTTTTTAATTAATCTTTTATTTTCCACTGAAATTGTAGTCATGTAGTGATTTCTCCTGTTAGCACCTCTATTTGGGGAAGCATTTTACTTACCTTAAATGATAAGTTGCTAACATATTTTAGGTGCTAAAATGATTAGTAGTGTTTGGGGAATACCTAAAATAAATGTCAGGTGGTCAGAATGACTTAAATGATAAGTTAAAATTTTTACCTTTTCAAAATCAAGTGACTGGAATTTTGGAAAATCTTTTTAAAATTTTGATAACAACTAATTTTGCCAAAATAATTTATCAACTTATTAAACAACTAATTTTGTCAAACAGGTAAGTTAATCAACTACCTTATCGGTTTTTGACTTTATCTTATCAATTTCAAATAACTTATCGGTTTCGAGTTTATTTTCGGTTAGTATTGCCAAATAGAGCCAATATCTAAGAAAAAGGTTATATAGCGAACAAGTCTTCTGCAAACACAAGCGAGAGGAGGGTAGTGGGGCCCACTCCAAACTGAAATTACATAATTAGCCCCGCTCGTTTGTTGTTCAGTGGAGAACAGTTCGGTAAATAGTTGTACTCTTATTTGAATGGTGGCATTATGTGAAAAAATACTAGGTCAAAGCCCAAGGAGAAATTCACTCACAGTTCTTTCTACCATTCCAAGTTGGTGGATGCTACTGAGAAGTTCTCCTTTGTCAAATGGAACCAATGCCTCAATCCACACCATAGAATCCTGTCACGGAAACACAAACAGGGTGGTTAGGCAAAGCATGGAAGCTGTGAATATAACTTAGGACATACGAGCTACAATTTGGCATGATAGCTTGCTACTTGTCATTAAACTCAAAAGGATATAGAAGCTACCTTCAACTTCCATCTTCCATTAAAATTGACAACTGCTACATTATTATTAGACCTTTCTTTTCCAAAATTATACTTTGAACTTATAGCATTGCCCTCTATACTTTGAACTGGTTTAAACTTGTAATACCATATAGGTTTTCTACTAAGTTATCTTGGAGCATAATCATCTTTCATTGAGTTATACATTGGGCGCAAAATTTGCGACCACCTGCACTTGTAGAGTTCATGGCAACAAAAATTTGTTAATTCACGCAATATCTAAACTTTATCTCTTTTTGTTAAACTGAAATAGAAAACATCAAACGACAACATAAGGAAAATTTATATTTCCTCTAATTCGACTACAATTATGACTTTATGAGAAGAGATTCTCTGTAAAATATCAGTCTCTCTGTTTTTTAACAAATGCAACACTTCCTAGGACCAAAACCAGTTTCTTAATAACTGTTTCAAGAGCGGGTTGTAATAATTTATATATATATAAATATATCAGCCTGTATTAGAGAATAAGGTCCATTAGCAATTAGCATCCCCCCGAAAAAGAAAAAATTAGTTTTATTAGTATGGATTTCATATTGGACCAGAACTACCAAGTTTTAATCCAGATTAGATCGGAATAGACTTGTGGAATTAATTTTGTATCGGATTGGACTAGGCCCAAATCCGAACTGGGGAACCAAACTTAGACCCTTTGAAGGTATTATATCTTACTATTGTCAATAGACAAAATAAGATATCAAAAGCAACCTTCAATTTTTCTCGAATTGCCTTGCAAAAATCATCCAGTCCATCACCACTCAAAGCTGATAAACAGACAACATCTCCTCGTCTTTCCGCTTCTGCCTTAATTTTCTCTGGATCACTCACCTTATCAACCTGAAACAAGCAGCACAGCATATTATACTATTTATAAAAGCAAACATCATATTTATCTTTCAAGAATTGAAATTTCAAGCTAGTAATTACTCCCTCCGTCTTGAAATGATAGAGAAGTACATAATTTTTGGATGTCTGGAAAAATTGTCACATATTCTCTTTTTCATTTCTGTGAAAGTAATTGTCACATATTCTATATAAAAATAACTTCTGACTAGATTTTCATGCGTAGATCAACTTCAATGGAGTGATACAGAGTGGATAGGAAGGAAACAACTATTATAATTGCAAGGGATATTTTAATGAAGTGATGGTGAATCCTTTTTTTTGGGCAAGTAATTTAAGATATCATTACCAAAAAGAGGGAATTACACCATAACACCATCCAGGCCTAACACAAGCTACACAATCACAGTAACATAGGAAAGCCTATAAAGCATCAGTATGACATAATACCTACCTTTTAGGAAGGGTTGCATTAGGTTCCAATGTGACAATTAATTTCTGGAAGTTGGGAATATAAATCAAAAGATTCGGAAATATATGAGAATTCTACGAACCATAATTTGCTTTTGGAGGGGATTGATACACATGGACCCTCGGTGAGGCCACCTATCTCAACCTATTCTCAAGTATAACCCCATTCAAAAGCCTTCCATAACTGCCTCAAAATTGCTCCCCATGAGAATTGATCCTTTGCCACAAGGGTGGTAGACAGAACTCAGAAGGGCTTACCTTTCCACTACCTGATTCTCAGAAACCAGAATTTACATGTCTAAGGTTGGGCCTTTTCAGACGTTCAGTCATTTTGATCATAATCCTAACAGCATTCTCATCTCGAAGGTTCTGACAAATATTAAAATTTCCGACTCTCTCCAAAAGAATATATGAAGTAATGAAAGAGAGACAATGAAGCAGTTTTTAAGATCCAGAAGAGCTTCTCTTCATACCTTGTTCCAAACCATTAATATTGGTATTGACGAAACATCCAATTCTGACAGGACTTCATCCACAGCATCAATTTGTTGCTCAGCCAAAGGGTGACTGTCAAAAGCATCTTAATGAGATGACGAGGGAAAGAAGAGTTGAATCCAAACATGAGATCAAATTGATACCTGATGTCAACCACATGCACCAAAAGTGACGATTCCGATATTTCCTCCAGTGTGGCTCTAAAGGCAGCAACCTGGAACAAGAAACTTACGAAATTCAATTTAGAAAACCAGAGTTTGAAACATACATCACACTGCTGGGAGAGGAGTAGAGGACTCACCAACATAGTTGGTAACTTTTGAATGAATCCTACAGTATCCGTTAGTAGAAACTCCTTCCCATTCTTCATCTGGAAAGCAAGAGATAAGGCAATTACATCACAATGATGGAGTGCTCAGCAGAAGACAGTATTTCATTTTCGTTCACTTATACAGTTATAGCAACAATATGCTCCAAAAAATAAATTTTCTAAAAGAAGAATCTCAAGAAAGCTATTTAAGCTTGAGATTTACATGTTCAAACTTCAAACTCGTTCTAAAATGTTAAGCTTTCAGGATAACCCAGGAACATAAAGAATGAGCTGTTTGCTACGACTGGGCAGTGACTAGTGACATAAATCTAAGACACCAATCTAAACAAACAAAAGATATATAGGTTTAAGAAGATTAATACAGGTGCCAAGTCCTAACTTACAATATTTGCTCAGATAAAAATGAAAATAAAGTAAAGGACAATTTCCTAGACCTATCGAACTAACCTGCACCCTTCTGGTTGTTGGATCAAGTGTCGCAAACAATCGATCCTCGGCAAGCACATTAGCTCCAGTCAGTTGGTTTAACAATGTACTCTTCCCAGCATTTGTATATCCTACCTTAGTTTCACAATAGATGCAAGCTTCATCATCAACACTGGATAGAAATTTTCCACGAATTTTTGTACAACTGCACCAAGTAGACAACAACTTACTAAAGATACAACTGGAATAGGGACTGAGACACGACGATTTCGATACAGCTTCCGATGACGTCTAACAGATTCCAGTTCTTTTTTCAGAACACCAATCTACCAAAAAATTAGAAACAAATAGAAAGAAGGTTATGGTCAGAATGGATGTAGACAGATACAAGTGACTTTTAGCATCACAGTTGATGAGAAATTAAAGTTCACTAATTTTTCCAAGCATATCAATAAAGATTCACAAGAGCTTTATGAATTGTTCTCAATTAGATTGTACTAATCCAAGGCTAGCCGCTAGATCAAAGAAAAGAGTAATAATAACATAAACAAAATGATATGGAGATTATGTGTAATTGGGTGTTCAGTGAAGTCCTGGAAATCATTAAAGAATTGCACATGCATGTAGAATATGCCATGCCAATATACATGCATAATTCATTACCATTCCACAGACTATTACTCCCTCTGTATTTTTTTATCTTTCCTACTTTGACTTTGCATGTTTGTCAATGCACTTATTCTACGTTAAATATCTTTCATTACATATTAGTAAAAATTATAATAATTGAATAATAATAAAATACTCGTTGAGACGAATCAAACAAGACCCCACATGACTATATTTTTTCTTATATATTGAGAAAAAATTTAAAAGATTCTCTCTAATTGTAAATAGTGTCAAGGCTCCAAGTGAGAAAGATAAAAAAGAACAGAGGGAGTACTTTATTAGAAATAAGCCATAAAAGAATTGCTTGAAACGAAAAGGATAGCAGAATATATCAGCAAAAGGACAAAACTACAGAAAAGATAAGTTGGCCTCAAACAACACCATGAAAGGCAGGGTGCCATCTTGATCTTAAAGCTCCACTCACATAATTAATAAAATATGTATACTTTGCTGCAAGTGGTCTCTATAAACACACTTACTTGGTCTCTTAGAATACGCTTGTCCACTTCAATTTGTTTCTCACCCATACCTTTCACCTTGCCTCCTGCTTGACGCTCCAAATGATTCCACATTTTTGTCAAGCGAGGTAATTGGTATTCCATTTGAGCCAGTGCAACCTTGGTGGAGCATAACATTATAATCATTAGAAAAAACACCAATATAGTAACTTCCGTTTTCACACTTCAACTCATAGAGATATCTACCTGTAAAGCAGCTTCATGTGTCGCTGCTCTCTGGTTAAAGATATCCAGAATAAGTGCAGTCCTGTCACAGACTCTAACATCTCCTCCAAATATTTTCTCCAAATTACGCAATTGCCTGCAATGTGCTAACATTAAGGACCAAACAATTCCACATTTATAGTAACAGCAAAGTTTACACCCACCACGATATTTGTACAATGCCATTACACATTAATCACTCAATAGAAAGCAATTTAGTCATTAAGAACCCAACTCTCAATCAACTCTAAAAAGAGGTCAAGATAAACTAGCAATATCGCATCATTATAACTTAATATCCAACGTCATCTGGACATAAAATCTCGGAGGAGATTGATGAGGGAAGACCTGACAGGATACCTCTGCTACTTGCTAATAGTTACCACTCAAATATACAACCCTCTTGGAATTAGAGTCTAATCAAAACCTTCTTCGAAAAACAAATTCACAAATTCCTAAACATATGATGAATCTAAATATATCAGTCTTAAGCTAGTATGTGTAATTGTTCATAGCTGTAGTAAACATGCACCAGATGTCAGTTAAAAATTCCATTCTCACCCAGGTGAAAGCTCATCATCAAATAACACCGTTTCAACATCCAATGCATGAATTGCACTCTTGATCTCAGAAACCTTGCCAGAGCCAATGTATGTTCTTGGATTTGGAGCAGCAAGCCTAAATTATACAGCAGAAACTGGTGTTATTTACCGATCATTTTTCATAACCAAAATTGAAAAATAAAAGGGACAATGTACTTGGCTGAGTTTCAAACTAATAATGCCCTCGGACAAGAACTCACAAGTCATTACACACTAAAAAGGGAGCATTTAACAATCTCAGATCATATAAAGTTAAAACAGAAATTCTAAAGCTTTTAATTGAATTGAAGACCATTAGTGAAAGTACAAAGGTTAAAATAGTGAACCTAAAAAAACTATGGAACCTTAATACTTCTGTCCAAACAACATGCAGCTGAGCATGTAACTATAATATGCAGAAGTCAACCCACAACATACTCACTTTTGATAAGTAGAGCCAACAACTTGAAGCCCTGCTGTATCAGCCAGTTGCTCCAATTCTTTCAGAGACTCCTCTATTCCAAAAGAGTTCACTTTAACACCTTTTTGCTCTACACCCACAAGATAAGCTCTTTCTGCAAGAACCTGAAAATACAATTTTGAGAGCATGAGAAGAATCCCCAAATGTAATTTGCTGTATATCGAATTATTCATAGCAGAGATAGAGTCCAAACCCAATAGGAAGCTAGTTTAACCTACCAATAGGAAGCTAGTTTAACATAATATATATGCCAAACATAACTAGGTATATATCTTTACATAATATATATTACCAAAGTAAATATTCGACACATTTACTATTGTAATATCAACAATGTTAAGCCATTAAGCTTTTTCCCAATCCTCAAGCAATAGCACAGGGCGCGACAAGGCTTTGGCAAAGAGTCGTAGATATCTATTTCTGCACAGTTAAGATCTGCATCAAGCATCAACCAGACAGCCACTCTATCCAAAAGCCTTGTAAACATTGATTCACCTTCCCTCTTCCTTAACTGAAAGCCATACAACAGCATTACCCCAATACTATTACAAAGCTGTATTCAGGATGGGTAAACGAGAGGCGTCAACTTTCACCAATACAATTTCATAGAGGCTCTTTTAGCCTCATCTTTTCAACTTCAAAGAACTTATTATGATAAACCCTTGATTTGGAAAGTAAACTGATCATTAATCCCCCTCCCAACCCCCGCCCCCCCAAAAAAAACCCCACCCCTTTTCTGCCATGCACACATCATAGTATATACTTCTTAGCATTACTATTTGCTACATACAAAAGGTAACCATGATACATATGCATATATTCGATATAAATTTGCAGTTTCTCAACTATTAGTACTTGAATATTGGTCAAACAACAATCAGAATTTGATCACCTACTAGGGAAAAAAAACCTTTTCATCCTCTAAGAACATTGAACAATATTACAGCTGCCTCATTTTCCAGTTTCACTCCAATAACTACAATTTTATAAGCTCCAAATGTTGAACTTTTTCCCCTAACCCCAAATATCAAAACTATTCAAATTTAAACCATGCAAAGTAGAAAAATGAATTATCTCATCTACATTATACTTAAAACATTCAGCAAAAAAATCAAATCAAAACCAAAAATAACAACAAAAAAAGGTAAGGAAATGACCTCTTTTCCATTTCTAAGCTTAAAGCGTCTATCTTCCTCCTTTTCTTCTTCCTCTTGCCTCTCTCTTGAAGAAATTGAAACTGGGTCTTCGATTTCATCCTCAAAACCGCTCAATTCTTGCTCAATTTCTACAGTTTCTGGTTCAATTGTAGGAAGAGGAGAGAGAAACTCATCCACTCCATGAACTTGAAGGGATTTCACTATAATGCAATTCTTGGGTTTTTTATGTTGATGGGTTTTTACCCAAGTTATAGAATTTGAAGGAGATGGGTGGAATGGAGATGATTGAGAGCGTCGGAAAGATGATAAAGAAGATGAATTTTTGCTACTGGTTAACCAACAGAAGTTAGTTGAACTCATCTCTTACTGATTATTTTCCCTTACTAGATAATAGGATTGTTTTAATATGCCCTTTTGTTCTTTGGGGATGTTCCTCTACAAGGCTACGTCTACAACCACAATTTCAGAATTTCTCAATAGACATGTCCACTTGGACCGGGAGCAGCAGGTGATAGCCTAGTGGTGTTGGCTTCACCTCCGATCCCAGAGATCCTGGGATCGAGTTTCGCCACTCTCGGAGGAGATCCCCACTTCCTCCTTCCTCGCAGCGACTTCATCTTACCTTAAAAAAAAAAAGTCCACTTGGACCACTTCTCTCATCTTTGCCAAAAACCACCGTTAAGTGTAGAGTGGTGCATGTGTCCGGCCTGTCCGACCCGACTTTGGCCCGACATGAGAGGCCCAGGCCGGTTATGAGTGTCACTCTTGAAAATTTTACCCGTATCCGACACAAGTATGACAGATTGACCTGCTCATTTTCAAGCAAAAGAGAAAAAATATATTTAAAAGGTTGCCCTAGCCATGCTTGGGAGTTGGGCCTCTCTTTTAAATTTTTCGGCATGACATGATTTCTCTTTGGTCCGTTGGCTAGAAATGACTCAACACATGTTTTACTTTAGTTAAGTGTTTATTTTACATGATCAAAATATAAATTATCTAAACTTGTTGAAGTTGTATATCAAACTCATTGAAACTATTAAGAAATATTATAAATTATTTTTCTAAATTAGTTAATAAAGTTAAACAAAGCATAGAGTCATCCCTAAATGTTCTTACACCATGCTAAGCTTGGCATATTGGCAACGATTGCACCTTCCGACCTTGAGGTTGGGCCGTTGGGGTTCAATTTTCACTAGGGCAATCCCATACCCTTTTCCCCCACTCTCAATGTGTCTAGCCCACTACCCGAGTTGGGTTGACCTACGAGAGGTTTCGATCCAATAGGGTCCTTCACATTACCTAAAAAAAGTAGAAAAAATATCCTTAAGGTTTATTCTTCCAAAATTGTTAGGTTGTTTTATAATTAGAGATTGCAATTTCCAAAAGAAAATTTCGTAATTATCCTAATAATATCTCACAAAACTTTCTACTGCTACTTTATGTTTGAAAGAAACTAATTACATCGAGGATGTCAATTAATTCAGTAGTCATTACCATTGATATTTACATAAGAATTTCTTTAACAAATTATGCATTAATTGGCAACATATATTGTTGTTTATCAAACAGGTCATGAAAGTGATTATTTTTCTAGATGAGAATTTGAGCCTTCAAAGAATCTGCCCTTCGTAGCCCTAAAAATTATGTACTTGACGACCGGTCAAAACAAAATAATATAATGAGCAAGAAAATGACATAAATATCCTTAATTAGTGAGGATATTACTATTTCGACTTAAACTTGTTATTACTAATACTCAACTTAAAGTAAAAGCACCTACAAACTCACTCATAAGGAAACTGGTCAAGTAGGTCTCTTGAAAAATCAGTTCTTATTCTTAAGCGTGGGCAGGAACCGAACCTGCAATTTTCAGGGCATGAGACTAATGAGCTTTTCCAATTACTCTACTATACCCCGCTTCTTCTCTCTCTCTCTTTCACTATTCTTACCTAGGTCCCCGGCTTTGGTTGCTTGGGCGGGGTAGAAGTGGTAGTAATTGTGAATACTCTACCACGCGTCCGCCTGCGGTGCGGTTAATAAGCTAGCTCAGATCAACCCCTTGTTCAAAAAGAAATTATTAAAATTTTATGGTTATGTGATGTATTCAGATAACATTAACATTCCTATAATGAGTTTTCAAATTCTTGGTAGCCTAGAAATTTAGTTCGATTTGAATTGTTTATTGAACTGAATCTAACTCGAATCTAACACTAGTAGAAAAACGACGATTTGCGTCTCACCATCTGCGTCGCACAACAGGACAAACGTCGCAGAAGAGTCATTTGCGTCGCATGCTACAGGGGTGCGACGCAAAAGACTAACTATGTGCGTCGGATCTAACTAGGGTGCGACGCAAGACAATTATCTGCGTCGGATCCCTACTCATGTCCGACGCAGATAATTCTACCCCAATTTTCACTCGCACATAATCCCGCCCAAATAAATTGGTCCAAGATATCTGCGTCGGACTTTTGGGCCCATCCGACGCAGATAATTCTACCCCAATTTTCCCCACTCGCACATAATCCCGCCCACACTCGCACATAATCCCGCCCAAATAAATTGGTCCAAGTCATCTCGTCGGACTTTTGGGCCCATCCGACGCAGAGATGATAGGCCCACTATATTAATCCCGCCCATAGAAGCGAAACCTAATTCCGGGTCTTATCTTGACCGCGCCGCTTCTCTCTTTTTAATTACGGGTTCTTCAATCTTTCATCTCCCTTCTCCTTCCTTAAAACTCTCATCTTCTTTCTCTCTCCTCCACTCAAAAAAAAAACCCCCTTTTAATTCATCTTTTCTTCTCAAAACAAATTTCTCACTTCTCAAAATCGAACAAACGAATTTGGTACAAACGAATTAACGAACGAAGATTTTGATTCGTGCGAGTTCGACGAAAAATGGAAACCCAAGTGTTCAAAGAAGTTGCGAGTTCGACGAATTACGTTTATTTTCAGTTCGAAGATTTCGATTCAGACCATTTTATTTTCGGTTCTTGATTTTCGGTACCATTTTATTCTCGAATTTCTTTGTTTTGCCACATTTATGTTTATTTTTGAAAGAAAAAAAATTGAACTCGGCTTGAATTTGGTAATATAAACGACCCAAGTATAAATTGCTTGATATTATTATTTCCCCTCTATTTTTTCGAGTTTTTACATCATTTCAAATGAAACTTATGTTTGCAGATCTGGTGGAGGAAGAGAAAGAAGATGACGGTGAAGATTGAAGATTTAGTATTGTTGATAGCTTTAGATTTTAGGGTTTTTTTTTGTATTAGATCTAATTTTGTTTCTTAGGGTTTTTTTTTTTTAATTTCGTTTGAGACACATGAAATTAAGTTACCCAGATTGTATTGTCAATTTTGTTGCTTGTTGATTTCAATGGAATGGTTTTAAACTCTATAATAATTAAGTTAAGTCCTATTCTCTTCATTTCAATTTTTGTCATGTTCGATGATCCATCTAAGCCCGCATAAGCAAACGAAAATTAAAGAAAATGTGAACCAAACAATTCAACGAAAGAAAAGCACAATATGTTTACCATGTGCGTCGCATGTTGCAACATGTCCGACGCAGATGAATGTTATGTGCGTCGCATGTTGCAACATGTCCGACGCATATGACAGCCATTTGGCTGGGTGAGGAGTCATGTGGGTGAGGAGTCATGTGCGTCGCACTTACACACTTGTCCCGACGCAAATAGCTTATGATCTCGCGCGTCGTGTCCAATCCGACGCGAGATCATGTCTCTCTCATCTGCGACGAGGTCTGTGCCGTCGGACCCATGTTCGACGCAAATGGGCGCCTCGCATCCGACGCAAATCCTCGATTCTGTACTAGTGTAAATTCTAAAGCTAGCATTTGAGTCGAGTTTGATTCAAACAATGTAGTTGGAGTGGAGCTTAAATTCGTGATTGATTGGCTAAAGTCATACTAAATGAGCTTTGTTGATGTTCGAATTGGCTCAATTCGTCTCGAGTCTCGACTCTCGACCCCTAGTCTTAAATATCATTCATTTGTATGATGTATTAGATATTTTCAGTAACATAATTATTAAATTACGACAAATAAGATCAGTTTGAGAGGGTAACAACACAAATCTTTTTTTAGAATGAAAAAAAAAACACATTTTAGTTTTAACACCTTAAACAGTTTCCGGATTCGCATAATTAACTTGCATATAGATAGACTTTGGTTCCCTCTAGGATTTCTCCTTGGGAGGGTTTTTTCTCTCTAGGGTTTCTCCTTGGGAGGGTTTTTTCCTAGCCTCCATCGCTAGGTTTTTCTTCTTTTTTGAAGGTTTTTCCTTCATTCTTTACCCTTCTTTCTCTTTCATCTATTTTCTTCTTGGCCTCAATAGTGAATCTTTGTAGGGGCTTCCACTGGTGTTCGTACCGGTTGTAAACCCCAAAAACTCCTTTAATTGCTTCAAATAAGTATATCCCATCCTTAAGATGCATGGTATTTATTTTAGGGTGTTTAATTTGGTTTTTTGTTCGTCTGATGAAAAAGGAAGATCTAACAATCTATATTTTCTGTAAGAATCTAGAAGACCACAGAAGTATTTTCACCCAAACGACTATGCATCAGCGGAAGTTAAGCCGAATCAGAGCGAACTCACAGATTGTATTGCTTCGGATGAAGTTTTTTATTAAGGTTGTTTTTAATCAAATCTGCGATGTATCTAGATCTAAGGTGTTATATACTTGTGTTGGAATTTTCGATTTTTCAGGAATTGATTGTAAGTGTCGTTTGGCTATCTCTTATGAATGAAATCCGTTTTCTTCCTGTAAAAAAAAAAAACCTTAAACAGTTTCCGAAAACTTCAATCCACCCCTCCTTAATACATACTCAGTTTTGGGATAAAACTTGTTAAAAAAAGAAATTAAAAAAAAATCAATGCTCATTTATGCTAGTGCACGGTGCATCTAGTTCTATCATGCAAGAATGAAGATGAAGACTCGTTGAGTCGTTGATGTAATAATTGAGTAACAACTTCCACTTCTGCAATTATTTAAAGCATCAATTCTTAGGATGTCAATGTTATCTATATCCTCCTATCTACACTCTACTAGGTGCCTGCAGCCGTAGGTCAAGTGCAATATACAACCCCACAGGTTAGTAAAGACTTGACCATGCTAAGAAAAATGAAGAGAGATAAAGTAAGAGAGAGAAAGACAAGAAAAAAGCTCCCAACCAACCCGACAAAAAGCCCCAATTCTAAAGTAGCAAACCCTAGCAAAATTCATCTGATATTCCTTAAATTAGCCCCAAATCATGCCATTTCCCTCATCCAAATCTCAATTCTTCTGCTATTAATCCTCTTATCAGTGAGTATTTCCTCTACAGAAGTGTTATGTGAAGCGAAAAATTTTCTCGCAAATGTTTCTGAAATTTCCCCAAATCAAATTTTATCTTATGTGAGAATTTTTTCTCCTCTCCTCGGGCATTTTTTCGATCAATCTCATCTGTTATAAATTTTCGAATTCCTTTCCAGTCTATAAATTGGATTAAAGGGTTTAATTTCCTTCCATTCAAATTCAAAGAGGGCTTTCTGGCTAGGGTTTGTGGTTTTCGCTCTCTCGGTGTTGGAGCTTCGATTTCATCTTTAGGCGTGGTCTGTATCTTTCATTGGTCTATTCCTGTTGGTGTGTGTTTCTTGGGCGTGATGAAGCGGCGCATGTTTGCGTCGAATTGCTTGTCTTCTTGTGGGTTATCCTTGTTCGAAGGTTTCTTGATCTCATCCAGTGGGAAGAAGTCTCCTTGTTCTTTTAATGCAAGGTTACTTTCTTTCTCTTTTTTAATTTCTTATGCAAGGGTATGCTTGCATCATTCCTCGTTTTTAGCCAAAAATCATTCAAGTATTGTTTTGCTTGCTCAGTTTTTTAGTATGTTAATTAGAAGCTATGGTTGCCTATCTTTGGATCTAATTCATGTTAGCATCTTCCTTAATAATCATATTCTATTGCTTTTACTCGTCTTGAAAGTGAGACTTGCATCTACGACAAAAGTTCAACTATGTTAATCCCGTAAGTCCAAGTCATGCGAAGAAACTTTCTTTTGTTCCTTTCTATTTTACAGTTTGCAAGCAAGCCAAAAATAATAGAATTTTTCCAATCGTGAAATTGTACGATTGCTCCATTCCAGGCCCCAGAAGCTATTGGAATGGAAATGAGCGTTTGTCGCATCTTTTGCCCATGGAAAGTTTGTTTTATTATCTTCTCCATCTCTCTACTAAAGAAAAATTCTCTGAATATTCCCAATTATTAAGTCAATTATATTGGTATTTATCTAGTTTAATTATAATATATGATCTTTTTTTATGGAAGAACCTATGGATGGTTTTTAGCTTAAGAAAAAGTATCGAGGTAAAGGATCATCTCTTCGTCTGCTTTATAACTATGGGAATTATTGTCTCTCATGATAGAAATTTTTTTCCCAATCTTCAGGTTATTGATATCAGCATATCTGTTAGTGAAGTTATTTGCCATTGGTTAACTGAAGCAATCTTCCTTAATATTTGTAGTAAATGTAGCTTTGAACTTCTCATTTTGGCTAGGTATTCTAGTGGAGATCGAGCCTTGTGGAAGCAAAGACTAGCTGCTCTATTTTCTTTGCTATTTTTTCATTCAATTACTTGTCTAGCTTTTTGCAAGTCAATATTGTTTAAGGAAGTCGTTATATCTACTAGAGAAAATCTCATGAAGAACTTTTGGCACATTATTTTTGTTGACTCAAAAGTTTTGTTGGCTTCAGTCATGTTAACTTGGATTATAATTGTAATAACAAATTTTGAGGTCCCCCACAAAGAAAAGCTCCCTGATTATTATCAATTTCAATTGGAGTCAAATGTGTATGAAAGTTATTTGATTGCTCTTTATGAGCTCTTATTCACCCGGAGGATCATGTGGAAAATTTCCATTTCACTTCTTTGGAAGTGGTTAAGGTTATGGTGTGTTTCTAAAAATATGTTAGCTCTGAATTATAGTATTGTTAATCTGGCAAGTTATGAGTTTGGAATGGTTATCCAATTTTTGCTCAACTTAACAAAATTCAAGGTAGACTACAGAAGTTATTGGATTGGATCTTGGTGGTTGTTTTGCAAGGTTTTTCTCACTGTTAAAAACTCCGATTTAGGCCACAGAAGCTATTGGATTGGAGATTTTTTGAATTTAGTCTTTGATTATTTTTGCCATTTGATGGCTCTATTGTGCCTAAAGCAGGCTTCCCAGATAACATATATCAGTCCATTGAGGATGTTGTATTTTTTGAGTTACATTTTCTTAAAAAAGTATCTTCAACAGATAACTTCTATTAAGTGTTTCTTTATAAATATAAAGTCTGACATTTATTATATTATGCTACTATTGATTTTCAATGTCATATTTAAAGGGTGGTGGTACCCTATTAGAGAACAATGCAAAAGATGGGAGGGTCTCTCCACTCTCAAGTTTAGGTCTGGCGAGGGGCAGTACTTAGCTAAGTATTGTCTTCCATCTGTCTATGTATTATGATTATCAGTAGTTGGAATATAAGAGGTTCGAAGAGGCCTTTAGCTATGGAAGAAGTGAAAGTTTTTTGTAAATCTAATAAAGTAAGAATTATGATGCTATGTGAGACTAAAGTGCCAACTCCTCCTCTCGAGGGATGTGTTAGGTACTCGTGGCTTCACTCACTTTGACTTTCTTCCTTCAATGGGGTTAGCAGGGGGATGTGGATCATGTGGAAGAATGATAGTTGTAATCCTTTTGTTCTATCATCCATTAGTAAAGCTTCTCGTTTTTGGGCTTGTAAAATTGAGCTATTAGCCATTAATTTTAGCTTTATTGCTATTTTCATCTATGCTCCTCCTAATTATAATTTGAAGTATGAATTTTGGGATGAATTAATTGAGTTTATTAGAGTGCTTGAAAGTCCTTTCATTATTTTAGGTGACTTCAATGAGTTAAGTTCCCATTTAGACAAATTAGGTGGGGCTTTGAATTTAGATTTTCCAGATTATCTATTATGAATTATTTCTATTCTCGCTATCGAATGCATAGAACTCCCATTTGAAGGGAACCCATATACTTGGCGAAAAACAAGAAGTGGTTCAAATAATATTTTGGAAAGGTTAGATAAGGGGGCTGCGAGTATAAGTTGGCTAAATGCCTTCCCAAATGCAAAAATTATCCATCATCTTTTCACTTCTTCGATCACCGCCCTATATCATTGGAAATCAAAACCCATAGTAATCTGAAAGCTCCCCCATTTAAATTTGATAAAATATGGACAACCCGAAAGGATTTTGATGTTTTAATCAAGAAAACTTGGTGTCAAAAGTTTCAAGGTTCGAACATGTATTGTTTAACAAGGAAATGTAAACTCTTAAAGGAAAAGGCTAAAACTTGGGTCACTACTAGATTTGGCAATATATCTAGACAATTAAGTAATGTCGAAGGAAAGTCGGCTAGAATTCAAAAACAATTAGTAGAACATAATAATTGCCCCCAATTAATTAGACAACAAGATTTGTTTTTGGCTAAGCAAACAAAATTGTTAGAGTTTCAAGACTCTTATTGGAAAATCAAGGCTAAGTCTAATAATTTAAAGTTTGGGGATGCAAACACAAAGTATTATCATGCGTGTGCTTCGATTAGACGAAATCGTAATTTAATTACATCTATTAAAGATCCGTCAGATCATATAGTTACTCAACCAAAATTAGTAGAAGAATGTATGACTAATGCGTTTAAGAAAAGATTTACTAAGAATATGGATTGTTGTTTTAATTATGACTCTGATCTATCGCTATTAGAGTGTATAATTTCTGAAAGTGATAATATAGACTTATGTGCTGATATATCGATAGAAGAAGTCAAATCCGCTCTGTTTGATCTAGCGCGGATAAATCCCCGGACTCGATGGTTTTACTCCTTTCTTCTATCAAAAGTATTGGACTCTTGTGGGAAACTCGGTGTATAGGGCTATTAAAGCCTTTTTTCACTCAGGAAAAATTCTAAAAGAAATTAATCATACTTTTATCACTCTAATTCCTAAAATTGACGCTCCTTCTAACCCAAATCATTTTCGACCTATTAGTCTTTGTTCAACAATTTATAAAATTATTTCAAAAATTCGGCTAATAGATTGAAAGTAGTGTTGGGTCGGATTATTCATCCTTTACAAGGGGCTTTTGTCCCTGAAAGACTAATTCAAGATAATATTCTATTAGCTCATGAAGTGTTTCACTCTTTTAAAAATAAAAAAGGAAGAGAAGGGTGGTTAGCGATTAAATTAGATATGGAAAAAGCTTATGATAGACTAGAGTGGAGTTTTATTTTTGCAACCTTTAAAAAATTGGGCTTTTGTGAAAAATGGATTAATTGGCTCCATCAATGTATTACAACTGTGTCCTTTTCAGTTTTGGTAAATGGTATTCCTGGAGATATGTTCTTTCCTTCTAGAGGTATTCGTCAAGGAGATCCTCTTTCTCCGTACATTTTTATTCTATGTGCGAAATTTTTAGCTCGTCAATTATTTCAAGCTAGTTCAATAGATTCTAGATTGATAGGGGTCACTCTTGGTCATTCTAGAATTAACATTCCTTTTTTAACATTTGCGGATGATACAATGATTTTTGCAAAAGCTAAAGTAGAAAGTCATTCATGCTATAAAATCTATTCTTAACAAGTACTTGCTCAATGTCGGGTCAACTTGTCAATTTCCATAAGTCTGCTTTTCAATGTACTACAAATACTCCAGTAGAATTATTAAGTGTTTTTCAGAATATTCTCCAGATGGAAGATTCTCTATCACTAGGTAACTATTTGGGTTGCCCAATCATAAGTAACAAGGTCACAAATGCA
The DNA here is from genome assembly GCA_947648045.1 of Beta corolliflora. Taxonomy (NCBI): domain Eukaryota; kingdom Viridiplantae; phylum Streptophyta; class Magnoliopsida; order Caryophyllales; family Amaranthaceae; genus Beta; species Beta corolliflora. Next base: position 496,738 of record CANSZD010003015.1, on the reverse strand, counting down.
ACTTTTAGCTCTATTCAAGAAAAGTTTCCTCTCGGCTTACCAAATGGAGAGCCAATTCTCTATCTCAAGCGGTAGAACTATTTTAATTCGGCCTAATCGGCTTCTAAAGCTAGTTTCCAAATGCAAAGTTTTACTCTCCCGCCTTATATCCTCTCTTCTCTCGGATAAAAACTATAGGAATTTTCTTTGGAATAAAGATCCGAATTCTAAAGCTCCTAACTTGATAGGTTGGGATAAGATTTGTAAACCTAAAAAGTTTGGAGGACTGGGGTTGAGAAAAGCTAAAGTTAATAATTTAGCTCTTCAGTTTAAACTTCTTTGGAAAATAATTAGAATGCCTAATAATTTATGGGTCAAACTTGTTAAGCAAAAATATTTAAAACAAGACAACTTATTCTCTTATAAAACTAAAGCTAATGTCTCTTGGCAATGGCGGAAATTAATGACGCTTCGTACGCCTTTTAAGCAAGGTCTTAGATGGATGGTGGGGAATGGGGAGAATATCTCGTTTTGGAATGACAATTGGGTGTTTAATTACCCTATTAAAAAGAACTACTTGCCTATTATTGGGTCAGAGGAGTTGATGGTTAATTTTTTCATTACGAATCTTTGCTCAATGGAATAAAGAACTTCTCTTAAATTATGTTCCGAGTAATGTAGTGGATGATATCCTAAAAATTTTTATCCCTTCTAATGAAATGGCAGATAGGATTTTTTGGGGTCTTACTGCAGATGGAGAATATTCGGTTAAATCAGGTCTTTGCCCGTGCTTCAAGGGTATGGCTTAGATCCACCCAACCGAGGTTAGTTTTGCTTGGATTTGGGGTTTGTCCATTCCACCCAAGATAAAATTCTTTTTGTGGAAAATTTGTCAGAATGGTCTTCCTACTAAAAAGAGATTAGAAATGAGTCATATTTTCCTTCCTTTGGAGTGTGTTTTTTGTAACTTCCACTCTGAAGATGACCATCACTTATTTCTTAATTGTCCTTTTATGCATGATGTTTTAGAGATAGTTAATGTCAATGGGGTTTTTTCCCCCCTTCCTATTGATAATAATGATCTCTCTTTCATTGAGTATTTTTGTAGTCTTAAGTCTTGTTTGACTCTTAAGAATCTCAATTTCTATGCTATTGTTTGGTGGTTCATTTGGTATGCTAGAAATAATATCATTTTTCGTCAGGAAAGCTTTTCTCCAGCCAAACTAGGAGCTATGATTAAAGCTTATATGCATAATCTAGCTTGTTCTCAGTCTAATTTTTCCAATTTTGGACATAGTCAACAAGTTGTTAAAGAATCTAAAAAGCCTAGGCCTAACATTATTTGGTCCCCCTCCTCTTGATTTTGTTAAACTTAATTTTGATGGTTCCAGTTGCGAGAATGGTAGTACGAACTATGGGCTTTGTTATTAGAGATTCAGGGGAATCTTTTGCTTAGTGGTGCTAACGCCATTGCCGATAATAATTCTATTTTAGTTCTTTGGGCCTAAGTCTAAGAGAAGGTATTCGGGGGCTTTCTCTTTCTTGGGGCTCATAATGTTACTATTGAGGGTGATAATCTCTCGGTTATTCAAGCTATCAAAAGAATCGGAAAATTCCCAGTCTATTAATGCTCTTATTATTGATGCAAATGGAGGATTTGAAAAAATTTGATAGTTATAATATTCAAATGTTTTTAGAGAAGCATATCTTATGCCGGCGACTTGGATGGCAAATCGTGGCCATTCCACTACTAATCTCTCGTTATTGGTTTGAATCTCCCGATATTGCTTTTTCCAAGATCATCCGTAAGGATGCTTTAGGGTGGCCTGTTAATTGGGTTCCTCCCTAGTTTCTTTCTTTCTGGCTAAAAAAAAAAAAAAAAAAAAAAAAAAAAAAGACTTGACCATGCTGACCCTACTTGTTTTTAGGTAATTTAACCACCCTTTTGATTAAAAGCTACATCAAACCCTTTTTGTCTTGGAGATGCAATTAACGCCTAATCACCTTTTATAACTTACAAGAATTTCTTGAACTCAAGGTAATTATCATCCATGTTGCTTTATGCATTTCGCTGGCAAATTCTAATATGAGACAGTTTTACATGTCAACATAAAAAATATCTCTCATTTAATAGTGGATACCTAAGGATATATGTGTAATATGGTGTAAGGTTCAATTAAATATATACATAGAGTGCTAAGCTCCCTAAGAGGATGAGCCGTCTTATTAGTTATTATTCTCACACCATTTCTTACACAATAATAACTTCGGCAAATTCATAGGCAATGTGCAATTTTGGTAGACATGATCTATGACTACAAGCTTAACTAAAAGATTAACTACAGAACAAGAAGATTAGTACAAAAATTGATCAATTTCTTCATTACAACATCTCATGAAGGAGATCAATATGCTCTGATTTCAGCTAAACTAATGCACCTAATGTACTAGTACATTTACAAAAAGCTTTGCTTCTTCATACAACAAACCATCTGAAGCTCAAGCAAAAACAAAATCATCATCTCATTGATCTTCTGCTCTTTCAGAATGACCTTCCCCTGAAGAATCTACTGAAGAGTCCCCAAATTCCTCTTTGTACATTTCTTCAATCATTGGCTTCCACAATCTTACTCTTGCATTTATAAACCAATTTGAAACCTACATAAATCATCAATCAGCAAAAATCATATTCAACCCAAAAAAAAAAAAAGATAACATAAATATATTACATACTCATTTGAAAAAGATCTAAAATTATACTTGATTTTTCGTAAGGCCAGTTTGTGATGCCAAGGTAAGCTTCTCAGAGTCATTTGGGTATCTGCAAAATAGTAAGTTTCTTAAATAACTTCACAAGAAATGTTATCAGTCACGCGCATAACAAGCTTTAGTCTTTCATTAATAACTTACGGATGAAGGAAATGCTCAAAGAGCCAAGCACGTAAGATGGCCACCGAGGTCTCAGGGAGACCTCGAATGGGGCGCCATGCTTGTCGATGAGCTCCTTGGATCAGACCAATCTGTTGAAGGGACATTCTGCTATTGTTATTCCTGGACTCGCGATCAAATAAACTTAAATGGGATAACCCACTGCCAATTTTAGGTAACTCAGGTGATAATTTTTTCCTAGCAACCTTAATTTGGGTTACTATGGCATCTCTTAGGCTACAAAAATGCCTAGACATTGCTTGCAAGGCTAATGCAGTGTAACATTTTGCTGCGCTTTCTCCTGCTATCACTTCAAATGATGATATTAGTTCCTCCATTTTTTGACAATACTCATCATACTTACCCTCCACCTACAATAACAAAAGGCAAAAATTCACCAAAACAATTTAATTTCTAGAAGAAAAACTCTATTCGGCTAACGAGTAGGTAGCAAACAAGCAATTTCAAACATTTGTAATCAATCTATTCTAGTAAGAAAGTAAAATTTAAGCAAGGTTGTATATGGTGTATGCAACATATATTTCATAATTATGAGAGTTTAACCAACCTGTTCTAGTAAAGTGATCAGCTTGGAAATTTTGATTTGGAGGTCATGTTTATCAGCTGATAAGAAGCTATTACTCAGCAATTCTGCTCTTAGTTCAGCACAGAGTCCTCTGCTACTCATAAACAACCTCTTTACATCGTCTAATTCGATATCTTTACTCCCGAGATCAACCACTTCTTCGAGAATCGATTGAGCAGGCTTCAAGTATACCGAATTACTTATCGAAAAAGCGGTAAAAGAGGTATTTGCCATGTAAGAATAGTCTCCTGGATTACATGTTTCATGATCACCAGAAGAACTAACCAAGTTACTATAAGCTTGGTGAATGAGATCTGAGCTTAAGGCTCTCTGCCTATATTGAGGAGTATGAAGGACTTGAGAACCGAGCGAAAGCGAAAGCCGGTTTGACCCATGGGTAGGCTCATTTGAGGCTCCAAGAAGGTCCATAAGATGCCTAGTATGACCCATATGATCAGAATGATCATCAGGATGTACTACTACAGATGATGGATCATGATGAACAAGGTTTATTGATCTTGACATTCTTTCTCCAAGAGATTGAATTGTAGGGAATTGGGTGGTACCAAGAGATTGATGATCTGAAAAGGGGTTATTTGAACTTACCCTTATATTAATCTCAGAACCATATGCATCAAAATGTGGGTTCTCAAAATGGGTTTGGGAAGTAATTGGATTTGAGATTATAAAATGGTGTAAACTACTTGAAGAAGTAGGGTTGGTGTGTGTTTCTTGTGAAACCATATTCATCCAAAAGGGAAATTTCTTTTTTCTTTTAAGCAATTTCTTTGTTAGAGTAACAAAAAGCTTTAATATCAGAGAATTTCTATAAACATCAACATGTCAGCTTCATCAAAGATTCTTCAGGAAAGAACCAAATCTGAGTAGCAAAATTTGGAAGGAAGAAGAGAAGCTGCTCAGAAGTGGGAATCTAACTTTGCCCAACTTTTGTTTTGTGGGGTCAAAACATGAACTTTCAGTTTTTTTTTTTTTTTTTTGGGATTTTTAAGTTGGGTTTTTTTTTTTTGCACTTTTCAACTACCCAAATTAAAGAGGAAGAATATAAAAGAATTGGGATTCAAAAAAAAAAATGAAAATGGCTGAAAGATGATCTAATGGGTAAAACCCTAAAGATTTTCATCAGAGAAGAAACTGTACTTAAACCTGCAATAGTAAGCAGCAGACAGTTGGAATAGTGAACAGTCAACTTAAAAAAGAAAATAAAATAAACCATCAATAATACTCCTATGATGCAGCAAAAGTACCCAAATATAAATAAACAGGTTCAAAGTGCAAGTAATTAGTGCCCAAGAAAAAAAGTTTCTAAAGGACATTAAAATGAAGCAGAAAACTCAGAATTAATAAATTTCTGAAACAAAGGCATTGAATGAGTGTTGTTCATTCATACAAGAAGAAACTTCCTGCTCCCATCAAAATAAAAAAGAAGAAACTTCCTGCCAAATTTAAGTAAAACCCTGAATTTTATAGTTAAGACCTTAAAAGAGTTATAACAAAATCTAAGGAATAATAAAAAGAGCTATAATACTAAATTTAATGACTTCATTAAATAATTATGCAGTATAGTATGATGCAAGAACATACCTTAGGGTTCATAAATATTTATCCAGAACAGTAACTGATAACAGCAAAAGACAGAAGTTATGTTTCTCTCTTTTATAACCTCTATACAAAGAAAGCTAAAGAAGCTCTTTTTTATACAAGATATAAAATATTAATTACAAGGTTAATAAATAAAAGAAAAAAAGAAGCTAAGAAAATAGACCTGTAGAAGTTCTCCCAAAAAGCAAAGCTAACATACTAGACCAAGTGTAAAAATGAAGAAAATGACATTGACAGGTAAAAGAAAAAAAAAGGTCCCCAAATTTTTTTCCTGACTACAAAACAACAAGAGATACTGCTTCTGTATATTCATAGCCTGCAATCTCATTTCTTTGGGAGACTCAAAAGCAAACTCTTTCTTTCTCTCTCTTTGCTTGATCTAATGTCTCTCTCTAGCCCAAATAATAGTGCATGAAAAAGATTGTGTCTTTTCTGTTTATTGAGTTTTTATTTTCCTTCTAATATCTTCTTTATTCTATGAAATAGAGAAAGATAGATCAGAAAAGTGGGCTATCTTTTAACACTCAGTTTTTTTACTACTAAACTTTATGATTGTCTGTTTTGTGAGTCTGTACTCCCCTCTTAGAATATCCAACTTTTTTTTTGTTCAGGGATTTTGCTGAAAGTGTTCAGAGATTTTTGTAAAAAAAATTATCCATAGATTAGTGTTACATAAGGGTGTGTGATCCTTTCATCTAATTTTTCAGTTATCTAAAGGTTATACACTTAAGTGAACTTATTAGCTTTGAACATGATGTATCTAACCCTTTTTTTTCTTGAAGCAAAAAAAAGGAGAGGGAGATATAATGGCTTGAATTTTCCCGACCAATTTTACAAGGATGAGGCACTACCACATGACTCTAAGTAAACAATACTTCATGTCAATGGACGAATTCTTCTCCCAAGTGGCTTTCTCCACACCATGATTTAACCATAAAACCTTAGTTTGATTTCGCAACACATTGTCTCCTTGACTTTGAATTCGAAATGGCTTCTCCTAGTCCTAGGTGCTTAAAATTGTGTGATGATAATAGTTTGGATTTGCTCAGCCTAGAGGCTTTGCTTATGCCTTATTTTGGTTAAGTTAGTTTGGAAAATTCTGAATGTTATTATTAGGGTGTGTTCTCTTCACCTTAATAAATTAAGTTTCAGGTCCAATCAGTTCAGTTCAGTTCAGTTCAGATAAGTTTCAATCAGGTTCAATCAGGGCAATGAGTTCCAATAAGTTCCAATCAGGTGCAATAAGTTTCAATCAGGTCCAATCAGGTCTAATCAGGTCCAATAAGTTTCAATAAGGTCCAAATAGTCAATGATCAATAAATTTTAATTAAAGTACCACTATAATTATTATATAGTATTATATTTGTAATATTGTCTATTATTTTATTATTCATATTACTATTACCTGATTATGTTATTATTAAAAATTTTAATTAAAGTACCCCTATGATTATATAGTATTATATTTATATTATTATCTATTATGTTATTATTCATATTACTATTAGCTGATTATGTTATTATTAAAAAATATTATAATCATGGTCAAATAAGGTTAACAATAATAATCATCATAATTATAATATTTTGCAATTCGTATTTAAATAACTAGAGATAACATGTTTTCGTTACTAATAACAATGAAAGATATAAATGTTATTAATTGATTTCCTACTAGTGCTTTATGAAATCAAAGCAAGACTATTAGATATATTAGTGGTGAAAGTTGTGTATAGGCAAGCATATAAATAGTATTGTTTTTGTTAAAATGTTAATCATAAGATATAATTAATAATTACTATTTTTTTGAAGGATATATTTTAATAATTATTATGTCATAATAAATTTTGAGGGATAGTATTTATGTTAGGGGTAATATTTATGTTATTACTCATCAAATTTTTTGTTAAATAAAGTCAAATAAGTTCCAATCAGGTCCAATAAGTTCCAATCAGGTTTAATCAGGTCTAATAAGTTGAATCAGGTCCAATCAGGTCCAATAAGTTCAGTTCAGTTCAATTTAGATAAGTTCAGTTCAGTTCAGGGTTATTCAGGTGAAGAGAACGCACCCTTAATGCTATAGAAGAACAAAGCCTACATGTTTATTATAGTAATTTTTAGGTGCTCATGCATAACCTTATATGCATTGCAATATTAAATATTTTAAACAGAATGCAAACACAACACAACATTTATCTACATAGTAGGCTCTCAAAACCTCTCAAACAAAGAATAAGCATATTAGTGATTATGATGGCCTATGAGATTGCAAAGGATATAACTTTATGAAAGATTAGTACAAAAAGTAACAACTTCTTTTTATCATACAAAGAAAGAGTAAGAAAAACAACAATTACTCCTATTAGATTCTTAGGGTGAAGAAATAGAGAGAATAGAGAGATTGGTTGGTTGCAAATTGCAATGTACTCCCTCTGCTTTTTTTTATTTGCTACATTTGACTTGCACGGTTTTCAAAGCATTATTTAACTCTTAATATCTCTTATTTCGCTTAAGTAAAAATTATAAAAATTTGATATTATGAATCTACACGTCGGCAGCTAATCTAACAAGATCACACACGACAATATTTTTACTTATAAAATAATCAAAATAATCGGTCAAAGTAGTGGCTTCATTCCCAAGAAATCAAATGTAGCAAATAAAAAAAAGCAGAGGGAGTAAAGAAGAAGGTGATTGTGTATAGATTCTAGATTTTTAGGTAAGATAGTAGGGGTTGTTTGGTCTGTGATCTGGTAGGGAGGGAAGTTGTTTTTGTAATGATTATCAATTTTGTTCTATTGGCCTCTTCCAGTTGTCACTCTCTTAATACACACAAAAACATTTTTTATTTATTTTGTTCTTACTGTTTTCTGGGTTTCCATGAAAAGGGCCCCACATACTCTCTGATTAAAGGTAGGTTGGTCATTCTGCATAAACTTTAAAACAAAATTTCAGCAGAAAATCCAAAAAAACAAATAAATCTGAATCAAAAACATTCTAACTCAATTTTGTCATCCTACATCTGATAATTATGCATAGGATTGGTAAAAGTTAAGAACTGAGAAAAAGAAAGATGTTGACAAATTTTACCACTATAAAACATTCTGAAAAAATGGGCTGCTGTAAATTTCAGGTACAACTGAATCCCTAAGCAGATATTGCATGCATTACTGCTTCTACATCCTGTGCAGCAGCCAGTGCAGCACCTCAAAATTTTCAAATTTCATTTCTTTACTTAAAACTTAATTATTCAACTGAATATAGAAAAATAAAAACCACACATCAGATTAACTATATACTCTAATTTTTTATTTTTTAAACTTTTTTCCCCTGTTTTTATTTTTTTTTACCAAGATGTCACACAAAATTACATGAAGAATAATCCTATCTTGTACAAATATATGCTATCTCTTCAACCCAGTATCTATATTACATATTACATATTACATCTGGGAAAAATCTACAACAATATATATATCCAAATGAAAATTTACATAACTCCATGCCCGATTTCCCACTCCGCGGCCTGCTTGAATTTCACAATTGCACAGACAGCTTCATAAGAACCAGCAGGAGATAAAGAAAAATGCAGGTATTGTTGCTATTTCTAAGGTTTAGTATATGGTCTAACCCCAGTTTATTCATATAAAGAGTATTGTGCATAGAAAGGACTATCATTTTTATTCAGGCTACAAAATCATTAAGAATGTGTGATGGGTTACCAAACCTATGTTGCTGGTTTACTTGCTCAAGGTAAGGATTATACTCCGAATTGGCGACTCCCATACTAGCTTCTGTAGTCGTGTTACCTCGGAAAGTAACATCGCCTTCACGATGTCGCAATCCTAAAGCAAGAGACACTTGGTTGTCTACACTAAAGTTTCCCAACTCAGACATTTGGTAAGCACCAGGATTAACCATGAGATGATGTGGATGTCCATGTCCATGTCCATGCCCATGTCCTCCACCATTTGGGTCAGGAGAGGAAAGAGTCCCATTATTACTAAAAAATCCAAGGTTGTCATTGTTATTTCCAAGAGGGACACCACTTTGGCTGACATTGATCTTTGAATCATGAGCATCGTAGGCTATGGATGTGGAGCTTTCCTGCATTTCCTCTCTCCTATCTTCGGATCCCCAAGATTTCTCCCTTGTCAATTTGGGTGTGTTTTCAGGTGAAGATCTTGAGTTTAGCAGATCTGCTTCTCCAAATTCTTCTTTGTACATTTCCTCCACCATTGGCTTCCAAAGACGCACACGTGCATTGATAAACCAGTTTGCAACCTGCGCCACAAACAAGATTAAAAGCACCAATATGTCATTTTAACATACATGACTCAATAAAATCAAATTAATGTGCATTGTAACAAAAGAGTAAAGTCGCATGTCCTCCATCCCAAATTGAGGGATCTTGTTGGCATTCTACTTACAATTCGGGGGGGGATTAGACTACTATGTTAATTGTTAGATGGATTCTTCAATTCACCCCTAAGTACCCATGTAGATACTTGAGCTCCAACATGGGTAAGGACAGGTGAATTCCAATTTCGGCTAAAAACATGCAAAATTTTCAAAACATGGCCAAGTCCAGCACTTAGACATGTGCTGAAATTGAATTCTTTAGCTAGGAGAGTCGGAAATCTCTGACCTGACCTAAACCCAAGCTAAAGAGAAGGAGATAACTCCACGCCCAAACAACCAGAATATTACCCAATTCGACACTTGAAATTCTACATATTTTTGTTATATTTTGAGCATAACCCGTAATTAACCTGAAATCAAACCTTAGCCCAACCCATTGACCCGAATTGCCAGTTCATACCTTCTAGGCTTCTACAAAGATATAATCAGAAAAACTAAATAAATAAATAAAAAGGTATATCATTCACCATCACAAGTATCTGTATATCAGTTCTCACCTGACTTCTAGTCAATCCTGTCTGTCTAGCCAGCATAATCTTCTCTGAATCCTTTGGGTATCTGTAACACAATTTTAAGAGCAAAGGTGAGCCTGGATTTATTCACCTTACAAAAGTTTTAACTCTTCAAGAGTCCAAGAGGTAGAGAACATACGGATGAAGAAAGTGCTCGAAAAGCCAAGCACGAAGAATAGTAACAGCATTTTCAGGAAGTCCTCTCTGAGGCCTCCAAGCATGGCGCATCATACCAAATTGCTGAAGTGCTCTCTGTTGTCTGAGTTGTTGATCTACGTAGCGAAGACGAGGAATCACTCCTCCAAGACCATTGTCTTGCTCCCCGAGGCTTTTCCGGGTTGCTTGAATCTGGCTGGTTATGGCATCACGCAAGCATCGGAAATGACGAGAAATTGTCTTAAGGGCCAGTGCTGTGTAAGGTTTAGCTCCCCCAACCCCGGCTACCACATCAAAAGATGACACCAGGATTTGCATTTGCTGACAATATTGTTTGTATCTTCTGTCTACCTGCAATCAAAAGAGTAAAACAGTGATTAAAGAACTGGGTCCAGCTCATTCACCACCTCAAACAAAGGAAGGATAGCAGACAAAGATATTCAAACAGAGACATTTTTTCAAACAAAATAAAACTAATAACAGGAAAGGAGGGAAAGAGGCAGTCCAAAGCCAAATTGTAACGTGGATCCTTCTTGGTCAGCTCTTTTACCAAACAACATTTCACCATGCTTTTAAGTGCTCATACTATTGGCACTATTTAGCAATTAGCTGATAGAAGTCATAGAACGCCAGTAAAAATAAAATGTGTGCCAATTTCACCTCTGTTTCATCAGCAAAAACGACTTAAGCCAATTCTTTGGAGTTCCAATATGGCTTTACTTAGATTGTGAAACTTCAAAATCTGTGTTTCCATGGTTAAGAATTAATCTGATGTTTCTATTCAGTAGGTAGATAATAACCTCATATGATCCACATCAGGAAACATTAATACATTAACAACTAAAAAAGGGCACACAATCAGCATCAGCTCTACAGCAGAACTTCAAGCAATCTGTTAATCCCCAACTAATTTGGAATCTTCCCTCTTGCTTGATCACTAAATCACCAATAGCTCCATTGATTTTTCCAGAGTACCATAATTTTGTCAATGGTAATCCAAAATTAACCAATCAGGATTCGGATGGTATTTGATAACTTTCAATGGGACAACACACACAGGCCTTCATGGGAGGAAAATCTGACCTCATACAAGCCAGTGGGTTCCATCCTAAAACCAAATGGCAATAGATAGTGTAGCCACTAATCTTGTACTCAAAGAGTCGATTATGCATTAATACGCTCCAATATAGCCAGCCAAGCACACACATATATATATTCAATTAGGAATCAATTGATAGTAAATAATGATAACAAACATATATTATGAACTTAATTACCTCGTCCAACATGGAATGAAGCTTATCCAACTTGTTCTGCAGTTCTTGTCTCTCTGCAGGAGATATTTCCGGTACGGAGCCAGACTCATTAGCTTCTGAGGCAGTTTGTGATCCGCCTTTAGACTCCTTGGAACCTTCATCCACCTTACTCGGGTTTTGATCTTTTCCAGAATCAGATCGCTTAAGAGCTTCCCGAACATTAACTACTTCATCCAACAACAATTGTGCTGCCTTTAAGTACTTAGACTTCACAAGTGTAGTAGCAGCCATTCCAGCCTGCTCATACTGATATGAATTACAATTCATTGCTTTCGGGTTCATTGAGTATTGTGGATTGTTCAGTGTCCCAAATCTAATAGTATCACTATTATGTCCCTCTCCTTGCATTTCATATCCAAAATATTCAGTATTCCTCATATCCTTGTTTGGGGAAGTCTCATCAACTTTACAAGACATTGACCTAACATTATTCTCAGCAGATAATGGAAGATGAGGACTTAGGACAGAGGAGAGTCCAGGATTGGAGTATTGGTACTGAAACGGCGATGAAGAAACCGCAGTTGACATCTGCGTGCTTAAGCTAAGCGATAACCCTTGCAGATTCTGCTCGCCATCCACCATATTCATTTGACTCCTAGAGGTCAATTGAAGCTCCCCCGGCACAGAACCACCGACGTTTTCACCTGGTCCTGAGTTAAGGGGCCCACCCATGGATTGCATACACATTGAATCACCTGTAGGTGGAATGAACATCATCTCATTTCTGCCATTAATGGATGAAGGAATCTCAACACCATTTTGGGGATTCATTGAAGAACCTGGGGAAATCTCTGAGAAAGACCCAGGTGAAGAATTCGATGTAAGGTACATCATCATGTTGCCATGGAGAAGAGGTGACCCAGAGTATGATGTAAATTTTTGGTCCCTAACATAAGGAGATGACAGGACATCAAGTTGAGCACTTGAAGTTGGGTAATAAGTGGCCATTTGATTTCTCACTTTTTTCTCAAAAAGTTGTACTAATACAGAAGCACAATTCCAACAGTAGAACATCAGCATAAATCTTCATATGTCATATGATCAGTTCTTGGACCAGTAAATCAACCTAAGATAAGATAAAGATGAAATTACTTAATAAGTCCAATCTGACAAAGTAAATCAGCTTTTTATGCTATCTCATCACCAATAATATCTTAGTACCCTAATAATTAACCTGGCAAGGAATATCATACATATTTTAGAATCATTTGAGGTCTGATCAACATTAATAATAACATGATATTGAGATAAAAAGTTAAAATTTTGCATTCAACATACAATCCAATAATCATAAGTGATGATACTAAAGAAAGAATCAAACTCTAAACTTTTGAAAAAATACATATGAAAAATTCAAAACCCTTTTTCTCAAATTGTCAGAAAAAATATTACACACTTTAGCTCATAGAAGTGTTAACCAGCTAGATTAAGCTCTTCTAAGATGAAGCAAGTCAACCCAGAATAGAAATTAACCAATATGAACTATGATTGAAGAAATTAGTACATGAAAATCATTATAGAATCACAAAAACAAAGTAAATAATGGGTGGAAAAAAACCAATTAACACTCAAAAAGATGATATTTGAAGTACCTCAAAAGATGTTGTGCCTTAATAAGGGAACAAAAGCATGAAAACCTTATACACTAAAGACAAACTGATCCCAAGAGATTTTGCATAAATCAACACCCAAGAAACCCTTTTCAATCAAAACAATGACACACCCAATTAGAATAATATACTTACAAGTTACAACCAACAAACTATTATATCAACAAAAAAAATACAAAATTTACAAATCAAATAAAATAATGAGTGGCTAAGATAAAGATAGAGATAGAAAGAGAAAGAATAGTTAAGTAATACTACAACCTTCTATTTCTTGAATATTAAAGAAATGGGATTTTTTTAAAAATCTTATCTCACTTTTTTTCATCAATCATATTCCACCATTGGCACGTGTGAGTAAGAAATTTTGCTAGATAGTTCACCAAGAAGCTGTTTTGAGTTTAACCCACAACCAAAGGTGCAAACTTTGAAGGCTTGAAGTTGTTGTTGTTGTTGTTGATGTTGTTGGTGTTGCTATAGTTTGTTGGTAACACACTTTCTCTCTCTATCTCTAACTATATTTGTTTGCTTCAAAGGGGTTTAAGAAGCTAACTACCAGTTGGTAGACCTAAACACTGTCTTAAACCTCATTCAAAAGCATACCCACTTTCTCTCTCTTCACACTATTTTTTTATTAAAAAAATGATTTTTTTACTTTCTCTCTCTTGTTGCAGAGGATGAACAATTGGGTTTTTGAAGAAGATTGAATTGAAGATGATTTTTGTGGCCATTTTTCATTTTGAAATTAAAGTTTTTTTTCTTTTTGGAAAAAGAAAAAGAACCTATAAATTATTATTTTTTTTTTTAAAAAAAAAAAAAAAAAAAAGGAAAAAGGAAAAATCCAATTGTGGGCATTTGTGATAAGAGGGAATAAAATAATTGGAGGGGTTAGCTTTGGGATAGCTGCATAGTGCATACTATTCGTAGGAGTAGGTGACAGTGACAACATCACACGTTTTAACGTATAGAAGCGATTCCTCAGTATATACGTTTTCCATACAATATTTTTTGAAAAATACACATAATTTTATTTATATTAGTTAGTTTCTTGGAATTTAATTTTGTTTGTTTGTTGGGTGTGTATTCATTATTCTATTCATTTTTCCGGCTTGGTTGGTAATTGGGTATCCACAAAAATATTTGCCCCCCTCAATAATTGAATTGTCTTGTTGAACCAATTAAATGCTTCCAATAAAGTATATATAGGGTTTTTGAAATAAAAATCTAGATAAGTTTATCACCTAATATTAATTTTTGTTAAAAATTATTTAGTATTTTTTAAGAAAAAAAATAATTTAGTATTGGAGATTTTGATTGTGGGTGTGAAAAGAAAAGCATTATGATTTGTAAGGAAAAACCAATAATGGAACTCCAAAGTGAAATGAGGAAAAAGTTTTTCATGTAATGAGTGAATCTTGAGAAAAAGAAGATCATCAAACTCAACTTTTTTGGGGGGCCTAGGTGAAAGAGGGGTAAAAAAAGATAAAGGAAAGGGGGTTAGATAAAGTTGGTAGGATGCCAAAAATGGTTTACAACAAAAAGGGTTGGTTCCAATTGGAAAAAGGAAAAAAAAAAAGGAAAGAGAACAAAAAAAGGTTGGTTAATGCTTGTGCATGAATTTGGATTGTTAAAGTTGTGCTTTCCATCACTTGTTGTGAGTTGTGAAGATAGTTGGTTGTACTTGAGAGATCACCCATTGCATTTGACCAAATATGCTACTCATTGGTTCAAGACCAAGAGGTGATAACTTAGATTGTAATTCAAATGTTGTAAAACCTAATTACTAAATTAAAGTTTGTGATTGTCATGAATGATGAGGTGCTTTTTTTTAGATATGTCTTTTATGATATGCAAGTATTCAAGTTGTTTTTTATTTATTTATTTTACTTTTATGTATCCCCAATCTCAATATGTAAAGTCCTTTTAGATATATAGGGAATTTAAACTTTTTTTATCTGCAATTAGCAATCAAGATAGAAAAAGATGCTTTAATTTATTAAAGTGATAATCTAATTTTACCATTGCTTGTTTTTCTTATAATCATAAAACTACACTATAACTCTTGGTTAAATAATATATTAAACACTTTTACCTTTATATATTCAAAGACTGTATGTACTATATATGAAACACATGGGATGTTAATTATTTTCAAATTGTGAATAATATCACTTTTTATAACTTTTACTAATATATTAGTAGTTAGAGGTGTATATTAGAGTTTCCAAAAATTAATTGGGAAAATAACTTGGGATGATAAGTGTAATAACTAATTCAGCATTATCTAGCTCATAACACAAATCTTCAGTCCAAAGCTTTCTATGTAAAAATTGTTGGCAAGTATTTAACTACTTGTATTATCATTCAAGTTTTTTCAAATGTTATACTTCATACGTTCTGTTTTAAATGAAACGTAGGTTCTTAAAAGAGGGACCTATGTGATGAAGAGAGATGTAGAGAGAAGTAAGTACCAACTATAGTAACATTTCATTTATTTTGAAACGATCTAAAATAGTTTGTGTTTAATTTATTTTAAAATGAAGGAAGTAATTCAATTAATCTATTTGTTTCTTTTTTCGCTTTGAATTTTTTCCTCGAGTTTTAGCCATTTTACTTTATTCTAGTTTGACAACTTTATCCTTTTTTCACCCTCCCTTGGTCGCATCATGTGAAAACCCCATTTGCTACTTGCTAGTCTATCACTCTCTCAGAAATTGAAACAAACTCTCATGCAAAGACTCTCTCTTTTTTTACTCTTTACGATATGTTGCTGCAAGAATAGGATAGACGTCAATGGGCCAGAAGTACTAGTATAGTTCAGTAGTAACAAGTTCAAATTTTGCAAAGTTCAGAGTTAAAATGTTGATTAAAAATATATGGAATGTGAAACTCTCTAGAACATATGATAAGGTGAGTTTATTTGGTTGGCAAAAGGGTAGGAAGTTGCACTATTTAAAAAGTTCTACTTCTCATAAAATGGAAGAAGTTACTTTCTGCAGGGCTAGGGGGATTTAGGTAAATCGAACTTTCATGGGAAGTAAAACTTCCCATGAACAACCAAACAATTTTTAACACTTTAGAAATTGAAACTTCAAGGAAAAACAATTCTAATTAGGAAATACTATTTCCTATATTCAACAAAACAACACCTAAGTCCGAAGAAGAAAAGTTTGAAATATTTGAGGAAAAAATGATATGAATATAAGAAATTGTAAGGAATTTAGAGTTGCTAAGATAAGAGTGTGTTTTCTTCTCTTAAGTTTAGCTCATCCAAATTTATCCAGACTTATTGGAGCTGAATTTAAAAAATCTAAAATTCAGTGTAATCGTAAATTGAATTTGGGTAAATTTATATATTGGCCTTGAATTTAACTTAACTAATCTGATTAATACTGAATGAATATTATCTCAGCCTATAAAACATATAATTTTGACTTACTTTTCATATTTAAGTGAAAATAAGGAAGGAAAACATAGCCTAAAGCCCTTGACACACTGAAAATTAAAGGTCAAAGAAGAGTGAAATCAATGGAATAATTAAATGAAGTATACAAAGAGAATCTCACTATTAGTTACTGATTCCTCATACTAGTCCTTCAAGGAGAAATGCTACTACGAGGTTACTTGACAGTAGCGTGTTGCTTGATGTAATTCATATTGTAACTAGGTCAACTACAACAAAAGTTGAGCATTATAAACTTTAAAATTATTTTTATTCCTATTCAATTAATTTTCCTTCTACATATATGGCATGCATTCTAAACGACTAAACCCATGCATTTTGTTGTCATTTGGAAGTTTTCATGAGGAATAATCTTTTTCTAAAAAATTGTTTAAGAAAAGAAGATAGTCAGACCATTCTTTAATTAGGTTTAAATGTAATTATCTCTATAATTTTAATTCTAGTGCCAAATCGATATAGATTAAGCTGTGCAAATTAAGTCAAAGAAAAGAAAGAGCCTCATCACCATTCCTTTATGTTCAAATACTTTTATCTTTATACCCCTTAAAAAAACAGTTTTATCTTAAATAAATTATCAAAATAGACCTTTTATATATCACTTTTTGTGAAAAATAACTTTTTTTCTGGCAATTAAAGAACTTAGATTTTTTATTATTTATTTGAGATGCAGTCTTACCCTATATTCAGGCATTGACCCACCAATTTTGCATTGACCCACTAATTTCCAGGTTTTAATATACCACTTTTTCTATCGATGCTGCATGTATGTGCGTCGTGTTTTACCTTTTCTCACTCTTTTCCCTCCATTTCTCCTCAAAAGAGTGTAAAAACCCGACGCACGTATAGAGCACATGGAGTTTTTAAGTGGATCAATGCCGAAAATGGGGTAACACTGTTTCTCGCGAAATATAACAATATATTAAGATGTTAATAAGTTGCCATAAAAATTATAAAAAGTTATTTCTCGCAAAAAAAGTAATATAAAAGCTCTCTGCTAACAAATTTCCTTTTTATCTTTATCATTTTAATCTTGAACTACAAACTCATATAGTCAGATTAGGCTTTGTTCACTTTTTTGTCCAGTTGAATGAACTTTTGCAATACTTTTAGTTTGTGGCAAACTTCAACATTTGCATGTATTTTATGAGTAAAATTAGCTTAAGAAAGTGTCATAATTCATATTAAATTTCATGACTATATGCTAATTTGGGTAAATTGCTCAGATCATTTGGAAATAGATATAGGAAAATAGATAGATAAGCTAATTTTAAGAAATGAAGTAAATTCATCCTAGCTAATAAAATATATTCTCGCTTTGTTCATATAGATTTCTAATATCATATCAAGGCTTGATATTGAATTATTTTTCTATGTTATATTTAGCCTTTGGAACTCAGCCCTATCCAGTATATACCCAAAAAGAAAAGAAAAAAACTACATTCAAAATTAATGAGTCTAGGTGGCTACTGGCTAACCAAAAATGACAACAAATAAATTCGCTCTCTCTAATCATTTAGTTAGAGCTAGATCTCAGTGTGATACCATGTACCGTGTCATGTGCCGACATCTATAATTACATAGATTGCAAATTAATGTAATGCACTCATACAAGGACAATGATTTTGAAGTAGTACTTACATGCAAAAGAAAACACAAATTTTTTTATTGAAATATCCTACAATTTGCTTTACTTTTCAATAAAGAGCTTAAGTGACTAAGACAAACACTTTGTGTATTCCTAAAGTACAAACACTAACATATATTTTAATAAAAATTATCACTTCTACTGCTATTAAACAGTCCACAACATAAGATGATTATTAGATATCTAAGCAAAGTTGCTTTCATTCTAATAATTTGCATGCTTAGTTGTTTTGATGTTTCGCTTTCGTTTGGATATTCACATGTTAGGAGAGAAAAACAGTTTTAATATTATCACTCCATTATTCTACTACTATTACTTTCTTCATCATAAATTTAGTTGTTACATGGTGTATTTGGCAATATCTTGTGAAGTAGCATTTCGAGGTTTGACCAATTCTAATAAAGGTGAATATTGGTGTTCGGTGAATAGCATTTTGAGGTAACTTTTAATGGTTGAGGTAGTATAGAGTTCGAAGATAGAATATGATATGGTATAATCTTTTATTCTTTCACTAATCTAATGACTAGATTTACCAAGCACTAATTGATTTAAGAACTCTTCTAACAGTTAACCTGGCTAATACAATTAGTTCGCAGTTATAGTTATTAAAACAAGCCAACTAACACGTCAAATAATAGTTACTTTTGTCGATAGTCCCACAATTTTTAGAATGTCCCAATATATTGTCATACTCTATATAGAAATATTTTTCTAAAGGTAAATCTCACACTCACACAAGTATATTTTTCTTTCTATTTTTTTCTCAGTACTTCAACTCAAACTTGTGTTAAAAACATTCGTGACAGCAAGATTGAAATGGAGTCTTTATCTCTAGTCTTGGCCTCTTGGGAATAAGTCTTTACTTCAAACTCTCTCAAGACTCCTACAAGACTTGCTTTATTGTACTTTGTAAAGTGGATGAGTCTTGGCATGAGTTTTGAAAAATTAAGACTTCAAGACTTGTCCAAAGAGGAAATAGATTCAATAAAGTAATGTTAAAGTATTAATATAGAATGAGACTGGATAGAGTATGAGGAATAAATTCTAAAACTGAAATGAGTCTGAAGATTAAAAAAAAAAGGTAAATTTAGTGAAAAACTAATGTAATACAGTTGGAGTTTGAAGTTGAGTTGGAAGAATAAACACACTCACCTATTTGCAACTGTTGTTATATATACCATGGAGGAATAACTTGTAATAGGGAATAAGCCGGCTGACAAAATAAGTATAAGGCCTTGTCATAAGTTCATCAGAAACTTGGGTCATAAAACAAGGAATATAGGAAAATGTTGTACAGATGGACATTTTGTGCTGAATTCCAGGCAGAATGTCCAAGCAATAATCAATGATGATGGATTATTTTAATGTGGGAAGTTAACTAATAAATAAACTAAACAAACATATGGCTGCAATAAGAAGACAGTTTCTTTCAACTGTTGAATAGCAAAAGGGGAATATAATTACAAGGCCGTATAAGATATCAGCAAAGCTTTGTGTAGATGTGGCATACAAGTCGTTGGAATTGGATTCCCTTCAGTTCAATTTATTTAGGGACATATTCGAATAATAAGTCTGCAGGTTTGATTCAGTTGGTTGGTGTCTAATCTATTATTCAAATGTTTATTATGAAGTATTAACCAATATTAGTCATTACCTTTAGGTTGAGTTGGGTCGAACTTTTCACAAATAAAACATGTTATTTCAAAAAAAAAAAATCGTGAAGTAAAAAAAAAAAAAAAAAAGATGTTATTTAATTAGAGGTTAGTTCGAATTTCGGCTAAACAGTCAGGTTTCGTCAATTTTGTCAAGTTTAGCTTTAAGTTGTGATACTCTTATTTGCTCGTTTTGACATCACTTCGACAGTTTTTTTTTAGAAAGGAACATGATGGGGCATGACTAGCCACATCAATGTCAAGGAAATATCAAGTTCATGTTGATCTTTTGGATCAGGTCAAATTTTGACATCTCTACTTGTTGAGATTTACCACTTACTGCCGACCGAGCTTAATGTCTTTCAAGAGTATCGTTCAACATCCACTTGTTTTCATACAACCACATGCATCGAAATTGACCTCCTCCAATCCTACAGGCTACAACAAGATCTCATGTACCATCATATAAGTCACACCTCCTTCAAATCTAGTTATATTATTTGTAGAGCCATGACTTCATCCAAGAAGAAAGAAGTAGCCTAAATAGGTGCAAGCTTTAGTAAACTCACCTTGAGATATCCTCAAATATTTTTAATATCTTGATGTGGCCGAAACTTCTTTTTAATCAAACCATTCCAACAAACTACCCTATTATTTTTATACCAATCTAACAATTCCATCCACATACTCCAAACAATATCTAGACGTATATGTCGAGCTTACAATTGTTATGCATCCGAATTTTAGGTTATACAGATGCAACAAAAGCCATATTTTTAACATACGTGGCGACGACATTTGAACTAGTAAACGTCCATCATAAATTAAGTAGCCGTCTAGAAGGAACCTTAATCAACCAATTTTAAGGCATTTTGAATAGTAATAGGCTAATAGCAGAAAACATGTGATTTTAAAATATAACAAGACACTTTGGACATTACTTCTAATACAGACAATCCGAAGAAGTCTATTTATCAATTTTAAATTTATTTATCTATTTAATATGTGGTGGTTAGAAGCCAACAAACAAAAATCGACACGTAATCATCATTTGCACCCAACCTTAGCTAGTTTGACAAATCTTCTTTTCCAATCATAAAGTATTTGTTTACCAATTGGCAATTAATTAATAAAGTTGAATTTTTAATAAATACATAAAAACTTTGCATTGTAGCTTATTCATGTTCCATGCAGCCTCCCACCTCCCCAACCCCCCAAAATTAATTAAGAAAAAGATATAAACTTTTTGTGGGGCAATAATAAATTAAATCAATTACGCTGAAGAAACCAATCTCACAATATAATATATATTATGTAGAGATGTTAATATATTGTTGATGTTACACCAAACTATATAAGATTAAATGTTATATTGTCTTTAAGTTTAAGTTATTCTGTTTAGACTAAAGTATACACTATCTAGATATATCAATAAACTGTATAATTATTACATTGAAATACTACCTCCGTTTCAAATTAATTTACACACTTCACTTTGAGGGAGAATCAACGAGAAAATGCAAAAGTATGAGAGATAAACTAAAAAGGTGGAGAGAGAAACTAAAAAGTGGGTTAAAGTATTAAAAAATGGATGACATGGGTGGAAAAAGAAGAGAAAGTAGATGTGAGTGTGACATATTACCAAAAATAGAAAAAATAACAGTGTCTAGATTAAAAAGAAACGGAGGTAGTATAATGTTTGGTACGTGATTTTATTCAAATCTTACAAATAATGAGCGGTTGATTGAAACAAACAAGTTATCGGTTAGAAATTGAAATGACATAACTCAGAAGTCAGTACACAGATGACAATTTAGCAAACTTTAAGTTTTAAAATTTAGAAGAAAAAAGGCATAACTAATTTTTATTCTCTTAAAGTCTAAGTTTATCGTTAGTTATGATTTTGATGAGTTCTGTCGGTAAAAATTTTTTTTTTTTTTTTTTTTTTTTTTTTTTTTTTTTTTTTTTTTTTTTTTTTTTTTTTTTTTTTTTTTTTTTTTTTTTTTTTTATTTTTTTTTTTTTTTTTTTTTTTTTTTTTGATTTTAAATTTTTAGTAGTTTTTTATTTTTTTTTTTTTTTTTTTTTTTTTTATAAATTAATTTTTTTTGGTTGTTTTTTTGTTTATAATAAATGGAATAAAAAAAAAAGGGGGATTTTTTTGAGTACTCACTTAAATGACTAGCATGTCATACTTCTAATTATTATTCTCCCTCTTTCACATTAGTCTTAATAATCGTATTCTTGGCACAAGAAACAAGGAAAAATAAAAAGAAAAAGTTGACTCATGAGATAGGAGAAAGAAGACAGGAAAAACAATCGCCACGATGTAAAGATTAACCATGTTGTGAAGCATTCATATTTAGTGTTTGGGCCCATTTCATGGACCGGCTCATTTCATGAACCGGCCCATATATGGTGAAGTTACTAAAATACCCCTACCTCTAGGGAACATAATCATCCACCAGCTGGAGCTGACTAAAATGCCCTCATTTATTAGAGGTCTCATCCTCTATAAATAGGGGTTGTCTCATCAGACAAAGGTATTGAATTCTAACCTACAAAAACCAGAGCATCTCTCTCTACATTTACTCACTCTCTCTCTCTCTCTACCTCAATCTCAACTGACTTGAGCGTCGGAGGGTCTTTCCCGGGAACACCCCCGGGCCAGTTTTTCATTGTATTTTGCAGGATTGTCGAAGACCTCTTCCTCGGCTCTTCATACCTTCTCGGGATTTCAAGACTCTCAACACTACACTCACCTTTGACAGTTTCTGGGCAGAAACAGTTTGGCGCCGTCTGTGGGGATGCTACATCTCAAAGTCACATACCGAGAGCAACATGGCACCCGATTGAGGAAAGACAAGAGCTTCTCACACGGGTCGAAGAGCTCCCATCCCGTCGTTATACCACACCTAGTGTGGAACCAACTCATTAGGAAGATGAGGGATCTACCTCTCGGGATGAGCAGAACAGCCTCAACCCTTGGAACTAATATCCCCCAAATCGACCTCAATTAGTCACTACGACTAACCCAGAGAGGATAGTCGATCAGCTCAACTAGACATTCAACGAAGTATTCTAGAGCTCCTAGCCAACATGCCGCAACTCAACCAAGGGTCTCATCTTCAAGCCCAATTAACTCCTCTCAAAGTAGAATGGAGGAAGCTCGGAAAGAAAAGAACCGAGAGGACATTCTGCAGCAACAAGTCGGCGTAAGATGAAACAGAGCATATGCCAAGTTGTCAACAATCATGAAGCAAGTCGAGAAGGATCTCGCAAATAGTACTCGCGCATCACAAACCATTGAAGAAAGTGTGAAGGGACCCCTCTCGGATCCAACAAGCACAAAGAAGGAACCATGCAACTCGGGCCCTCAACAGGTTCTCGAGACTCTTTCATGGTATCATCACGAACTTTCTAGCATTCGACACTTCAATAGTGGGTGGCGGCAAGAGAAGAAATTTGTAAGCCTGTCGGCGCACAATTCAGGGAAGTGAAAGGAAAGGCTCCCTCCCGGAGTCCACCAACAATAATCGCAATGGGAACAATCACCCTCGGTAATGAGAGGATTGCCCAACCAGACTTAGTAAAAAATGGCTAAATATCGTTTATTGTGACCTACTCGGCATCCGAGTAGCGTTGTTCCGGCGAGAAAGACCTCCTCGGGAAGCAGAAGGCTCGTTAGCCTCCCGAGTCGAGAACTTCCCTAATGGCACCCCCTCGGTCATGAGAGGAGTGCCCCCAACTAGCTTAGCCAAAAAAATGGCTAAGTATTGCTTATTAGGACCCACTCGGCATCCGAGTAGCGTCATTCCGACAAAAGAAACCTCCTCGGGAAACACGGGGCTCATTAGCCTCCCGAGTCGAGAACTACTCCAACGGTACCTCCTCGGTCATGAGGAGTGCCCCAACGAACTTAACCAAAAAATGGCTAAGTATCGCTTATTGGTACCTACTCGACATTCGAGTGGCGTCATTCGGACACGAGAGACCTCCTCGGGAAGCACGAGGCTCATTAGCCTCCCGAGTCGAGAACACCTCCAAAGGCACCTCCTCGGGAAGCACCGGGCTCATTAGCCTCCCCGAGTCGAGCACCTCTGGAAAACAGTGACCCTCTCGGTCTAACTAGAGGGATCAACACATAAGTACATCCTACATATCCAACTCGTGATTATCATGGAGGGCTCATTAGCACCCGAGTTGGTGCATCACCCTTCTCGGCCTTGTCAGGGGGCTAAGCACTTAGCCTAAATTTGGCTAAGTATCTCAACACCCAACTCGGGATTACCATGGAGGACTTATTAGCCCCCGAGTTGGTGCATCACCCTT
Source organism: Beta corolliflora (assembly GCA_947648045.1). Taxonomy (NCBI): domain Eukaryota; kingdom Viridiplantae; phylum Streptophyta; class Magnoliopsida; order Caryophyllales; family Amaranthaceae; genus Beta; species Beta corolliflora. The sequence goes on along the minus strand of CANSZD010003015.1, from coordinate 472,522 downwards.
CTCGGCCTCGCCAGGGAGCTCAAAACTTAGCCTAAATTTGGCTAAGTATCTCAACACCCAACTCGGGATTACCATGGAGGGCTTATTAGCCCCCGAGTTGGTGCATCACCCTTCTCGGCCTCGCCAGGGAGCTCAGCACTTAGCGAAAAATTGGCTAAGTACCTCGACGCCCGACTCGGAATCATAATAGGCGGCTCATTAGTCCCTTGAGTCGGGAGAGTATGTAATCCTCTCAGTCTCACCAGGGAGCTCATAACTTAGCAAAAATTAGCTAAGTATTCTCCATACATCCAACTCGGGATTATAGGTGGCTCATTAACTTTCTGAGCCCCCACATTCATCACTCTAGGTCTTGACCACTCGGGAACTCACTATTCCCAGCTCGAGGAAGCGAGAAGACCGACTTGGGAAAAATAACTCGGTCCCCCTCCTAGCCAATCCGTTGCCTAACTTGGCTCAGTAGCCACACATGTATACCCCTCCGGAAATATGGGGCTCCTTCTCCCTAACTCGGGAGACTTGAGGGCCAACTCGGAGAATCGAGTCGGTCTAATTCAGTCACCTACCAAGATCAAATGGACATCATTGTGTCCACTACTCGGGAAATTTGGGGATTCCCCCAACTCGGGGATTGAGTATCCTCCCAACTCGGGAATTTTATCGCGGTTCCCCCATGAGGCTCACCTAAGTCGGCCTCGGAAGACATAACATTTGGGGCCCCCGCACATCAGGGCACCTAGAAACACCTAGAAGCAAGACGCAATCTCGAGCCCTCCCTCCCTCCCGGGACCGACATGGTACTCCGGACCAGGAGTCTCTCTCAGGTTCCGCTGGACGACCGCTTCGGGAAGGAACGAGGTTGCCCTATCCGTTCATCCAGCGTGGGGCTAATTGCTTGAAGCCATCAGCTGGTCCAATAAATACACTCGACGAAGGTATGATGGAGTTCGTCAGCCCTCCGAGTCAAGAACTTCTCCAATGACATCCCCTCGGTCATGGAGGAGTGCCCCGACCGACTTAGCGAAAAAATGGCTAAGCATCATTTACGATTACTCGGCATCCGAGTGGAGTGGTCCCAACAAATGAACCTCCTCGACCTAGCATGGGGCTCATTAGCCCCCCGAGTCGAGCACATCTCTCGCGGTACCTCCTCGGCCATGCCAGGAGTACCCTATCACTTAGCGAAAGTAGCTAAGTGCAAACAAATGAACCTCCTCGGCCTAGCATGGGGCTCATTAGCCCCCCGAGTCGAGCACATCTCTCGCGATACCTCCTCGGCCATGCCAGGAGTACCCTATCACTTAGCGAAAGTAGCTAAGTGCAAACAAATGAACCTCCTCGGTCATAAGAGGATCGTCCTAGTAACTTAGTCGAAAAATGGCTAAGTATTGACAATTGGACCTACTCGGCATCCGAGTAGCGTCGTGAGACCTCCTCGGGAAACATGGAGCTCATTAGCCCCCCCGAGTCGAGAAACTCATTCATTGGCGCCTCATCGATCATAAGAGAAGCATCCTAGTAACTTAGCCGGAAAACGGCTAAGTATCAACAATTGGACCTACTCGGGATCCGAGTAGCGTCGTGAGACCTCCTCGGGAAACATGGGGCTCATTAGCCCCCCCGAGTCGAGAAACTCATTCATTGGCGCCTCATCGGTCATAAGAGGAGCGTCCTAGTAACTTAGCCGGGAAACGGCTAAGTATCAACAATTGGACCTACTCGGGATCCGAGTAGCGTCGTGAGACCTCCTCGGGAAACATGGGGCTCATTAGCCCCCCCGAATCGAGAAATTCGTTCATTTGCACCTCCTCCGTCATAAGAGGAGCGTCCTACTAACTTAGCCGGAAAACGACTAAGTATCAACAATTGGACCTACTCGGGATCCGAGTAGCATCGTGAGACCTCCTCGGGAAACATGGGGCTCATTAGCCCCCCGAATCGAGAAACTCGTTCATTTGCACCTCCTCGGTCATAAGAGGAGCGTCCTACTAACTTAGCCGGAAAACGGCCAAGTATCAACAATTTGGACCTACTCGGGATCCGAGTAGCGTCGTGAGCCCTCCTCGAGAACATGGGACTCACTACCCCCCCCCGAGTCGAGAATTTCTTCATAAGCACCTTCTCGGTCATAAGAGAAGCATCCTAGTAACTTAGCCGAAATCGGCTAAGTATAGTTTATTGGCACCTGACTGGACTCGGGAAATGAGTGCCTCGTCTAGGAACCAAATCGAGCAAAAGGCCCCTGGCATGACTCCATCGGCCATTAAAGGAAAAATATGTTATGTGGTGCATAGCGGACGACGACCCACAATTCGGGCAAGGACCCCCACGGGGCTTACCCTCTCGGTCTATGAACTCATCGCCATCTCATGGACTCGGGAATCAACCCTTGGTCGGGAATTTTTAAGTCTCGGCTCGGGAATCATCACTCGGTCTGTCGCACCGAGTACACAAGGAGTGTGCCAGACGCACTCGGGCAGTATATGCTGGACGCACTCGGGAGCGCCTGGTGCTAGCCCCCTCGTCCCGCACGCTATGTTGTTTGGGATTTCTTAGCCTTAACTCGGGAGCTACCCCGACTCGGCTCACGAGAAGCCCCTCGGCGACCATCTTAGTCAAGTAACCCCCCATGGGAGTGACCAACTCCAGGTGACCTTGATCAGGGAGGCCCTCTCGATTTCGAAGTCCCCTCGGGTCGGGGATGACTCCCTCGGTCCATATCAGACACACCTCGGTCGACACAATAGGGAAGGTGTCGGGACTCCCTTGCTTGAAGCTTGCTGCACGCACGCAGGACTCGGTCGACATAATACAGCCCCGAGCCCAAGCACAGGTGTTGGGATACTTCCTGGCGCTACAAGCACTCTGCTATACTCGGGATCCAGCCCCCAGTCAAGCTGCGCCTAGCGCACACCGTGCGTCGGGCTCGATGCCCCGCTTGTAGCGTGCTGTGCCTGCGCCTGGCGCACAAGTCGGGAAGCGCACCCCTCGACTCGGGGTAAGTAGCAAGTTCATTGAAAAATCATAGGATTTTCTCTCAAAACAAATTAGTTTTTAACCCGTGTAATGCACAAGAGATTTTTTCCCATAAAATACTAAAGTTATTTTTCTAAAACTATGTAGTTACATTGTTTACTATCTTAGGAATTGGGATTAGCTCAAGTGTTGAACTTTTCCATCTTCCTAGCAAAGTCTAGGGTTCAATTTCTAACCCAAGCATTTACTTGGGATTTAGAGATGAGGGGGGAAATGTCTGACTTGTAATGGGCCTTTAGACCCTATACGAAGGCAGCCCAAAGGATTAAAAAAAAACATTATTTACTATCTATATTATTATCTAAAGCAAAATCCTAAATCCTATGTGGCAAGCTCATATTCACCAAGCAAATGTAGAGCACAACCAAATCAAAGCTATCACATAGAGTGTCCACGTGTATTTGTGATTTAGTGCATCCGAAAATTTTAAGTTTTAGGAGTTATTTGTGTAAATTATGGAATAAATATGGCAAGTTATATCATGATCCCCAATCCCCATTTAAATTTGACCGAAAATCATTCACTCCCATATTGGCTACATTTCAGATTTCTATATTAATTCAAATATGGTAATGAAATTAATTTATCAATCATGCATGATTTATGTTAATTGCCATAGTTGCTTTCTATATTCAAGACCTCTAAGGTAGTGTAACAACAGCATGCACCAAAACAGAAGCTGCGAGATCGCAAGTGACGGACGTAGGATAAGGGTTGACCAAGATTATGGCAATCTTTTTTTTTTTGAAATCCAAGATTTTGGCAATCTTTGATACTCTTATTGTAAATAATTATGTAGATATATTCTAGGTATTATTTTTCCTTGATTCTAGCCTTTGATTCTCCTTAATTATAGTCCATAATTATAACTTCTACTAGGCACTAGCCGTGTAATGCTACTGTAATTCTTATATATACTTGGTATCATCAATGAATACACTTTTCTCTCTTCTCATTCACTATATACTGAAATCTACGGATGCAATTTCAGCCATTTCCTCACCACCTCTAGATGAAACTTCACTTTCACCAGAAATTTGGACTCTTCTAACACTGTTAAGTAACAGTTCTTATAATGCACTGAGAATAAAGGCCTCTGATTTTTTACTCATTAGATTCTTCATGAATGTTAAGATTTTTTTTCCAGACATAGTCGACGATACCATGAAAGAAGATAATTCCGTTGGTTTTGTTCTATATTCAAGACCTCTAAAGGTAGAGTTCTAACAGTTTTTGCAATGAACAGAGAAGAGGACAGTGATCCTTACTATTTACACAATGTCGGTTCTATGCTAGATTGCTCAAGGCCATTTCTTGATGTACTATGTGTACCTATATAAAAAAAAATTCAGTGAAATTACATTTCTATGTATATCTAATGGTTGTTATTGATGAAAGAATATGTCCTTAGACATCCCGGCAATTACTAAATATAAAAGGAATTATTATAGAGATAATTAATTACGTTAGTTTAGTATTCACATTTACTTGCTAGAGAATAAATGTTGGTTAGTAGAACAATATTGATTGTACCTACAACTAAGTTAACCTAATCCTATGAGGTCACACATTGTAGTAACTAATTGAAGGAAACCGGCCAATAGGAGAAATTAGGGTTAGGTTAGGTCTCTCTCTTAATTTATTCTCCTACTATTATAAAAGGTTATAATAGGAGAGAGGAATAGAACGTTCAATTTTGTCAGTAACTTTCAAACTGAAAAGACAGAGAAAAACCCTATTGTTTCCTTTTGGAAAATCCGGCCACCCTCCCTAAAAAGCAAGAGAGTGAAATCTGTTCATCCTCTTCCGTTCTAGTAAACGTGGGAATTCAATTGGTGCTCGTGGACTAAGTAGAGGGACATCAATTGCTGTTCTTTGATCTCTAGCACTTGCAATCCGGTGGAATTCACGCTACAAAGGTTGTACATTCTTTTCCTTATAATATGATTCATATTTGTGTTATGCATGCGATCTTGTGATAGATGTTAGGAAATTTATTTCCTGAAATTCCGCTATATGCATCTATATGTTCCTACAGTGGTATCAGTTTTTGCCTCTTGCATAAGATTTTATGATCATGTTCTTGTGCTATCTTGATTATTTTCATTCAATTAAGGGAGGGATTTATTTATGGATTAATTTGCATAATTAATATGGTGATATTAATTAATTGGAAATTGTTGAAAATTGGTTTTAAATTATAACTACGCTCAAACTTTTCGGCATCTTTACTGTTGAACAATTTTATAGTTAGATTTATGTTTAATGGAGATTAAAGCATAAAATCTAAATAACAACATTAAAATTTAGATTTTAATTCGTTAAATAAAATCAATCTAGATGCCATACATGAACTGAATTTTAGAAGAAACAAAACTGTTGTTTTTCCTTTTAAAATTTCAGATTTTTCATGTTAAATTTTGAATTCTTGTTAGATATTCACGTTTAATAAAGATTATTCATCAAAGATCTACACAACCGAACTTAAAAATCTGTTTTAGTTTTGTTGTTGAATTCGAAATTATTTGCCCAAATCAAAGGAACCCTAAGTTTGCACATAAAAATTCAGATTGAGATATGTAATTGTTACATAATTTGAGAGGACTTTAACCCCAATTTTGAACAAAATGAGCACAATTAAAATTCAGTTTTAATTCATGTAATTGTTGCATAAATTAAACAAAGGATTTTCGGCAACCATGGCTGGGTGGCGCATCTCACCGGTGCTGCCACGGTGGTCCGCGTCGGCGTTGTGGGCAGGTAGAAGGAGGGTTCTACGGTGGCTGGGCTTCGGCCTTCGCTTGCTCCGGTAGCGGGCGTGTGGTAGATTGCTGCCAGTCACGACCGGGTCTGGGCAGCCTTGTGCTGCGCATCTGGCCGGTCGGCGGAAGTCGGTTCTAAACTTCAGGGAGGAAGGCCGATACTTTCGGCTGGTTTGTGGTGGTTTTTGTTTTGTTGGCCGTACTTTTAGGGAAGGCGTGGGTTTTTTTTTTTTTCAATTTGTTTTGCTTGGATTATCTCACTTTGTTACTGCTTTTTTACAGCAGTTTTAAACTTTTTTTTTTTTTTTAAAAAAAAAATTTCCTAATTTTTTGGTTGAGCATAATTATAATTCCAATAATGCAAATTAATAATTAATTTGATTAATTCCATATTTAAGTCCTAATTGAATGAAAATAATAGAAAGTTATTCTTTTAGTTATTTTTTAAGTTTAACTAAGTAGCATGTTTACTTTTAATTGTTAACTTGTAAATATCATGTTTTATTTGCTTATTAATTGTTAATGAGTAAATATTTTGTATTTATTTTAATTATGATATTATAAATGCATGATGCTTAATATAATATGTTTGATATTATGTTTTGCAGGTTGTGACTAGTATGGCCCAAAACTAAGATAGAAAATACTATCTGTGCATCGTTAAATTTTATGTAAATTAAATACGATCTGCGTATCGTTTGTATTTTTGTAATTTAAATTTTAGTTATTTAAATTATAAATTATATGTAATCAAGAATGAAGTTCCATGAAGAATCAAGGATGGAGATCCATGAAGATTCAAGGAGGAATTCATGAAGATTAGTTTTCCTAGGTTTAGGGGCCATACTAGGATCACTTTTAATTATGCTTATATTTAATTATGCGTTTAACATGTTTAAATGCTTGTTTAAGTTTATATGTGTGGTTATTTATGTTATGTGTTCACTTTTAATTAACCAACATAGTAAACTTAGGTCCCCAACATGTAATATTGAGTTTAATTGATTTTCCAAACAACACCTATAACGCCTTAGATAGTGAGTAATAGGTTCTGCCAAAGCAGGGTGTTGCTCATTTTATCCGGGGATAGTAGAGTAGGTTTTTTTTGAAACTTACATGTTAATGTTTGGTTTAACTCAACAAAATCATCAAAAGACAAAGTTTTGGGTTTTGAAGCTAAGAGATAGGAGTAAACAAGGAGTTGTTAACCTGTCTACCAAGAATTATAATTAGTTATAATTAGTAAAGTGTTTACTTACCTCAACTACTATAAATTGAAGGCAGGGCCAAAGTTCGTTTGATTGTAGTGGGAGGGGATCTTGGTGTTTCTTTATTCAATAGGGGACTCTTATTTTGAATAAAGGGTAGTAGTTAATTAAACTTGTTTAATTGCTGCTTTCTTGATAAACATTGATTGAATCTTGCTTTATTATTCTTTTGTTGTAGTTATCATGTCCGGGTTCAAACAACAACAACCACCCCGAGCTTTTAATTTGCGATATTTACTCGAAAAGGACAAACTAACCGCTCATAACTTCCTAGAATGGGAAATGGGCGTGAGAATCGTTCTCGTAGTCGAAGGAAGGGAAAGTGTTCTTGATAATCCTCTTCCCGAGCCCCTCGCTAGACACCGCTTACTCCAATGAAAGGAGAGCAAGACAAACCATTGAGGCAAATTCCGTGCAAGTAACATGTTTGATGCTTGCTTGCATGGAACCGAAATTTCAAAAACGTTTTGATGGTCCGGACGCCTATTCCATCCTCCAACAACCGAAAACTATGTTTCGAAGAACGCGAGGCCGGAGAGCTTTGAAGCTCATTGTAAGTTCTTGGAGTGCAAGTTGGGAAAAGGAAAACTTGTTGGTACGCATGTGTTCAATATGATTGGACACTTTCGGATCATGGAAAAATTGGGCTTCCCTTATCCCCCGTAACTAGCAACCGATATTGTGATCAAATCCTAACCCTGAAAATTTTCAAAACTTTCGCTGAACTTTTACATGCAAAGAGGGGAGGCTACCTTACAAGAGCTGCATGGTATGCTTACTCAGTGAAAGGAGCTTGCTTAGTGAACCCGAACATAGGGATGTTCTAATGGTTAGGAAAGGCAAGCAATTCAAGAAAAAGGGGGCACCTCTAAAGAAGAACAAGGGCAAGGTTGTTGCCACCGATGATACTTCTAAGCCAAAGGCCACTCCTAAGGCAAAAGTACCAAAGACTACATGAGTGCTTCCACCGCCATAAGATTGGCCACTTGGAAGAGGAACTGCCCCAAGTATCTGGAGGATCAGAAGAGTGGTGCTTCAACTTCAGGTATTTATGTTATAGAGATTAACTTATCCAGGTTGCAGTTTTTATAGTACAAAGCAAAGACTAGATTATTTATCTAGAAAAATGAAATTTATCCTCAATTGAGGAGAGAGAATGTAGTAGTTTATCCTATGCCTTCATCTTCTTTTCTTTAAAGCATCAACAAATCTATTATCGGTGTGCGGAAGGGAAGCCAAAGAGAAATGTGAGCAACTGGAGACGAAGTGGTTGCATGATTGAGTCCCAATAGTGTTAATTGTAATTTTAATTTATCTGATCCTCAAAGTAAAGCAATGGGTAGAGCAAAGACTTTCTAAATCAACTTTTTTTTATAAATGGTTAGTCACATTTTGCACCATAACTAGGCTTAAAAAATCAAAATCTGATTTTTGGAATATGATGTTATATGACTATACTCAATATTGTTTATTTGCAAAACTTGCAGCTACGGTTTAAGCAAATTTATCACGACGCTTTTAAAAAAAAAACGTGAACAGACGAAAATCATAATTGTACAACGTACATGTCATAAGCCCATTCTAATTTTAATCAAAACAATATCGTAACATCTAAATCACAAGTTATTAGTTTTGAAATTTAGATAGAATTGTTCTCATGGAGTTCTCAAAGTATAAAAACATTGACTATAGTTAATGATATTGATGGTAATATGTAAAAAGTATTTCATATTGCCAATTCAAAAGTATTGAACTAAATTTTCAAATATCAAGTCCAATTTACGAAAATCACAGTTGTACAACGTACGGGTCATAAGCCGCTTTAATTATTCTTAATACAAGATCATAAAATATAAATCACAAGCTATTAGTTTTCAAATTTTGATAGAGTTGTTCTCATAGAGTTCTCAAGTCCAAAAGCATTGACTATAGTCAATGACATTGATGGTAATATTTCCTTCTCTACAATGTCCATTCACTTTTATTTCAAGGTCCAGAATTTGAAGATTTTAATATAATTTTATCTTAATACTCCGTATGTGTTAAAAATATCGTATAAGATATGCCTAAATCCATTAAATTTGTTAATGATATATTACAAAAAATTGATGATCAAATGTGTGCATTCAAGACTCTGAATAAGCAAAGATAACAACATTAAAGAATAGAGTGCGTCACTTTTTCTTTAAATAAGTAAATAATCATGAATTCAACCATTGATTTTCTGTAGCTAACAACTCATGCTTTAGAAAACCTGTATATGGTTAATAGCAAATTAAAATTTACTTTAACAAACTTTTATGTATATATATTTATTTCTTATATTCTTAACTTTTATAGATCAATGGGTTAAATATTTAAACCCTGATTTTAGAGGAAATAACATAAAATAATCTTAAATTTATAAAACAATAAATTTCCTGTGCAATTTGCACGGGTCAAAAATTAAAAGCATGGCTAGGGCAAAGGGGCTGACCAAATATGGTGCAACGATGGTGCAAGAAGGGAAGAGAGATGATGAATGGGACTGTCAAAAGTGGGAGCGAAAGTGGGTGTATGGTTAGTGTCAGTGGTTGTGCGAATTGTAATTTAATTTAGACTCTAAAGGAAGCAGTAGACATAGCAAGGGCTATTTCAATCAACTCTTTTTTTAAAAAAAAAGGTGCGACACGTGATCCGCCATGACATTAACTACATTAGTCACTGGCCACACGGGTTAGAAGTCTGTTTTAAAATATTCTAAATACATGATTATAATATTTTAAATCACAATTAATATTCATCACCATGATTTTAGGAGAAGCTTCTTAAAATCTTCCATTCATAAAACAAAAAACTTGCAGCCCAAACCAAGGAAAACAGAGAGAATTGTCATCTTTGATTGCATCTTATTGGAGAAAATAAAGATAAAATTTAGGGGTGGTCATGAGAGAGGAGAGTGATAATGGTTTTGCAGAGTATGAGATGGAGAGAGCGAGTGTGGTTGTTGAACTTCAATTGCCAAATAATAATGTTAACACTTAGAATTAGATCAAATCATCGTACTCAAAACTATTGCTCGGGCCTCAGTGTACAAATCGTAATTTGCAAGTGTACAAATGAAAATTCCAAGTTTATATATAGGAGTAATAAAATAATGTGGGTAATGGGTAGTGATTGTACACTCAAATCTATTACTCCTATTATTATTTGGGTAATGGGGTAATGGGAGTAACGGGTAATGGGAGTAATGGGTAATCTCAATCGTACTTAAATCGCAATTCGCAAGTGTATAATAGGAGTAATTCGCAAATGTATAATAGGAGTAACTCGCAAGTGTATCGTACTCAATTAGATGCATACATTTTTTATAGAATGTACAAAGGGAGATGTTGTATATGAAATTGCAAGTGTTAGTACATAAAAATCCATCATCTTACATAACTAAGTAGCTTGCTTTTGGATTCGTGCAAAATGAACGGGAAAGTTTTATTTTATCAATATGAAGTAGTATGTGTTAAAATTCCAATTTATATGATGGTAAGTACTAAGTGTAGCTCAATTAGTATTACTAATATTAAGTTGTATGGGTCAAAAATACTAAGTCGTGATTTTACTTATTATAACATTTTTTTAACAAAATAAATTATGACTTAATATTTGACACCCACAACTTAACATGAGTAACATGTAATCTATGATATAACTATTTCATATAAATACTTTTCGATAAGTTTAAGATTTTAAAATATAAAAAAATTTCATACAAGTACTTTACGGGAAATTTCATTAATAAAACGCCATACTGCATCTACAACAATACTAACCCTTATATGAAAGATAATCTAAAACATCAATCTGAATGTTTTAAGCCAAACTACGAATATAGATGCTTCGTGAACGCTGTCGTCATATGGTAATATTCCATATAGTTCTTTTTCGAGAAGAGAAGGGGAGCAGGGGAGGGAGTAAGTGCGATGTGCGAACCAAGCAAAGGGTGAGTCAAAACTGAGCAACTGGGAAAGGAGATTCACGAAAAATAAAAGGATAAAATCATTTAAAAGAACGAATTAAGTGCAATATAGTTTTTTTGACCCGTTAAATAGGTTTCTTATCTTTAAAAAAAAATAGGTTTCTTTAAGTCATTGGATCAATTTTTGAAGACATGTCCCATAATTTGGAATATTTCTAAAATAATTCATAGTGGGAATTACTAAAAGTAGACGATCATAATTTCGATTATTGTGGTCAATTTCCCTACAATATTTTATTTTTTTAATTGCCAAACCATAATAATTCGAATATAGTTGAAATTAGAATCATACGCATGTTTTGTAATTGCTTCAGATTTTGTTTAATATGTCTTTGTGTATTTTTTAAAAGTAAATATAGGTTACTATGACATCATAATTTAAATAAAGTTTTTAATACATAATAATTATTATTAGCATTAAATATATTATGATCTTGAGTGATTTTAAGGTAATTTTTAAAAATATATGTAAGTATTTTTTTCCGTTTCTTTTTTTCTTCCTATTCTAATTGTGCGTATTTTCCACTACACTTCTTTGACCTTAAATATCTTTCATTACCTATTAATTAAAAATTATAACAATTGAATTTTAATAGAGTATTCAATGAGAAGAATCAAACAAGATCCTACATAACCAATGTTATTAGTACCAGGGTCCTACTTTGGACCGTAGAATCATAAGATCCGGATCGGGATTTTAACAACAATGTACATGACTATATTTTTCAAAATCTTTTTTTTTTAAAAAAGGTTGATAACGTGTTCCACCATAATATCAACAACATTAGTCACTAAAAACACGGGAGTGATTTTCCAGCTTTTTGAGCATAATAATACATGACTATAAAAAAATTTAAATCACGAGCTAATATCACACCACATTTTTTAAGAGAAACATCTTAAAATCTAAAATTTATAAAACAAAAAATAATCAATGTGATAATGAATTATGGATTTAAAATTTACAAGTGCAACTCACGGGTTGGAAGCCATAAGTCACAAGTCATACTTATTCAACTCACGGGTTGTAAGCCAATTTCACCATAATCAATGCGATCAATACTAATTATTACAAATAAGCCAGAAGTCATAATTGTAACACTCACGGGTCGTAAGCCAATTTCAAATTATTCTGAATTAATTTCATGATATTGTACGATAATTTAATTTTACATTTTTTACTCTTTCAACTTTATATGCATGCATTCTAATAATAATGCATTTAATAGATTTGGAACAGAAAAAACTACTTAATAAATTAAAAATTTACGTGCATTATGCACGAGGGACCCGTTTTCAGCCATGGTCAATTTTATGTTGCCTTTTCCAGAGTGACGAGCAAAAATGGTATGAAATTCCTTCCGTTTGATAAAGAACACAGTGTGCGTACAAGTACAACAAATGCAGTTTACAAGGAAGTATTTGAAAACGTATAAATTGATTTGAAAATTACATGTGTAATTATTGTTCTTTAACCAATCTTACTTTATGATTTTATAATTTTGTGTAATACTGGAAGTTAAGTGATTGTTATTGTGTGACTTCTAAAATATACTCCATAATAAAGCTAGTCTTAAGATACATAATAAAATATAAAGAGAAGATTCACCTTTTATGGAAAAGATTCAAAGAATACAATAAGCCTTTTTTTTTTAATTGATAAGATGAATAACCTCTGGATTGCCCTTGTACAGGTCCCGATCCAGAGGCCAAGCACTTGGAAGGAGGGAAAGGGGAATCATCCCATAAGTGCCCCTCACTTGGTGGAATTCAAATCCTTAACCTCGGGGCCTCGGGTGGAATATCCACTGCCGAAATGCAGCCTTCGTCAGAAATTTATTTTTACTAAAAATGATGCATAGGGATCAAAATTTAGGGATAAATACAAGCCTCAAAATAAATAAAGATTGAAAAACACAAAAAGGGGATACGTGGCGCAGAAAAAATGCTATAAAAATAAAAAATAGTTCACTTAGGTTACATACTTAAGCACGTCATCGTAATTATTTGAACTATTCATTACTATTTTCCGACTAGAGACTTTCTTTTTTTTGTCGCCATCTTGAGACTTAAAAACTCACAAAATGGGCCTACTTAGACTCTTCCCACAAGCTCAAAAGGCATAAACTCTTGCATAGAAAATTCCAATGAGTTAGGAATTAGAATGTACCTCTAACAGTCTCAAAGAATATGAAAAACAAACACGACTAACAGTATCCTTAACAGTATGTGCATAAGCTGCATAAAAAAAAACAATGTGTGCATAAGCCAAACCAGACTAGTACTGAAAATCACTGTTTAAAAAGAAATTCTTAGGAAGCACAAGCTCAACCCTTTATCTTAATATTACAGATTTAGAGATGATCCTAAAGTGGACGGAGTCATAGTCGATAAGGTTAGACCGTTTAGGCTCGAGGTATCAAACTAGGTCACATTTCAAACCAAAAGGTTAGATTAAATCCAATCAGGGTATCAAATTGGGTCACATTTTAAACCAAAAGGTTAGATTAAATCCAAGAAAAATTGAGCCAAGCAAAGGGAGATCAAGCTCAGCAAAGATAAGTAGAAGGATATTTGGGTCGAGCAACATCCCAAAGTGGCATATTACAACACTAAAAATTTGGCTCTAGAACATAGATTATCTTCCCAATTTGGCTTATGCACCTCCAAAAATCTAGTTCTCTATAAATTGCCCTTTGTTCGGCAAAATAATACTACCAAAACCTTTGAACACACATCCAATAAAAAGGCCAACTGGCAAACACTAACAAACAACTTTCAGGCCCGAACCTCTAGCTATGGGATGCTCTACAGATATTTTAAGTTCCGCTATGAAGAATGAAGATCCAATCATACAAGTATGTACAATTTGATGGTAATGAAAGAAACCAATACTTTCGACATATAGGGAGAAAAAACTAGGTGTATTGGTTATTAAGAGAGACGTTGCACACTTGCCCTTGAGCACGTTCTGGAAAGAATGCTAGAAGCTAGGTTCACACTTCACAATCATATAATAACATAACCCCTGTACGAAATTAGAGTTCTAGCTATGTGATCAAGTTAAAAAAGTTATTACGACGAGTGACCAAGTCGATGTATTAAAGTTTCGAATGTTTTCTTCACCTTAATAAATAAATTTCGGGCGATCGCGCCAAATCAAGTAAAAAACATAAGGTGAAATTAGTGTCCAATCAAGTTTAATAAGGTCTAAAAAGTATTGGTTTAGGTAAAGAGAAGAGAGATCCACCAGCTAAACATGCCGAATGTTTTTATTTTGGTCTATACTAGTACAGCAAGAGGAGACAAAGACACAAGAGTTAGCACATTGCATCAAATACAGATTGTATCAAATATGCTTATTATCAATCTCATTGTTACATCACTCGAGTGAAAAGCTAAGGAAATGGCTAGCAACGAATATAATTTTGTACTTAAGATGTAATTTGCAGCTCGCGCAAACATTCCAACATTGTGGAAACAACCTTAAATAGGAACATTAGTCGTACAAATTGGCTCCAGTTGCTTGACTTATCTTCTCATCACATATTCAAACAAGGGCCCACTAGACAAAATGCAACCAGGAAAACTGCACAATAAATGGCTCTAATTGCTTAACTGCTCTTCAAGATATCAAATTATATGAAACCACCAATCAGTACGCAAAATATCTTTTCTAATCCCTTAGAATGAATCAGCCTTCAATTTTATAGTCCTATTTCATGGTCCCTACTACATTGTCTTAACTGTTTAAGTACTAATAACGTAAGAGACTAATTCCAAGAATTACTGTTTTCATTTATGCCATGATTTATGATGCCGTGGAATGTCTAAGACTCGAGGCCGGACCACTTACAGGTAAAGCTAAGATGACGAGATAAATGCTGATTTACCATGCGCTGGCATAACGCTGATATCTTCGAGTGACATATTACCTGCATAACCTTTGCACCAACCAAGATTTGGATTCATCAGCAGCAAAATCTTCACGGCAATTGATCAAACTTTTCCCCAAAAGAGAACTCATATTCAACATCCAAGTCCAAAGGGTTGATTTTCAAAGCCTCTTTAATGAGCTTAGACCAGAAGCAAAATATTGATTTGTAATCCTGAAAATAGCAATCTCCAAGAACTTGTATGTGCAGAAAAGTACCTGCATATTCCAAACTTTTGCCTACTTTTAGATTCAGATCGTAACTTCTTTTAGATTCAGGTCTTACTCATCAGCTTATCATGCTACAAGAAATTATTAGACTAAATGAATGTAATAAGACAAAACTTTTGAACAACCCCCCCCCCCCACAAAAAAAAAGAGAGAGAGAGAGAGAACAGAAACAAGATGTCAATGAGTTACAGGATCATACGCAAACAAGAAATAAACCTGCATTAAACCAAAAGAACTGATCATTCAAGACTCACGTGGCCATACATTCCTAGTAGAAAAAGAAAAAAGATTCCCTCAATAAGTGAACCATATTTGTTCCTTAATTCAATTTATCAATAGTATTAAAGGTCCACTCCTTTTTGAGGATTTATTTACACTTGTTCCACTCCCCCTTGAGTATGACTTTTGACCATGGAATTAAAACTCTCCCGTTCCGTTACGTAACCGGCCGTTCATAACGGATTTTGGATTTCTTGGTTCGCGAAATCCCGTTACGAACGCCATAATTAAAATCACATACTTCCCGCCGCGTTGTCCGGTTCCGTAACGCGAACTCTACGGTTAGAACGCTTTTATCCCCATTACATCCGTTCTTTTCAAAGATTGGCCAAAAATATTTTATGATTTAATTATATAGGTAATGAAACATGATATTCTGATAGATTTGAATATATTATGTTGTAATAATGCTTCATAAACTAAAACAAAGAAATAAGGTTAGAACATATTAATGTGAATTTTTTAAAAAAATTCACGCCGCGTCGGCCGCGAAACGTTTTATTTCCCCGTTACAAGCCGTTCCTGCGACCGCGTTTTTTTTCCCCTGCTATTGACAGTCTTTTTCATAACAAAATCAACTGTTCTATTATTTTATTAAACAGAAAATTTGGAAACTGAAAAGGCCAACATGTCAGCAAACTACATAAGCCACGAAATTTGTTGAAGTAAGATTAAGCTCAAATGGCTCAGCGAACCCAGAATTTATCATTATAGTAAATGGCAAACAGAGATCCTCAACTCCAAAAGTTACGACTACAGTTCTTGGTGCATCATCCTGTAGAAGTCTAACATGCCCAAACCAACGTACCCGACTTTCTCTTATTTTATTCGCAACTTCAATCTTCTTCTGAATCTCTCCATTCTAAATTCTATGTCGTAACGTGTTCCCACACATTTACCTCAACATACGCATCTACCCCTATCGTCCTAATATGTTCCTTCTTAAAGAGAGCCAGATACTCCAACCATTATAATCCTGGTGTGAGAAATGTCTTATTGAATTTTCCTGTTAACCTCAGAAGTACACTACGCTCGCACTGTATCTCAGTTTTGGCCTCTCTATATGAGTCACCCTCACTGTATCCTATGAGCCACTTCATTGTCAATATCTCCATTCCTTTGTAAAATCAATCTAAGGTACTTAAAGCACTCATTTATGGGTCAACTCCTTAACATTCGACCTTATGACATCCTTACTTGACTCCCTCTCATTACCAAAATTGCACTCCATGGATAAGGTTTGCTCCATTGATCCAAATTAGCATTATCCCCATCTATAGCCTTGACCTCATGCCTAGCCCACCAATACAATATCACCTGCAAACAACATACAGTTCTACACCACAATATCTTACCCTGGAGAAGCCATGTAAGTTCGTCTAATATTGGCGTGAAGAGGAAATGACTTAATGCATATGTAGTCCTATTGTAGTAGGAAAATCTACCATCACTCCTCCACAAAGACTGAAATTAATTTTCGTGTGTCAATAAACATCCTCAACTAAGTCATTATGTTTAAATGGCATACCTTCCTTAGACATTGCCCACCAAAGCATGTCTCTCGGTACCTTATCAGAAGAATTTTCCAAGTCAATAAAAAAACATGTGCAGATCCTTCTTCCTTGCTCTATAATATTCCATCATGTGATTCATAAGATGTATGGCCTCTATGTTAAATCGTTCCCAAATAAACCCAAATTAGTTCTTCGAAATGCTTGTATATTTCCTCAATCTATGCGCCATCACTCTCTTTCACAAACGGTATGACTCATAAGCTCTAAGATAGGGAATGGTATAATAGGTTTTAACTTCTAAGAGAATATGTGGAGACAAGAGACATGATTGGCTAACCAACTCAGTGAAGCTCCTTCTCAAATTATTATTCTATAGCTTCTGTATACACACCAAAAATACTTACCGTGACTACAAAATCAACCAAGGCCCAAAGCTACCATTGAGATAGGAAGAACAAAAAATACATCCTAGCTCACAAATCAAGATATTGCAGAAGCAGACCTGAACCTGAATTCCTCCATGCTGAACAGCAGCCTAACTAACAATTTCACTTTCTAATAAGGGGTCTGCATAACTTCATCTGGGGGCATAATGGTGGGATAGGCAGCCAGTCCATACAAGTCTATCCAAACAACTTTCAACAAACCACAACAAGGTAAGTCCCTACTCCCTAGTGCTCAAATTCTCAAACACCAAATAGTACTATAATGATAATAATAAAGAATGTAAAAGTTAGACTACAAAAACATTAAAAAATGTGAAAGCTATAACACAAGAACTAAACTCATACCTCTGTAAACCTCCAAGGATCTGAATTGACAAACAAACAAAAAGGTCCTTGTTACTCCTGTACCTAGCATTAGCAATACCTCAGCAAGTTAACATACAAGCAAATGGGTAGAAAGGGCAGCCTATACTCTAACGATTAATACAAAATACTAATAAAAATACCATGATTTGCAACCATTTCACTCCTCCCCCACTAGCTGCTTCCCAAATTTTTTTATTGCAAGTGAATACACTTCCTTTCTTTTCCTTGATGTTCCTTCAGCAACCAACTTGACAGCCTGCATCAATCCCATAGACAATGGCCAACAATAAGCAATTGACGCACATGGGTCTTAACATTGCAATACCAACACAAAGACATGCCTTCACACTATACATGCAGGCTGCAACAAATGCAAACATTAAACAGGAGAAGAATCATCAAACAATTAAAAGCTCGATAAAATGAGATTGTCTAAGGTTAATTAGTAGAATTACGGTTGGCTTAATAACATTATAGGGTACGAATGTTGAGCTTTACATCTTTGATAAAGAGAGATTAAATTCATTGATTTTCTTCCTCAAAACAACAATAATTTGACAACACTCAACAAGCATTTGAAGACGAGAGCTTAGCAGGAGGCGCTAAAACGTAAGCTGATAAGCACATATCTAAGAACTGCAAAAGGCTAGAAAAAAAACAGCCACGCACTTCCATTAATATAAGTTCAAAATACACAAGAATACCCAACAATAAAACGACGACAACAACGACAACAAAGCCTTATTCCCAAAATGATTTGGGGTTGGCTAACATAAACCGTCATAAGAAATTGTTTATGTGACAAATGAAACAATAAACATAAAGGAATAAGTTAGAAAGAGTAAACAAAGAAACATGAGAAAGTGAAAGTAAGGGAAGTAAGAGGAGTTCGGAATGTAGAGGTGTGAGTTAAGACAAAATCCCAAAATCACCAAGTAAACCAACATCAACCAAATTTCAAAAAAAAGGAAGGAATCATCCAGAATAGCAGTCTGGAATATGTTATTACAGAATGGGGGATTTATTAGTCATTTCAGAAAGCACTTGACCTCTTAAAATGGAGAAGAATAACATGTTAGCAAATTTATCCTGATTGATGCAACTTAACAGAATGGGGGCCAATTGATTTTCTTTTAACAGAAAACAAATATTAAGGTCACATAGATTATTAAAGAAAAATGGAGCGGTTAATTTTTACTATTCATGATTTTTTGGCACCAAATGGAAAGTGCAAAAGTAGGTGTTACCATGTAGATTATCCCTGTATATATATAAGCAAATAGAGATTTGCACTTATAAGCAATAAGCTGATCTATTGTCGTCTGACATAAGAGAATGGAACCAGGGTGATCTAGTGGACAAGCATTGCATATAGAAGACCAGAGAATATTGCCTTTATGAACATGTGAGGCACTAACCTTTAAATTAAAAATGGAGGCCAACCAAAATGACTTGATGAACATACAATAATTCTTTGTAAAAAGAAAAGCCACTTATATAAAGTGAAGGCCAGAATATCAACAACTTCTATGGCTGATTGGCATGTTCAGCCAATATTTGGCAGAATAAACTTAAAATGAATAGTCTTAAGACGTGTCAAGACATTCTTCGGAAAGTATTATCACATGTCAGCTATGTGGCTGTTCCCTGAACATCTTGGACGCAGAAAAGGACTTTCTGAATGCATATTACTAACAGGCATCGAGCATTTCACAGGAAGTACACATCCAATAGAAGTGAAAGGAAAGGAATGAAAAACCCCATTACCATAGACAGACTGTGCCCACTGGTTATGAGCTCCTTCAGTTCATCCTCAATTTGAGAATCCGGCGGAGCTTCATCAATGCATTCAGCCTTTCCCTCTATAAGAAGTGTCATTTCTCCCCTCGGTTTCCGAGATACAAATGCCGCCTTAGCTTCTTGCAAGGTGCCATGCCAAAACTGCAAGGCCCATGACTGTCAGAGACCTAATGAAGAAAAGCCGAAAGACTTATTGAAGAAAGACCAGAAGCCAACCTTATTATTAGTACGAAGATATAAAGAAAAAAAAAATTCAGAAAAATGTATAGAGAATCAGATCATAAGATTGTAAAAAAGAACATTTAGCTAAGGTCAAACCACAAACACCTCCCCATCTACTTTAAAGCTTCCCACAAAGCGATCAAGCCCTCAATAGAAGCATACCTCTTCATGGATTTTGGTCATCTCTCGAGCTATGACACATCTCCTGCAACATTACGAAATATACTATCAGAGTCAAACGTCATTATTGCCTCTTCTTCTCTCACTGTTTTTTTTGGGGGGAGGGGGAAGAGATTGGATTGCAAAATACATAGTAGTAGTACTACGAAGACAGGAGAGGAAGAGATTGGGTTGCACGATACTCTGTACTATGAACACATAAAGGAGGACATGCAACTCATAAGCCCCTTCCAAAAAGCAATAACTTGCTGCCAATAAAAGCATATGTCAGGCAACAATCCCATAATGAAAATCAAATTACTAGATTATTACACATAGCAAATCAGCTAAGTGCCTAAGCAAGAACCCAATGCTCATGTTAGGGAAATCTGTATTGGCGGGAATCTTTGAGATACTTCCAATTAAAGATAGATATGCATTGAAGAGCATAAAGGAAGATAAGGTCAAATCACAGAAGTAGACAGTAGGCCAAACGCGATTGGGCAATCATAATCTTTATATGCATAACATAGACCTCCAAGAACAAGTATTGTGACGAAAACAATTGACACCAAAGCTGCCAAATCTTTTTACCTTAAAAACAACTTAGAGTGCAGAACAACATGGCTATGTAATCTCCAATAATTCTACCGAGAACACATATACCTTGAGTCACCAAAAATTAAAGAAGTTTCTTCAAGAAACTGGAGTAGCTTGTGTGGAGGAACAAAGAAAATCTGCGTGGCACCCTGATTGACACAAAGCAAGAGCCTTTCTCTCCTAGACCCAGCATGTTTTGGAAGAAATCCAACTAGAACAACAAAAGAAATATAGGATTAAGACACCGCCCAACTACATATTTCCAAAGAGATATATAAGCCTAATATATTAGTATGCAAATTACCAAAGGTGAAGTCGTCAGTTGGCAAACCCGAGGCAGAAAGAGCAGCAATCACAGCTGAAGGTCCAGGGATGGGAACTACAATTATTTTTTTCGTCAACACACAACTTCACCTGTAGACAAGTTGCATGTATTACGGTCTTTGATAAGTCCTATGTGACATTTATCACGACTTGATCCATGCTACTGACTTAACTATACGTTAAGCAGAGTCTTATTTCAGAACTGGTAGCAGGTGATACTTGTGAGTAAGGAGAAATTAAGTCGGGGGGAAGAGAAATGCATAAACAGTAAGCTGTTAAACAACAAACTAACTGTATAAGTAACATCATGAACATTTATACCAACCAGTAGCCATCCCAAAATTAGGGGGACAATAAATTTAGTAACCCCCCCACCCCTCGGCCAAAAAAAAGGGTAAACAGTTGGATGTCATTCCTAACCAGCATTAGGAAAAAGTAGGGTGAACTCATAAAAGAAGTTTAGCACGGATCAACCGACCAATTCTGTTCCAGGATCACTAATGCCAGGCATCCCAGCATCGCTAATCAGAGCGACAATTTCACCCTGCTGTAACCGTTTCAAAACTGTTCTTCCTCTCTCATACTCGTTAAACTTGTGATAGCTCATCTAGAAACATAAATAAGCTCCAATCAGAATGAAATTTGACAAGCTATGCCCAGCAAACCAAAATAACATTTGCAATACACATACAAGGGGCGTTTTAATTCCGTAATAATGAAGCAACTTTCCTGAATGTCTAGTGTCCTCAGAAAGTATCACATCAGCCGATTTCAATACCCGCAAAGCACTGGAACCAAAACAACAAGGATCAAACATCCAAAAAGCAAGAAAAAACTTAGTCATAACTCATAAAACACACATGGACATGACACATTGCAAAACATACTATTTCTAATCGTAGTGTCAATCAATTCAACACAAAGCGAATGATAGAACATTATCAACACAAACAAATGTAAAGCGTCGAAATCGAAACCTAATGCAAAGGAGTAAAAAAAATCATACAAAAGAACAAATGTGATGTTTCAACAAACAAGTTTGATCAACAAAATGTTGCACTTGAAAGAATAATAATCATCAAAACAAGTCTAAGAAGTCGAAGCCGAAAACGCATACCGCAATGTAATATCTTCAAGATTACCAATTGGCGTCCCTACTAAATACAGCCCTGGCTTCAAATTCCCCTGATTTTACAAAAAGTAATGCTACATCAATACACACTCTATGCTATAAAATATAATCAAAAAAAGAAAGGATTAAAAATCATATTGTATAATTAATGATAATTCAGGAATAAGAGATATAAACCCTAGAAATATTAAACCCTAGAAATATTGCATTTTTTTTTCTATTTGAGCAAATTCAAAGAAGTAATAAACATAATAGAAAGACAGCAAAATTATAATTGACCGATTTGAAGTAATAGGTCAAAGGAGAGAGAAAAAGAAAGACCTGTTTAGGAGGTACTGGAAGGATGACGTCGTCGCATGGTGTATCAGCGTCGGAGGAGGAGATATGAGAGTAGGAGCAGAGTGTAATAGGAGGATCTGTTTCTGTTAATAAGTTGTTACAACAAACTTATTAGCGGGAAAATCAGTTTAACTGATTTTCTATAAATACCCTTTGTAAATCAGGAATAGAAATTATTCAGAAAATAAAACACAATTCTATCTTTCTCTTCTCTATTCTTCTTATTTCTCTTATTTCTCTCTGAAATATCAAGGATAGTTTGAGTTGCTCAAACTCTTGGTTATAAGTTCATAGTAGCTAACAAAGCTATTCTACAAGCTCTTTGTTACATTGGTATATCGAGCCAAGCTGTTGCTATAGAGCTCAAATCGCCATTTCTGTTCAAACATTTGCACTCCAAGTGTTTGATAAATTGCACCACTCATATTCCTGGGTTAAATTCCGCTATACGAAGAAAAACTGGCTCCTGCAGTAACGAGGAGGGTAGAAGCAATGGAGGAAAGGTTGAAATTGTTGGAGCAACAATTGGAATTACGATCTCGAAGAGTTTGGAATTTCAAGAAACGATGATGAAAATGATGTCAGATTTGGGTGACAAATTGAAAGAAACTGAAGGTTCTAGGCACTCAGAATCACCTAGACAAAATCTTGACAATGGGTATACTCCTACCAGAATACATGGGTATGTACCTAAACTTGAGTTTCCCAAGTTTGATGGATCAAATGTTAGGATGTGGGTTAAAAAATGTAACAAATACTTTGCATTATGCAAGATTTCGAGGAGCAAAAAGTAGATTTAGCATGTTTGAATGTAGTAGATAAGGCGAAAAATTGGGTTTCTAGTTACTTAGCTGTGAGGAAAAATGTTGATTGGACTGAATTTGTCGTTGATTTGACTACAAGATTCAGGGATGAAGTGGGTATTAATGTAGTGGAAAAGTTTAATAAGCTTGAACAGAAGGGATCTTTAGAATCCTATATTGATGAATTTGAAAACATAAGATCTTTGATGTTACAACAAAGCCATTTTCTCCCAGAACCTTATTTGTTGGATAGTTTCATTGGAGGATTGAAACCTACATTAAAGCCATTTGTGAGGGCCTTTAAACCTACCACTATTGCTAGTCTTTGTGGAGTATGCTAGATTACGGGAGGATAATCTAGAGGCAAAGAAGGGCATCTTATAGACCTTCTCATACAATAAATAAACCACCCCTTTTGCCAACACCAAATAAATTCCAAAAACCAAACCCATCTTTTTCCTCAAGGCCTCAAATTAATCTCTCACCTGCTGAAAGAAAAGAAAGACAAATGAAGGGATTGTGTTATTTTTGTGCTGAACCTTATGAAAGAGGTCACAAGTGCCAACTTAAGCAATCTCAATTGTTCTTGGTGGAGATTCCTAGCTGTGAAGATCAAGATGGAGTTGATGATGTAGAAGTTGTGGAGTTTGAAGCTGAGACAGTAGACCCACAAATCTCAGTACATGCTTTATCTGGCAATCACAATTTTCAGACCATGAGAGTCTTTGGAATGTGTGGTAAACAACCACTACAGATCTTGATTGACTCGGGATCCACTCATAATTTCCTAGACATGGGTATGGCAAAGTTGTTAGGATTGAAGTTAGATTCTATTTCACCTCAAGCAATCACAAGCGAGATGGTAATCATCCGGCTTGTCGACCGCCTTGCAAAGGTTTCTCTTGGACCATGCAAAATCTATCTTTCACTTCGAGATGTTTTGCTTATTCCTCTTGGGAGTCGTGACATGGTATTGGGCATCCAAAGGGCTTAGTCATTTGGGTGTAGTTAAGTGGGATTTTGGCAAGTTATTGATGGAGTTTGATTATGGGGGTCAACCTGTGAAATTGAAGGGGGTTCTCCCTAAGCAAGTTAAAGCTATTGGGCATAATGCTAAAGATGCCATGGCCAATTCCATCCAGCTGTATTTTTTGCAGTTACTTCCTTCTGTTCAGACAGAATCAGGTATTCCTCTTTTTAGTTGTTCACTTCATGAGCAATCAGCTCCTGACCAGGGGAATATTACCCAATTACTTCATAAATATGCAGCCATATTCAATGAGCCTATTGTTTTACCCCCTGCTAGGCCCTTACATGACCATAGAATTCCTTTGGAATTTGGCGCTAATCCTGTCAATATAAGACCTTATAGATATCCTTTGAAACAAAGAGATATCATTGAAAAACTTGTACAAGGAATGTTGAACCGAGGGAATTATCGAGATAGCAATAGTCCTTTTGCTTCTCCTGTGGTATTGGTGGGAAAGAAAGATGGATCTTGGAGGATGTGTGTTGATTATAGGGATTTAAACAAAAAAACTGTCAAGGATAAATTTCCTATTCCAGTAGTGGATGAGCTTATTGATGAACTAGCTGGGGCTACAGTTTTTAGCAAAATTGACCTAAGAGCAGGCTATCATCAGTTGAGAGTTCATAAGGAGGATGTTTATAAAACAGCTTTTAAAACTCATCATGGTCATTATGAGTTTTTAGTTATGCCTTTTGGCTTAACAAATGCCCCTGCATCTTTTCAGAGTTGGATGAATCACATTTTTAAATCTCTTCTTAGAAAATGTGTTTTGGTGTTCTTTGACGATATTTTAGTGTATAGTTCCACTATAGATACACACATTCAACATCTTGAACAAGTCTTCATTTTAATGCAACAACATACTTTGTTTGCTAAGAAAAGTAAATGTTCATTTGCTATGGACAAGGTAGAATATCTAGGTCATTTTATTTCTGGAAAAGGGGTTGAAACTGATCCCCAAAAAGTGGCAGCAATAATGAAATGGCCTATTCCGAAAACTGTTAAAGAACTTAGAAGCTTCTTGGGGTTAGCAGGTTACTATAGAAAATTTGTAAGAAATTATGCTTGGGTGAGTAAGCCTTTACATCGCCTTTTGAAGAAAGGTGAATTTCAATGGACTCGTAGCCGCTTCCGATGCTTTTGAGACACTTAAGCAAGCTTTAAGCACCACTCCAGTATTGGCTCTTCCAGACTTTTCCTTGCCATTTGAAATTGAAACTGATGCATCCAATACTGGTATTGGAGCTGTGCTGATGCAACAAGGTCATCCATTAGCTTTCTTGAGCAGGGCTTTAGGACCTAGGTGGCAGAAATTATCTGTCTATGAAAAAGAATTGTTGGCTGTAGTTACAGCAGTGCAGAAGTGGGAGCAATATCTCTCAGGGCAGAAGTTTGTAATTAGGACAGACCAAAAGAGTCTCAAATGGTTGTTACAACGAGAAGATCTCAACTCCATTTCAACAATTTTGGTTGTCTAAGCTCATGGGCTTTGATTACATCATTCATTATAAGAGTGGAAGTGACAATGTGGTTGCTGATGCATTGTCAAGGGTTTCTGGTTCAGAAATTCTTTGTTTGGCTTTGTCTGTTTTGAATTCAAATTTGAGTGATCTCATTAAAGCTAGCTACGCTTTAGATGACAATATTCGAACTTAGTTGCACAATTGCAACAGGGAACTCGCTTAACTCGGTTTACTTTCATTGATGGCCTCTTAAGGAAGAAGCACAAGTTGGTTATAGGTCCTGATGATTCTCTTAAACAAAGAGATTTTGACTTGGCTACATACTTCAGCTCAGGGTGGGCATTCTGGTAGGGATGCAACTTTACAGAGAGTCAAGTCTCTCTTTTATTGGAGAGGCATGACAAAATTTGTCACTCATTTTGTCAGGCATTGCTTGGTGTGTCAAGCTAACAAGCATGAGAGTGTAGCTTCACCGGATTATTACAACCACTTCCTATTCCTAAGGAAGTGTGGGTTGACATTTCCATGGATTTTATCTCGAGGCTTACCTAAGTCACAAGGGAAGGAGGTAATTCTGGTGGTGGTAGATAGACTTAGCAAGTATGGTCATTTTATGGCTCTCAAGCATCCTTATACTGCCATGGAAGTTGCTCAAGTTTATCTAGATTCAGTCTTCAGATTGCATGGCTGGCCACAATCAATTGTTAGTGATAGAGACCCTGTGTTCATCAGTCAATTTTGGCAGGCCTTATTTACTATTCAAGGCACAAGCTTGCTATTATCTTCAGCTTACCATCCACAAACAGATGGTCAAACTGAAGTAGTTAATAAATGTCTTGAGAATTTTCTGAGATGTATGTGCTGTGAAAATCCTAAGGAGTGGTCTATGTGGTTACCATTGGCTGAATGGTGGTACAATACTAATTACCACACTTCTATTCAAGCTACTCCCTATGAGATAGTATACAGCCAACCTCCTCCTGTGTACCTACCCTATTTACCCGGGGAAACAAAGGTAGCAAAGTGGTAGATAGGTCATTACAGAAAAGAGATGCTATGATCAAGCTTTTGCAATTTCATTTGCAAAGAGCTCAGAATAGACAAAAGGTGCAGGCAGACAAAAGAAGATCAGAAAGAAGCTTTATGGTAGGGACATGGGTTTGGTTGAAGCTTCATCCTTACAAGCAAAAGACTTTAAGAAATGTATCTAATGAGAAGTTGTCTGCTAAGTATGCGGGGCCATTTCAGATACTGCAAGCCATAGGAAAGGTTGCTTATAAGCTCAACTTGCCTGACAATGTTGCAGTTCACCCAGTGTTCCATGTCTCTCAATTAAAAGCATTCCAAGGTGCGCTCCCAGCAGTTTCACATATTCCATCTTGGTTTCATGGGCAATCTGATTCTATAACTTTGCAACCATTGGCTATATTGGATAGGAGAGTTATTAAACATCAAAATACAGCACAAGTGCAGTACCTTATTCAGTGGGAAGGCATGCGCATTGAGGAAGCAACCTGGGAAAATGCTGAAATTTTTGAGCAACAATTTCCCAATTTTGTGATTTCTTAGATGATGTTGTTAGTTTCATTTTTAAACAGGAGTTTTGTTGAAGCAAACTTGTGGGCAAGTTTGTTGTTAAGCAGGGAGGAATGTAATAGGAGGATCTGTTTCTGTTAATAAGTTGTTACAACAAACTTATTAGCGGGAAAATCGCCTTAACCGATTTTCTATAAATACCCTTTGTAAATCGGGAATAGAAATTATTCGAAAATAAAACACAATTCTATCTTTCTCTTCTCTATTCTTCTTATTTCTCTTATTTCTCTCTGAAATATCAAGGATAGTTTGAGTTGCTCAAACTCTTGGTTATAAGTTCATAGTAGCTAACAGTAGCTATTCTAAGCTACTGTTACACAGAGCGAAACGACGGCGTATTTGTGGTGATGAAAGTAAGGGAAAGAGGAGATTGAAGTGGAGAGAGAGTGGGAGAAGTGACTGCGCCACCGATAAAACGGCGTCGTAGTTGCAGAAATCGTAATCCATGGTAGAAAGCGTGTCACTCCCACCATTTTCAAACTGCATTCATTCAAGTATCATTATCGTTATCAAGTTCGTTACTCGTCCCGGATACGAATTCACTTCGAGATTATTATCACACGCACTCCGATGAAAAGAAAGGATTTACCACTTACCACGTTTCGGCATTACCACCTTTTGTTTTTTTTTTATTTTAAACTTTAATATCTTAAGTTATCCGATATGAATTTTCAGGCTAAGAAAACCCCACTTGACGATTAAGGCCTTGTTGAATTCAACTGAAACTGATAAGCCCCTCTCTCTTTTTCTCTCTCTCAAACCCTAGCCTCCCCTACCCCTCCTTCATCAATTAGGGGCTGCCATGGATGAAATCATTCATGGTAAGCCCCTTTTCCCCTTTTATTTTCAATTTTTAGTTTATTTTCTTGTTTTGTTTAATAAATTAGTCTCTCTTTATGAGATTTTCTCAATCCCTGTTATGGGGTTTTTAGTTTCTGTTTTGGAAATCTCTTTCTCCCCTATTGGAGTTGTGAGTATGGTTCTTTTATTTTTAGGTATGAGAAATTATTCTCATTGGTTGAAGTTCGAGACTCAACAGAAAGGTATTGGAATCTCGGATGCGGTCAACCTGACTCGATCAAGAATGTTCTTCCCAAACTATATCAGAATGATAGACTTCCTCATCAATAGCTGCTTGATTCAGTAAATACGAGGGGGCTGCGATGTATTGCTCGATCTGGTTCATTGTAGTTTCTTCGAAGACGAATTTGATTTAGTCTTGTTTAATTGTATCTTGTTTTTCTTTAATACCTATTGTAGATGTCGTTTGGCCTTCAATTAATGAAATTTCTCTTTCAAAAAAAAAAGATTAAATTGAAACTGTAAGTTCGCAACTAGTCGAATTGAACTGAACTTCCATTAATTCAGTCCAAAAGAATAATATTTAATTCCCATCTTCGACTAGTTCTATCTCAAAATACAAAATTCTTAATTAATTTAGGACTTATACTTGCATGGATAAACTCACCCCATATAAATCGACAATATTACATGAGTGGACAAACCCTCCACGTGCCTCTAGGCTCTAAGTCACCCCAAAACTAGACAATATGGCCTATTGGCCACCTCTAACCATGATCATTCATTTCAAGAGTCGTTTTTAATTTATGATAGAAAAAAGCTCTACTTGGTGGATCAATTAAGAAATATTGAAATGGCTTGTGAAGTTATCAATAATTTAGTGGGATAACATATAACTATGATTTTTTATGACTAATTTCTCATTAACCCTTGAAATATTTAGTTATCTCATATTATTATTTTACAAATAAATACTTCCCCCGTTTTAAATTAAATGCAACAATTTGGATGTCACATTCTCCTAGGCAAAGTTTCTTAAGGTGAGATTAAGAAAAGGTGAGGGCATGTGATTATGTTTAAGTGGAGAGAGAAAGCTAGCCATCACGACCACAGTCATTACTTAACACCACCACTCAAACTGCCATCACCACCTACCACGACCACCACTCCTGCTGCCATCACCACCACCACAACAACTCTACTACCACGACCACCACTCCTACTGCCATTACCACCACCTTCTTACTGCCCCCACCACCACCTAACCACCACTACAACCACATCCAACCACCACCACATTCAAAAGTACCGCCATAAACTTGAAGGCGAGAGAAAGATATCGAAGAGAGAGAGATGCAAGAGAGAAACATATCGAGAAGAGAGAGAAATCGAGGAGAGAGAACGAAGGAAGATGGAGGAGAGAGAAAGACGACAGATCGACGAGAAAGGAAATCGAAGGTGGAGTAGAAAGGTGGGAGATCTGGTTGAGGTGGTTTATGGAGTGGTAGGGTGGTTTCGGCAGCAGTAGAGGAGAGCGAAGGTGTCGGCGGTTTTGGGCTGGAGTGAAGGTGACGGCGGTGGAGCGAAGGTGGTATTGGTTGGAACGAAGTTGTCGGTGGTGGAGCAAAGTTGTCGGTGGTTTTGGGCTGGTGGGGGAGGATATCGAACAGAGATGATGATGGTGGTGGTGGGTGGCGGAGAACGGACACCGGCGAGAATGGTGATGATGATGGTGGTGGGGGAGGAGAGACAAATGGTGATGGAGGATGGAGGAGAGAGAAAGACGGCAGGAGGATGGAGTCATGGAGAAAATGGAGATGGGAGCATGGAGGAGAGAGAAATGGTGGTGGGTGGTGGAGTGAAGGTGGTATTGAAGAGAGAGAGGGTTGATGTTTAGGTAGATTAATTTTGATTAGGTTTGTAATTAATTTGATTTGGGTAGTATAATATGTTTTAAGTTTTTTAATAAGGACATTTTGGTAATTTCAAGGGTAAAAATCATACCAAAAATAGAAAGAAGGAAATTGTTGCATTTAATTTAAAACTGCCAAAAATAGAAACTGTTGCATTTAATTTGGAACAGAGGAAGTATATTATCTTTTCTCCAAAAAAAAAAACAATAGACTATGGGTTTGTTTAGTTAACATAAGAAAATATAGTATACTAATAGATAGAAGTAATTAGAGCACTAACATCAATATAGCTCTCCAACATTACTCTCCAACCCATTTTTAACTTTATCTCTCCTCAAGATCACGCCTTTAAAAATTGCTAACAATGGTATGACTCTCCAATAAGCTCTCCAATTTATTATTATCCTTAATTTCTATTTATTTTAATATTTTCAATGATATGTGTCATCATATTATGCCAAGAGCATGCTCTCTCAATGCTCTTGGGGGAGAGCATTTCTCCAAAATCTCTCCGTTGAGAGCGAATGGAGAGCACCTGAAGAATACCAATGTCGGGATAGAGTTGGCTCCCCATTTTCTCTCTCCTTGGAGAGCTCCTTGAAAAGTTACTTGGAGAGCACCAATATTAGTCCTCTTAGAAATTTCGGCTGACGGTTGACTAAAATAAGTTTAATGAATCAGGAAGAAAAGTTTTTTTTTTGTATATAAAAACACCAAAGACTATAGAAGAGCGCCACTTGTCTATCAGAGTCATTGCTTTTAAACACTAACTCACTAAGGTATAGATTACAATGCAGAATTGCGAATCACATCTGCACCAAACATTACCAAGTGAAAATTTTCATTATGGACCTTTCTCATACTTGTATATCAGGAGCCATTTTAAGGGTGCATGGGGAAGACATCATTACCAGCTTATAGTAACAAAACAACATCAGAAAGCATTTAACAGCCAGCTACCTTTCTCATACTTACGAATCAGGAGCCATTGCTTTACATCTGACATTTCGACCTCGTGGAGGTAATCTGCGTTATGCCCCAAGCTAACAAGAGGGTATCTGAATACATTCAATTTCTTTAATTTGGAAGGGGGGGAGGAGAGTTGGGGATAGCATCTCCTTCCATTTCCACTTAAATATCTCCGGGATATTGGAAGATATTTTAACCTAAAAGTCAATTCTAAGGTGTTTGAAGATCTGATACAGCCTATACTCATACATTACACTTTATCATCATGAAACCACCATCTTGTTTCCTTAGGAGATCTTCCATTCTTACAGTTCTTCACATAACGATCGTTGTCTGCAGGACGTTGCTGTAAACAGTAACAAAACCATTTCAGTTGTCCTTGTTATAGATTATAAGGGAAATCCTGAGTTCCAATGCCAACTGCTAGGACTCAGGGGGTTAAACAAAAGGAAGGTAACTATTCAAACCTTTGAGGGAGAGCTCGACAACATTGAGAGGATACTAATACAGACAGAGCTGACTGTCATTGCCGGGGACCAAGAATCGTATAAAATATCTGCAAGTATAGACAGTACAAGCAAAAAGTTGATGGTCAAGTTCAGTTTCAAGGCAAATAATCTTGTGAACAAAACTAACATGTAAAAGCAATGGTCACATCCAAAATACACACGAGGAACCTAAACAGCGGGGTGATATGATTTCAAAACCAACAAGGATTTATGGCAGAGACAAGGACTATGAGCTCACATTATATGATGGCACAGAATGATGTTTCAAGGACATGTGAAACAGATTCCAATATCAATATCGTTCATATCCTTAATTGTTCGGAAAACGAAAACGGGAATGGGCATAACAAGAAAATATCTTATGCAGGATACCATGGAATCATGATGAGGTGGTATACTCGTGTGATTATTAGATTTCTTGCCTCAAAAATGTGCTTCTCCAATGTCTATCCTAGGGGTGCTAATGAGCCAGGGTGGCTCGCAAACTGTTCGAGTTCGGCTCGGTCAAAGCTCGGCTCGAGAGGGCTCGACTTGAGTTCGGGTTCGGCTCGAGACCTTAACGAGCCGAGCCTGAGCCTAGTGGAGTTCGGCTCGAAAGCTCGCAAACATGTTCGAAAAAATTTAGAGTAAATATTTTATACATTGATTTTTAATGTAACTTTCCACTAAAAAAAGATAAGGCCTAGTTTGAAGCCCACTTCAAAAATACAAACTAGATAAAAAAAATTCAGCCCAAGGGTTTTTGAAAACTTTGACGGGTTTAACATTTGGAGGAAAAGGGTACTTGAAGGCTTTCACAATAAAACTCCAAGGTTAAAAGAGAGAAAAAAGTAAAAGGGTACTGGAAGTATGAGGAGAGAGAAAGAAAGACAAGCATTGAAAAACCTAGCTCTCTAATCTCCATTTGAACAGTACTCCGGCCTTCGCACACTTGACGGCTTGATGCTGGTCTTCGGCGGCGAGCAGCGTGGTCTTCGGCGGCGAGCAGGTGGTCTTCGGCGTCTTCTTCTTCACCTTCATCTTCTTCTTCGTGGATTCACTTAAGATCGGTGCTTTTTGTTGTTACAAATTCATCTTCTTCTCCACTTTCTACTGATCGATAAGTTATACTTCTATTTTTTTTCGATTTTGAGATCGAGATCTGAAAACTTACAATTATTTCTCATCGATTTTTATAATATATGCTAGTATTGAATTATGATCTTTTTAGTTGAATTACTTATTTTACTCTTTTATGTTAATTTAATTTCGTTTTATGTTAACATTCGTTTATGTGTTCCGATTTTTCATCGTTTTTTCCATTGCTTTAAAGTACAATTTTCGAGCTTTTTCGAGCCGAATAGCTCGCGAACCTTCTCGAGCCGAGCCTCGAGCCGAGCCCAAGTTTTTTTTTTTCGAGCTCGAGCCGAGCCCATATTTTTCGAGCTCGAGCCGAGCTCTGTCCTCTCCGATCTCGAGCCGAGCCGAGCCCGACCAGGTTCGGTCTCGGCTCGGCTCGTTAACACCCCTAGTCTATCCACAAGAGAAATAATCTCATTGCACATAAGAGGGCCTTATGTCTTTTCTATCCATATACAGCAAATGAGGGCAGGAGAAATGAAATGTAAGCACTACCAGCTTTATGGAAAGATGCAGTGGTACAGTGGTCAGTGGATCATTGCATCTATCAAGCTATATATGTGGTAGAGCACACTTTCTTACAACAATTAGGGCCATTGAGGATCCTACGTCTAGCAGGGTTAGAGAGATCAAGATGTATGCAGCCATAACTCTGATATTAGAAGGACTGTATCCTGTGGACGCATAATGGAAAAAACACTACTCATTACTAACCACTGACAAGAGAAGGATAGAGAGTGCCTAATGTTTTAAAACATCTCCCAATCTGACTCATTATTGCATTTTTCAATTATATTAAAGGTATCCCCTTCTCGAGCTTTGCACTTGTATTGTTACAAAATCATATTTGAGTATTAGTTTGCTAAACACTTTTTTCACCAGAACAAAGAAGAATAATTTATTCCCCAGAACCGGGAGGGGGGGGGGAGAGAATGCTCAATCTGACTTCAGAGAAGGCGAATTCAGTAAACATCGTGTTCATAAACTAACATCAGATTGGACTTCAATTGTTGGATGAAATCTACATACTGATCTAACTGATCAATGGCAAAATTAAGAGAATCAATAGTCATACAGGAGGCCCTATAGGCTTGTACTAGTTCATATATGAAAAGTTGCTAAGGTTAATTGGCACTTGGCAGCATATGCAGTAGAAAACAAGAGTCTAGTCCAAAAACACGCACTCGGAAGTCATGTAACAACTTCAGATTCTACAAGAAAATTGACAATACAATTTTCTAAGCATCATCATGATACTCAAATATCTCATACTCAATTTTCACGGGCAAAAAAGAAAATGAATTGAGATTGAAGGCGATTCTTTTCATTAAGCACTTCCAATCAAATCATGACACTAGCTCTATCCCTTAACATTAAACATAGACCACAATCAAATCCAACATTTGCACACTCAATTCTGCACACCATTCAATTCAATCAAATTCAAAAATCAGTAAGAAGCCTACTATACAATGATACAGCATACTAAACTTCCACAAATTAAGCAAACAAAAAGAAAGCAAATCATATACACCAAATAGAAGGTTTATTTTAAGTATAAAACAAAGAAATACCTAAACAAATATGCCCATTGCTGTAAATGTGAGGATGCAGTGGAGCTGGAGGTACAAATATAACCTAAATAACAAGTAACATATTATCCAACCAAAAATAAACTTAAATACACAAAAAAAAGGGAAATTCAACATGAAGAAATTTAATTCTTTTTCCTTTTCCTTTTCCTTTTCCTTTATCTGGGTATAATAATTAAATAAATTGAGAAGAAAATGACAACCTGGGGTGCTTCCATAGGGTAATGCTCAGGAAAATCAACCTGAAGCTGATAAGTTTCATTTGCATACAAAGTTCCAGGTGCTCCAGCTACCTCAATTACCCATCTAAAATTAACAAAAAATAAAAGAAACCCATAAATTATTTTTGTTAGAAAAAAGCCCAAAAATTATTTTTCTACAAAAAAAAAGAAATTAGAGAAAAGCCCAGAAAAATTGGTGTAAATTAATTAAGAAATTACTACCTTTGAAGATTATCGGTGACCTTGTGTTTAAAACTAGCAGGAGGATTAATTTGCCACTCTACAAGTTCTTTCTGGAGTCGATTTTGGGCGATCTTGCTTAAAGCCTGAGAATTTAACATAATATAAAAAAAAATTGATGGGGAAAAGTGAAATTAGGGCATGAAAAAAGTAAAATTGAAGAGAGAGAAAAGAAGAATAATAACCTTGCGAGATTGGGTGGAAGAACTAGTCATTGCTTCTCATAAATTTTCTGGAAATCTGGAATTTTTCTGGAATTTTTCTGGGTTAGAAGATTGAAGATTGTTGAAGATGATGGAGAATTTACAAAAGTTAA
Organism: Beta corolliflora; assembly: GCA_947648045.1. Classification (NCBI taxonomy): domain Eukaryota; kingdom Viridiplantae; phylum Streptophyta; class Magnoliopsida; order Caryophyllales; family Amaranthaceae; genus Beta; species Beta corolliflora. The sequence goes on along the minus strand of CANSZD010003015.1, from coordinate 437,526 downwards.
GGATAAACTGGTTTCTGTAAAATAAACTCGACGCCGATTGTTTTTCTTTTTTGTTTTTACCCTTTTCAAGGGGTCAGATTTTGTCCCTAAATTATAGGGGTTTGCTAAATCTCCGTTGGATAATTTTTTTTGGGTAGCAAGTAGCAACTAACAAGTACAAACAACTGAATAAATATGAATCTATACTAACCAAAGGTCATTTTGTGGATCATAAGACTAGAAACACAACAATTATTACAAATCAAAACATTATTAGAGACGAATACTAACCTGAGTACTACAAATATGACAACCACTACTTAAATAACGCTTTTTCCTTGGACAATAGTAGAAGCATGATGGAGGAATCAAATTCTTTCTTTTCCTGTTCAGGGATAACCTGCATGACTGCATCAAGAAGAACAATTAGATAATGAACAAACAATGGTCTTACTTTTATAACTTTTCCTTCTACCACCATTCTTCACATATGATAGGGGTCGAGTCTTCATTCTCCTTGTTGCAATAGAAAGTATTGAATATTGCTTCCCTCTTGACCTTTGCGCATACCAGGATGAGGTTTCAATATGCTTCTTGATTTTGGTATAATGGCAGAGGCTACCTGTAACATAACTGCTTACTCCTTTATCCTCATCTCCCTTCGTGGACTCTCACTCGTTGGATAATTCTAGTATTGCTTTATATATTAGAAGGTTCCACATCATTTATACAACTTTCAACTTCCGCTTTCTCACCCTTGAGTAGTAGGTGATAGCCTTGTGGTATTACCATTGATCCAAAGATTCCGGTCTTGGGATAGAGTCTCACAACCCTAATTTCCCCCTCTTGACCATAGCTTTAAGTCTTTAACCTACTTATTGAAAAAAAATTACCCTCATTCTCTCTTTCCCCTTCTCCCTTCTAACGCCAAGTCGTTTTCATCTTCCCTCACATTACCTTGCTACCATTGAAGGGCTACCACACACCACGCTCCACCCGCCATTGTTTTAGTGCTTTGTTAGGCGAACTTTTTTTTTGGAAGGACTTCAATTTAAATTTTAATATCTTAAGAATACATATAAAATTGCATATAATTATTTAGGGCTGATTAACAGATCAGGTTGGGTCGTATTCGAGTTCGTGTTAATAATAAACGGGTTGAACATGTCCCAACCCAAACCTAACCCGTTTATTAAACGGGTTGCAAAACTCAACCTTGACCCGACCTGTTTATTAAACGGGTTACCCATATAACCCGTTTAACCCATTTACATATTTATTACTACTAAATTTTTATTAAAATTTATTAGTTTTCAACAATAAATTCACATAAAAGTATGCATGATTAGATTTTCTTTTCAATTTTTGTGTTCTACATTTAGTATTTTTTAAATTTTCACCAACTTTAACACAACTTGTTAGGAAATTTGTATTTTAATGAGTTAAACAGGTCAAATCAGGTTAATTTCGGGTTGAAAATGTCAACCTTAACCTAACCCATTTAATTAAATGGGTAAATCGTATCAACCCATTTACTTAAATGGGTCAAAAATCTCAACCCAAACCCGCTTATTTCAGGTCGGGTTCGGTAAACGGGTTGGGTCAGTTTTTCACAACCCTATAATTATTGTATGGAAAAAATCATACGAAACCATAAATATTCGCAAATGAGTAGAAAAGAATCATACAGAACCATTATTTTGAGAAAAAAAAACTCTTAAGGATGGGGCCAAGTGTCTGTTTCAGAAGTCTAGCCCCATTATTATGATTTTTTTTTGTCAAAAATTTTACGGTAAATATTATCTTCGTAAGTCATCTCAATAATGATCGTTGTGATAGTGCTTTTATCTTGGTGTTGTTTTGGTGGTGATGGTGGCTCTAATGGTGGTAGTGGTGGTGGGCAGTATAGAGGAGGCAAGTGCGTGAGAAATGATGGGGGTAAGGAAGGGGGATGGATGATATATACAAACGTATATAATCATGAGCCTTATTGGAGAATACAACGAGGCGTCTAATCGTTAATATTTTTTTGGTATAAAACAAAAGCATTTTGGTCGATAAGTGAGCTAATTTGTGTTGATAGAGTAGAAAAATTACAAGCCAATGAATTATTTTTCTAATATTTAGTTGATGTGATAAATTATTATGCAACTATCAACCAGAAATTGATTCAAAAGAGAGGTGTAACGGAATGATGGGTATATTGGGATAAGAAAAGTAGTATTTGTAATAATGCTTGCATATATAAGATAATAATAGCAAATAATTAGTGTTTTATATACATGATTTATTTATTGTATTAATTGTTAATTGAATCTTTATATATAGTCGTAACCTTTGTATAAATTTATTTTTCTTACCTAAGCTTACTACTTATAATAAACCTTTGTATAAACTTAGGAGCTGATTGTCTTGCCTTTTTGTACTCCCTAGTCCCTAGTCCCTACTAATAAAAAAAGTACATTTTGTTCTCAAACGCGACTTTACATGAAGTATCATATAAGAACAAAGATAAGATTTTATTTAATTTGCTGAGAACAAGATTTCAAAGTTTAAACATCACATATAATTGGTTTCAAAACAAAATTGGCTAAACTAGTTAATTACTTATGATACATGCTTCGTATATACATTTTATGCTCCTCCTCCTATTCTTTATGGAGTCTTGTTTAAAATGGATATTTATGTGCAAAATTTTCCAAGTACGACCAATTTCTTATTGTTGTGGCTTTTGTGGTTTCATAAACTGATGTCTCCATCTTTTTTTTTTTTTTACATTAGCAGAATAGATTACAAAACAATATTAGTGAATCTTGAACAAGTTCCAGCAAACAACTTTGCAAGGTGTTTTCCTCCTACCTATTTTTTTTGTTGTGGCTATTTCTTTTTTGACAAATAAGTGTTGGTTTTGGGTCAAGACATCAAGCCTAAGGCCTGAGCTTGGGCTGATGCATATATTGGGCTCCAACAAATTTTGTTCTTGGAAGGCCTCGTGTAGCACATGGCAATCATAATTGACGAGAGAGGCACATTAAACACAAAAGTCTGAATTAGTATGTAAAGTATTTTTGATGTTACACAATAATTAGTTTGTTAGCACATGCAATATTCCGGATCATTATATGTAATATTATATATATTAAATTTTTAAGATTAAAAAATAGGCAAAGTATGGTGAGACAAGGCCTAATGGTTAATAGCTTATCAAAATATTTACCCAAAAAAAAAACCAAAAAAGTTACAGAAAATTCAAAAGTTTCAATCTTTTCCTTATGACTAAAGCGGGAATTCCTCCGCTTAGCTTCTTCCTTCTCTCTGGTCTCTACTTTGCTATTAATGGTAATGTATCTACCTTCTACATCGTTTACAAAGTTCAGTAGATGTAGTTTGTTTTGTTCTTTGTGTTTTTTTTCAGTTGCTGCATTTTGTGATTGTTTTCTAGTTTTAATTTTTTATATTGTTTTTTCTCCTGCCTCGTATTTCACCAAAAAAAAAACAAAGTTCAAGAATGTCTGTTTGAAGAGTTTTTTTAATTTGTAAATTATTACTTACTAATTTTGGCGTTAAGCTTGACTAATCAGAATGTTTTTCAAAAAACACAAGGCAAATTGAAGTTAATAAATAGAGACTAATGGAGCAATACTTCAAATTAATGCATAAGGATTTTTTAATTAGAAGGGTCAAAATTGTTCTTTTGTTTGATGTATTATAGTTATGTTTGTAAAAACTAATCCTAAATATTTTTTTGGTTAGGCTTTTAGAAGGTTCCTCGAAAAGGGCTGTAGCTCCCCGAAATAGCTTCCCATCATCATTACCAAATCCCCATCACCTCTCCTCTACATCGCTTATCGCAAGCAGGTACATATTGACTCTCTCAGTATAGAGTAATATTATTGTCTGCTCGTCAATGGTCATTGATATTACAAGACAAGCCCGTAGCCTTTTCTTCTTATTAACCTTCATTTTACCCCTCACTGCCAATTTTTTGGACTTTTACTTTTCCAAGAGCCACTTGGGGGTTTCATCTTCATCTGTATCAGGTTGGACCTCTAGTTACGGTAGTGAAATGATACAAATTTCTCCTTGTGAAGGAAGTTCTGGAACTCCCACGGTCACTTTGGTTGAATGCTTCCAAGAGAGCGAAAACGCTTTATGAATTCACCATGGTCTTGGGTAGAATATTCGGGCGAGAAATTAATTTATTTGAGGAGATTTTGACTCAGTTTCTTGCAATTAAACACAATGGACTCAAAACGATAGACTTTGTGAGCAAGCTTAAGTTATATCAATCACATCACTAGTAGAATAAAAGCTAATTGCGGCGGTCATTAAGTGGCCTATTGCTGCGGTTTTAATCGCGCTGCAATTAAGGGCGCAGCAATAGGTATTACCTATTGTTGCGGTTTTTAGCCGCAGTAATAGAGCAACCTATTGTTGCGGTTCTTACCCAAAACCGCAGCAACCTGTATGTTTTTTAATAAAAAAATGATGCCTATTGCTGCGGTTTTGGGCAGGACCCGCAGCAATAGGTAGGTAAAAAACAACATTTTTTTTTTGAAATTTTGTCACTAATTTAATCATCAGTATCATATTACAGTAATCCTATGAAATTTAGTACTTAATACGTGAAGTTTCTCATGAGACATGAACTTCATGGCTAGTTTCTTTCCATTACATCAAAATTATATCCACAATACAAAAACAAAATAATAACCAAAATCCAGACATACACCACTGAAAAACAAACTCACTGCATCATACAAACATAAACTGCCAAGATCTAAGAAAATTAATCTAAGAAACTAAGAACAAACAAATCATAAAACTAAATCTAAAAACAAACGAAAATTATAAACTAAATCTAAGAACAAACGAAAAACTAAAACCAAAAAATAAGAACAAACTAAGAAACAAAAATTAAAAACTAAATCTAAGAACAAACTAAGAAATTAAAACAAAAAAAAAAAAACAAAAACCGGCGAGATGTGGAGACTAAATCGAGAAGAATGAAGACCGGCGAGATGATGAGAGGATGAAGACCGACCGGCGAGATCTGGAAACTAAATCGAGAAGAATCTGGGGCGACGGCGACCAACGCCGAGATCTGGAGCCAAGAACGACCAACACCAAGATGAAGATGCCGGCGAGAGAGATGAGAGATGAAGGCCGGTAATTGAAGATGTGAGACGATTTCGGTGATGAAGACCGGCGAGTGAGATGAGATAAAGTTGCGAGATGAGAGGATGAAGACCGGCAAGATGATGAGAGGATGAAGACCGGCGAGATGAGAGGATGAAGACCGGTGAGATGATGAGAGGATGAGAGATGAGAGGATGAGAGGAGAGTGAGAGGTCGAGAGGAGAGAAGGATAGAAAACGGCGAGAAGTAAAAAGTGAGAGGAACCCTAACTGACTGGACGTGTTTTATTAAGTTCATAAAGTCTATTGTTGTGGGTTTTTTAGGAACCGCAGCAATAGGTTCAAATATTTTTTAAAAAATAATATTTTAATCTATTGCTGCGGTTTCGGCTGAAAACTAATCGCAGCAATAGAACTAGTCAAATAGTTAACCAAATTTGAAATTTTTTTCCGTTGACATCTATTGCTGCGGTTTTGGCTGGGAACCGCAGCAAGAGGTGTATTTTCTATTTTACCTTTTCTTTTGACGTGGTTTATTGCTGCGTATGGGTAAAACCGTAGCAATAAGCAAAAATTATACTAGTGTATGAACGCAGACTTACAATTGCTAAGAGATAAATACAAGAATTAATCTAATGTCAAAAGATAATTACAATTAAATAAATTTATCTAAATGATAACAAGTAGTTATGTGCAATGACTTAACAACCAGTAGATATTTACCTAATTGCCAAAGAGATAAGCATATCACTTTTTTTATCCTCATGATGTTATTCTATTTGGCAAAGCAACCATATAAAATTCGAATTCAATTATCAATAATATGGAGAAATTTGGTAGACAATCTTTCCTCAACATTCAAAAATCAAAAGCAATCTTTCCTAAAAATATGAAGCATTTCTACAGGAGACAGACAAAAGACTTGTGAGTATGGCTAGTGGAATGAAGGGTTCTACTTCCTTTCTGTAAGTACCTAAGGGTGGCTATTTAGCTATAGGTGATCATAGGCTGGGTCGGGCTTTTGCCAAAATAAGTGGTCCGTTTCGGGCCAAAGCCTCGGACAAAAATTCCCGCGCCAAAAACCCGCTAATTCGGTCCGGACCAAACAAACTTTTCGGGCAATTTCGGGCCGGGCTAAAATTTAGCCTGATTTTCCATATTTAAGTTGCATGTGGCCTAATTTTTTGCCCAAATATCGGGTTGGGCCCGAACCACGGGCTGAAAAATCGTCAACAAAACCCGCCCATTTTTGGACCGAGCCTATGTTGATCACCTCTATATTCACCCTAACTAATTAAAAAAAAGGAGATTACTTGAAATGTTGGAAAAAGCAAAAAACTAGAAGAGGAGTTGACAAGCAAAATTCCGATTTGTTTAGTATTTTGTACTTAGTTTTTGTTTCGAAAAAAGAATATTTGGTGTCATGTTATTATGTTTGTTAAGAACATTTTAACTTTTACGAATCTCCTTTTCAGTAAAAAAAAATATTAATTAAGTTAAATAGTCTAAGATTATCCTTGACAAAATATTATGGGTTGTGAGTAATTTTTTTTACCTGTTGTTTTTCCCGATCAATATTTTATGCCATGTTCGAGTCCTCAAATACAAGTCTCTCTATCGAACCTTCTAAAAGCCTTACAAAAAAAAAGATAATTAGGATTAGTTTTTACAAACCCATCAAACAAAAGAACAACTTGACCCATCTAATTAAAAATTCTTTATGCATTACTTTCAGGTATTGCTCCATATGTCCCTATTTATTAACTTCAATTTGCCTTATTTTTTTAAAAAAAAGTTCTGATTGGTCAAGCTTAGGGCCAAAATTAGTAAGTAATAGTTTACAAATTTCAAAAAATCTTCAAAGAGACATTCCTAAACTTTGTTTTTTGTTGAAATATGAGATAGGAGAAAAAAAACATAAAAGAGAAAAGCTAGAAAATAAGAACACAAAATGTAGCAACTGAAAAGAAAAACAAAAGAACAAACAAACTACATCTACTGAACTTTGTAAATGGTGTAGAATGTAGATACATTACCATCAATAGCAAAGTAGAGACCAGAGAGAAGGAAGAAGCAGAGGATTTGCCACTTTAGTCATAACAGAGAGACTGAAGCTCTGTTACTTTTTTGTATTTTTATGGGCAAAATTGGCCTCAATACCCTGAACTATAGCGCGGGTGCACCAAACAGCCCCAACTAAGACTTATTGCCAGAACACCCCAAAGTACGGACATGGGTGCAGTCCGTACCTTAAATGAGGTTGGAGACCGAAAATTCTCATCGTCTATAAGTCGAGTGCTAGATATTGGGCAGCCATAGAAGCATTTTCCTTGATTGTGGTTGAAATTCTAAGTAGTTTGGACTACTGCAGGCAATCAATGTCGACAGTTTACACTACCATTACGTAAACTGGTATTTGAATTCTTCTTGGAACTTGAAGAAAAGTTGAGCTCATTGTTGTTATGCGGATTTCACTCTTTCAGAATTTATGGTTCATTTGGGAAGAAAGAGGGGATTTGGGGAAGTAAGAGGGAATTTGGGGAAGAAAGTATTTGTCTTCAGTTGATGAAGGAGAAAATGAAGGCACGTGCCTTTTTTTGTTTAAGTAAAAAAATTAGGATTAAAAAAGAAGAAAATAAGAAAGGGGGGAGAATCTGGTGAGAATTCGGCGCGACCTCATTTATGGTACGGGACCGCACCTGCGTCCGTACTTTGAAAGGTGTTACGCTATAAGCCGTAGTTGGTTCATTTGGTGCACCCGCGCTATAGTTGAGTGTTGAGGCGATTTTGCCTTTTTTATGAGCTATTAATTATTTTCGGCCGGTGTAAGTTTTTTCGGGGGGTATAACTCTAATGAACAAGTGTTGTAACTCTAATCCAATTGTGTGGTTGAGATTCATTCTCATTTCTCATGTAAGGAGCATTCTCATGTGATCTTGCCCCTATATATAAGTGAGTTCATATGAGAATGCATACTTACATGAGAAATGAAAAATGATTTTACACGCTATAACTCTAATGAACAAGTGATGTAACTCTAATGAAAAAGTGATGTAACTCCAAAAAAAAAAATTTAGAAAAAAAAAAAATTTGGGCTCAAAGTTTTTTCGGGGTATAACTCTACAATGACAAGTGTTGTAAGCTCTAATCCAATTCGTGGTTGAGATTCATTCTCATTTCTATGTAAGGAGCGTTAATGTGATTCGCCCATATATATATATATATATATATATATATATATATATATATATATATATATATATATATATATATATATATATATATATATATATATATATATATATTATTTATGAGATTAAATAATTTAGTTGTTTGTAGTATATGATTACAGTGTTATCGAAAGTATTTGTTTAAGAAAAGTTGTTAATTTTTTATCAGAATTTAATACAAGAAATGGTCAATTAATAATTAAGCAAACTAACTTAGAAAGGAATGTAGTAAACTAGTAATACTTCAATAGTGTAAAACTAGATCTCTTATTCTTCATTACAAAATTCTTTAAAGTATAAATTGTATGATGGAGTTGGGAGATATTTTTGTTGATTAAGTTTTGTGAAAAATAAAACCAGTTAGTTATTTGAACAACAATGTAATGATTTTACCTTTTCATTTCTTCATCGTTCTAGTTAAACACTTAAGCTCTATGTATGCATAAATAATATGAGTTAAGTTAATGTTGTGTTGTATTAAGAGACTGAACTAAAATAAGTTGAGCAATTAAGTTTTAAAATTGATAAACAAGACTTTTTCCACTACTAGAATAATTCTTTATTGTTGCGGTCATTAAGTGGCTTATCATGCGGCGGTTTTGGCGCAAGAACAATTAAGAAGCGCAGAATAGGTAATTAACTTATTCTTTGCGGTTTTTGACCGCAAAGAATAAAGAACCTTTATGCTGCGGTTTATCTAAAACCGCAAGCAACATGTTTTCCTTTTTAATAAAAAAAAATGAAGCCTATTGCTGCGGTTTTGAATAGGACCCGCAGTAATAGGTCATATTTTTTTTTTTTGGGGAAAAATGTTGGACAAGAACTAACATTATGAGTGAGAAACAGAAAAATGGAGGAAGAGTCCTGACATCACAACTCACGGTAATATGGGGAAGTAAAACATATATTAAAATGTAATTCATGAAGGTTAATTACATCAAACTAATATAACTCTATATCATAATTTTCCATAATTGCAAACAATAACCAATCCTAATTAACAAAAAAAAGAATCAAAACTAAGAAAAACAAGAACAAGATGGAAGAATGCAAATAAAATTAAAGGTTACAAAAAATAAGAAATAAAAAATTCATATCTGGCGGTTGACAAATTCGCCAGTTCGATTCTCGTCGTCGCCGGAGTTTTGACCCCCCCTTGCGCCGCGCCTCCACAACCGAACTCCTCTCTCTCCTTCGATCTACTTAAACTAATCCAGATCTACTCATTTTACCACTAAGATTGAAAGAAAAATGGCAGAAACTAACCAAACAAACCTTTACGAACTCATCCACATAACACCAAACTCCGACGGAACATTCACTCGTTCGCCGAAGTTCGGTTTTGCTAGGGTCTCCTTCAAACCACTTCTTTTTCTCTCTCCTTCGAACCACTTCTACCGAATCTGGTTTTACTGGGGTCTTCTTTGTTGCTCAATGGTGAAGGAAGAGGGGTTAGAGGGAACGAAGAGGACTTCGCGAGCGGTCGAGCGACAGCGCTGGGCTTCGCGAGCGACGACTGTCGGTCATGTATTTCCGACGAAGAAGGAGGAGAGAGAGGCAGTGTATTTCGAGGTTGTTGCCTTCGCGAGTTTTTCCGACGACCGCAGCTTGAGAGGAGAGAGAGTGATGAAGGGTGAATGGTGAAGGAGTGAGGCGCTAAGGAAGAGAGAGTGAAGGAGGGTGAATGAGAAAGGGAGCAGTAGGAGATCTGCGAAAATGAGAGAGGAAGGAGTAGGAGTGAGAGGGAGAAGTGAGAGGGAGGGAGGCGCGGTAAGTTATGTTAGATTTAGGGTTTTGTAACATCTAACTGCTGCGATTCAACTGATAAAATATTGAGCCTTTTTATTGCTGCGGTTGTTTATAAAAACCGCAGCAATAGATTAAAATATTAATATTTTAATCTATTGTTGCGGTTCAGTGTAGGAACCGCAACAATAGATCTGGTCAAACCAGTCAAATAATTTTGAAAATCTCCCATTGACATCTATTGTTGCGGTTTTCGCCCAGAACCGTAGCAATAGGTTGATTTCCGATTTTTTTTTAACGTGGTTTATTGCTGCGTATGGGTAAAACCGCAGCAATTCAGCCGCAACAATAAGCAGTTATTCTACTAGTGTTCCTTTCTACTTCGTTAACAATAGTTGTAGCATTAGAGTACTGGTAAATGATTTACCTTCTTAAACATGAAATTGTGGATTCAAATATTGATGCGTACATTTGTTTACTTTAGTTTTTATGAAAAAACGATATGAATTTATGTGTATATGATAATATGACACCATATCATTGGTGAAGAGGAGGGTGATACATGGCAAGTTACAATCTTAGTTTTTTCATATGTTTTATTGATATATATTGATGTTTCTTGTGTGTCTAAGATGAATACTCACACATACTATATAGTCAATATGTTTTTTTTTACAACGAGAAATCGTACATTAATTTAAAAGAGGAAGTACAGCCTAATGCTAATACAACCAAATCTAAAACAGCCAAATAAACCTAAATAAGCTTGAAGAGCTCTTACAATACATAGAAAACAAAACCAACAAAAAACGATAAAGAGTCTGTTGTGCATGTGCATGTTAAGTTTTGATGATGAAAAATAATACATATAGTATGAAAGTTTGTGACAGATGGTTGAGAAAGGAATAAATAAATGAAGACTTTGAAGAAATGAAGAATCCAGATTGAAGTCCAAGTTCATATTCCTAAGTTTAGTTACTATATGCAAAATGTAATATACTTGAACTAGATGATATATTATGTGCCAAGTATAGAAATATTATTTTCTTAGAGTTAAGGAAATAAATAATTATGTTAATTTTATATATCTATATAAAAGGAAAAAGATATTCGAAAATCAAGTTTTAATAAAAACCGATTTGGAAAAGGATTTCGAAAAACCGATTTATAAAAGAATTTTGAAGACAAAAGGAGTTTTAATAAAGAAAAACAAAGATAAAGAAAAAATGGGAAAACTGATTTTGATAACATGTTTTATATAAAGGTAATTACTAGTTGATTTTGGAGAATTCTTATCTTATAAGGATTGAAAAGAAAAATCAGTTTTTATGAAAGATAAAATTTGTTTTTAATAAGGAAAAAGCTTTATCCCTTAAATTAAGGAGTAAAAGATAAACATATTTTTTCAGAAGGATTTTCGGTCAGTCAAGAAGCATATAAGGGATTGCAACTCAGTTTTATAACGTAGGTTTTTCAGAGAGAAAAAATCGGAGATATTAAGAGCTGAAAACAGTTTCCTAAGGCACAGAGTATAGCACAGAGTTCTAGTCAGGTTAGGAAACTAAAACAACGTTTGTAATTGTCCTCTATTTACTTGAATAAGAAGCACGCTTTTGAGGATCTTTTCTTTCTGTAATTTCATTATTTTAGAGAGAGGCAACACTTAGAGTTAAGTGTTGGGGAGCACTACTAGGGTTAGTAGTGGGGGAATCGAATTGTATCAAGAGTTTGGTATTTTACGATTCAAATAATAAAAGAGTAATTTGTGTGGACGTAGATCTCAGAGGTGAGATTGAACCACGTTAAATTCATGTGTCTTATTATTTGATTTCATTGTTTTATTATTTGATATAATTGTTTTAGTGTTTGATTAAGTTTCGTTTGAGCAAAAACATCAATCGGAGATTTTACAAGTGAATAACACAGTGCACGGCACTGTGCCATAAAGGTGTTTTTGCGAAAATCGATTAGATTTAGCCACTCAATTCAACCCCCCCCTTCTTGAGTGTCACCTTGTGTTCCAACAGAGTCGCATGTGACTGAGGGCATCGCTGGTCAATACTAGAGATAGTGGAGTCAAAACTTTGATGGCTGATGGCAGTGGTGAGAGAAGCGATTGTCGTTCACGATTCGGACAACGAACAACCAACGACGAGCGTCGTATCTCGCCGCATGAGCAATCCCAACAAACCGTTATTGCTTGGGATTCCGGGCTCCTGATCTTGAGAAGAGTCACGTTTCTTTGTGACTCAGTTTCCTCGCTCGAGAGTATTGCAGGTTTCTCCAATAGAAGGGAAAAACGCTTTTGAGTGGGCGTGCTGAAAACCACTAGATGCAACTGGTGTGCCGCCTTCAGATTTGATTTTGTCAAGGCTAGGATCATAAAGATCAATGCCGAGCTAGGGAGAGAGCTAGATAAAGTGAGCTCTCGAACACTTCGTCGGTTTGCGAAACCGGAAAACAAAAATCCCAAGCATGAAAAACGTGCATCGCCTCGATCACGCGCACAATCCGTTTGATTCACCTGTATATATCCACATCACAGATTCCAAAAAAACCACAAATTCTACTGATATGAATCCCCATGCCTTATCCAACCAAGTGACTCTTAAACTTTTAAGAAACATACTGAAAAAACTGATAAACATACTTAAAATTAACCCACTTAGGGAGACTAACAACCAGGGGGGAGGGGAAAGGGAGGCCCGACTTAGACTAGGGTGGAGGGGATAGGGAGGCCCGACATAACAAAGGGGGGGAAGGGGACAGGGAGGCCCAACACTAATCAGGGGAAGAAGGGCGGGGATTAGGGGTGTAAGTTCGGTTTTTGGTTTGGTTTTGGGGCAAAACCAAACCAAACCAAAATAAATTCGGTTTTCATATTTCAAGTCCAAATCCAAACCAAAATTCGTCCCAAACCAAACCAAACCAAACCGAAATTACAAAACCAAAACCAAACCAAACCAAAAAACCGAAATTCTTTTATGATGCAATTTTTTTTTTCAAATCTTACAAATAATACGAAAATTATCAAGTTTCAAATCATCAAACATAGAAGAATTACTTCAAATTTCAACTAAAGCTTAAAATTGAAGTACTAGAACTAAAGATAATTGATAAAAACATCAAAATCCATATAGGATAGGCAAACTTCGGTTTGGTTTGGTTTTTTCGGTTTTTTAAAATAAAAACCGAACCAAACCGAAAATCGGAAAAATAAAAATTTTCCAATCCAAACCAAACCGAATTTTGAAAAAAACCAAACCAAATTATTAATTCGGTTTGGTTTGGTTTTCGTTTTTAACCAAATAACTCACACCCCTAGCGGGGATACCCGACGAGAATAGGGGGGAATGGGGAGGGAGGCCCGACGTAACACGGGGGAAGGGACAGGGAGGCCCGGACTCGACAAAAAACCAAGGAACAAAGGGACGGGGATGCCCAAACACTACAGGTGGGACCGGCGCGACGAACTAACGAGGGGGGAAACACCAACGACGACGACGGGAGGGGGGATCTACGCAATAGCGACGACGGGGGGGGGAAAACACCAGCGACGACGGGAGGATGGGGGAACACCAGCTATACCAATACCTCGACTACAAAAGAAAAACTAAAAGGGAAGTAGGCGGGGCTCGACTGCCGGCGTGAGGAGCCCGCGGTGGCTCACGCGACAGTCGAGCCCGCTAGGGTGTGGGGGTTTGCGGCGAGTTTGTTTTAGTGTTTGGGGGGAGGAGCTTTTAGAGAGAGAATAAGCATCCGTGGGGGAGATTTTCAATCCACAAGAGTTATTGTGGGAAGGATTTATTATTATATATAGTCTATATGAAGATGTTAAAAAAGTTGTCAACAGATTACGAAAGATTTCTTATATACTCACTTAATTTGAAGTTCTTTCATCATAATAATGGTTAATTCTTAACTGAAAAGAGTTGGGCAGTATGACTATTAATATAGTGGAGCGTTAGCTAACGCAAGAAGTAGACTTCGAGCAGTAACCACAACTTTGTAAGGGTCAATGAAGATTAATTTGTAAGATTAAAGGCCAAAAGTATAGAAGTGTTGTGTACCATTATCTTAATAGAGATTTTGCCTTGTAGATGTTATATAAGTTAGTTGGTAAAGTTTTATGGGGGATGGCACGTAAGACATGAGATTAGATCTCATCTACATTATTGTGCTTAGTCGTTCTCTAACACAAAAAAAAAGAAGAGATTTTGCTCTAATAAAATAAGTAAAATTAAGAAAGTTTAGTGTAGTTAATCGGTGATTCATCACCTTATAATTTCGAGGTAACAACGTTTAATCCACCCTACTGCAGTACTTGGGGATAGGGATTCTTTTACCTTTACTCTCTACTCCCAAATGCATGACCTGCAAATTCTGGGTCAAAAAACCATGAGAGTTGAGGTCCAACTAGAATTCCTCTCATTACTAACTAAAACCATTGCAATTTAAAATATACTTCCATCTTATTATAAGGTTTAAGATACTTGTTCTAGAAGTCCTGAATTCAATCTCCAAAACTATAGAGCTTAGAAAAATTGCTCATAACTAGCTAGATAAAAGGGCTATAATTTGTGAAGATTGTGGCCTTGTCTTGTGATACTATAGTTGAAATAATTGAATGCCAAAGATCCTTTTTCTGCCAATTCAAATGTTAGTCGCTTTCCAATCTAAAGGCGTGGGCTAGATTTTCTTGGTAGTTGAGGTCCCAACAAACAAAGGCCCTGACTCAACTAGGTTATAGGGGGGTGGTTTGAAGATATGGTGTAGCAATTAGCATGGTCCAAGTCTAATATGGGTTGAAATGAGTGGATCCCTGCTTTATGTTAAAAAGTTATACAGGACTATATTTTCAGAACTCTTTTCTTTCCCTATTGGATTATTGATCTCTATTATATAAGCCAAGGGGGGAGCTATGGTGTCCCCTTTTAAAAAGACTTATATACCCTTAATCTCACAAATAATAATAATAATAAAATTTCTTAATTCTTTCCTCATTTACAAATCTCTATTATATTCAATTATTCTTCATCAATATATAAGTAAGTTAAAATTTGAAAATAATTAGTAAACCAGTGATTTACAACAATATTTTTGTAACTTAATAATTATTTTTTTTATCATCGTGAATTTGTGATGTATTGTAATTAATTTTATTCACAATAGTAAATTTTTTTTTAACTACAGAAATCGATTATAACCTATGACTTAGTCTTACTACAAATATCAATTTCATTTAGAAAATCATCAACCACCTAGCATTGACAATAGAAATATTGTTCAAGAGGAGTAGATAGTTAATATGTAATTTTTGAAATAATCTAAGTTCTACATTTTTAATTTTCAGTTTATTAATTCTACCCTTAATCACGATAAGTATATGGTTCATCGTTTGATATCTGAAGCACGCATCGCGTGCAAATAGAGGCTAGTTGCAATAAATTGCATGGCATGGCATGGATGCTTCTCACATAGGAAAGCAAGGTATGGGACTTTGATGGTAAGGCTCACAAGTATTTTTTTTTTTTTAAAAAAAAAAAAGATTATTGGTGTTTATTGTAAATATCGACATCCTAGTGTTGAAGATTCACGCCAATAACATTTAGATATGGAGGGGTATTTGAAATTTTTTTATCACAGCTTTTCGAAAAGATATTTTTCACAATTATACTATGGTTCATCCCCCTTTTTTTAATTCCTTCTTACTAATAAAAAGAATTTTAAACCTATATAATGCATGGGGTAAAGTCAATAAATAAAGATACATGTATGATGCATGTATACATATGTGCCTTTAATTTTTACTGTAATTTATTTATAGTACTATTTCAAACTTTATGATAGTATAAAGTGAAAGAAAAATAATAGATCTAAACATATGATATATGGATATTATCAAAGCATATCTTGAATTCTTTTCATAGTATGAAGATACAATATGTTGAAGTAGGTACTGAAAGTTATACCTAAATACTTTTACTATTAGCTTCTTATGTAGTACTCCCTCTGTATTATTTTATCTTTCCTACTGACCTTCGTTCAATTCATTAACCTTTAAATATCTTTCATTACATATTAGTAAAAATTATAATGATTGAATATTAATAAACTACTCATTGAGACGAATCAAACAAGACCCCACATGACTATATTTTTTCTTATATATTGAGAAGAATTTAAAAGATTCTCTCTAATTGTGAATAGTGTCAAGATTCCAAGTGAGAAAGATAAAAAAATACAGAGGGAGTATACTTTAATTTTTTTTAGGATATCTTAGGTTATATCTTTATACTGAAGTTCAAACTCTAGTGTTATAGGACTATATTTTTCTTTATATATTGAGAAAAACTCTAATAGTACTTAAACTAAAGCTCAATTTTTGACTCCTTCGTCTTTTATTTACATAGGTGCATTAATATTGCTCAACGTATTGTAAAATGGAGGCGTTTGGTTCGATGCTCCAACTTTTTTTATAAAATTTTAATTAATTCATTACCTTGATTTAAAGTCATAAGATATCTATAAAATAAGTTAAAACTAACAAATACATATCAAATTGGATCAAATAAAATCTTATTATGCCAAAATAACGTTCATTGATAAGATCTAATAATTCTACAAACCCTCTTTCACACTGCTGTTTCGTACATCCTTCTAAAATAAATAAATAATAAAAAGGGGCTTGCCACTGTCCAAAAGAGTTCTGGTAGTATGATCCCTCTAGATCAAAAGAGAAAACCAGGGTTTTTAGAGAGAAATTAGTGAGTGTCCCGTGCGATGCCTCGGGTTGTTTATTTTCTTAATTTTTTGTCTAATGAGGAAAAATTAACGTCATAATTTGAAGAATACACCCTTAAAAATTTAAAAATGTAAGCAATAGCTTAACTTTCTACAAGGAATTGGAATAACAGTTTATGTCTACAATAGTCTATCATTATTACCATTAATGTGTTAGGTATCTAGCTACTTGTGTAAGTCTTTTAATGAGATATAATTACAACACCTTATTATATTTTATTTTGAATAACTAAACAATGATGTTATGTTCGATTCATGGTTAAACTCTCACTTTTTGTTTCAAAGGTCACATGTTCGGTACCTTGTAACTACACAACGTTATTTTTTTAATTGAGGGGTTTGACATGAAATAGAGCATTTGCATTAGAACTTTAGAGGAGAGTATCACATGGCACATAGACTTTCTTAGGAACGTCTTTTAATATATTAGTATAGATTAAAAAAGAAAGGAAAGAGAGAGATCAGCTAATCCCCTAAAATAAGGTAAACCTCTCGATGGTCCAACTTGATTAGCATAATTCATAATTAATGCAAAAGCTTCCTCTTTTATCTCACAAAAAAGAAAAGAGATAGTCCTATATCATAAAATTATTGAAGATAATAATCATAGGATTTATAATCTAACCAGTAATAACATGACACCAGGCCATATATACCTTTTTCGTAAAACAAATTGAGTCTGACACATAATTAGTAACAACTTTATGTTACATGCATGCAACTAATCAAATCTAGTAACACTCAGAATTGCAAAAAAAACTAATATAGAAAGATGTCATAAAAACTTTATATTATGAGGACTTTATGATATGCCTCATAAAAGATGGAGTGAAATAATAATGTTGGACATCCCACTCATCTTACTTCCTTTATGATTCACATATATTCCAGTTCCATTGGAACCCAACTGCTCAAGACCCCACTAACTCACTTTCCAGTTTCCTAACTTCACCTCATTAATTCAACACTTGAAATTTTTTCTTTTCACTAGCTTGTACTAAAATTCTACTCTACAGTTTTTCTTGTCTCATTTGTGCACAAGAAAACAATGATATTAATGTCTATTGTAAAGTCTTTTGTAACATATAAGGGTTTATTTTTTTCCTTGCAAGACATTGGAGTTGATTGAGAGCTGACCGACCTTATATTCCAACAAAAATTTGGAGCCTTTGGTCCTACATTCTGTAATGCAATCTTCACCCAATAATATAAAATTTCACGCAATATATTCTTTTTTGTTGTGGTGTGTTTGGCAAATTATGTAGTTGTAGTACGATACTTATAAAACAAAGAAATAATATGGGAAAGTTGGTCGAACTATATAGTTAATTACCATATTTTCTTAAAGGAGTGGAGACCTCACACCTTACATCGGGCCACTCTTCTAAATACTTTGTCCAAAATCAGACATGATAGGTCCTCCACTATCAAATTTGTTTTCCTTATGTGGAATATTTGGAAGGAAAGAAATTCTATTATCTTTCATAATGCTTCTCTTAATGTTCACAGGATTCTGCATAAAGCAAAATTTTTATTTTTAGAATGGAGTTTGAGGAATGCAGTGGACTTCTACAACTCCTCTGGTTCCCCGTTTTCCCCTTCCTCTCTTCCTCCATCTTCTCCGGTGTAACCTTCCTCCATCCTCGTTTCTTGGGAGCCACATCCCACCTCCTTCTTCAAACTCAACTTCGACTGCTTGGTTCGCGATACTTCTGCAGCAGCAGGTATTATCATTAGAGATGCTAATGGCCATCTCCACAAAGCTGCAGCTTTCAGCCTTGGATCTTCTTTCGTGTTCATTGCCGAGGCAACTGCTGTTCAACAAGGGCTTCGCCTAGCTATCCAGAGCAATATTCGTCAACTCCAAATTGAAGGTGATAATCTTATGGTCATTAACTCAAGAAAAGGTATCCTGGTCTCCTCCCCTGGCAGATTGCTTCATATCATCCAGGGATATCCAAGCTCTTCTTCGTTCTTTCTCTTCGTGGGTTATTCGTCATGTTTTCGGGTTGCAAAACAAAGCAATAGACGGATCGCCAACGTCTGGCCATTTAGTTGATTCTCGCTTTAATATAGATGATTGTACTCATTCTCGCTTCTTCATTCTATTCTTGTAAACGATAAGGTTGGAGCCCATCGTGCGGAGGGTCTCCTAACCTTCTTTTCTCCTTACCTTATTAAAAAATATACCATATTTTCTTATATATAAATATTTGCTGAGAAATTAGATATAAGAAAATCTCTCTTCTTATATATAAAAATTTATATATGTCTTGACATGAGTTTCCTTTTTATAAACTTTTGCAAATGATAAGATATAGGGGACTTCCCTGTTTCCAACATAAGTTAGCTCAACCTAAACTTTTACGATATGTTTGCTAGGAAAAAACAAATAACAATAATAAAAAATATATATACTTCCTCCATTCTTTTTAAATTGCAACATTATTATATTTTTATATTTACCGAGGCATAATTTTGACCATAAAAAACTTTGGTTATATATTTGTAAAATTTATGCAAATGAGATGTTAAAATACTACACATTAAGATGAATCAAATAAGATCTCATATGATTATATTTATCCTTGTGTATAGTCATCTCACACAATCAAGTGTGAACTGCGTGAATTATAGAAAAGCTAAGTCAAAATGTTCGCAATTATAAAAGAACAAATGAAGTATATATATATGTAATTTTGTAATGAAAGCTTCATGAAAAGATATATTATTGCTCATAAATTTTGAAAATGGTATTTGACTATAACATAAATTAATGAGAATGAAATTCATTGTCGAGCTCTTTATAAAAATATTAATCTCGAGTCTAGTGAAGATAATAGATCTCAAGCAAACTTGCACATAAACAAGTTTTTCATATGTGGGGTTTTCTCGTAAAACTTTCTGTCACATGGAAATCCAATTTGTCGTTCGTCAAATGAGAGTTTGACTACATACAATTCAAGTGGTAAAATTCATAAATTAATTGGTAATATATAGGTGGAGTAGACCACTAATATTATATGTTCGTAATCATCCTCAAAATCCTAAAATACACAAACTTAAAGTCACCAATTAAAAATAAACTTACCACTAAATCGTACTCCCTCCGTTTTTTTTAAAATTTACTCACTTCACTTTGGCGGAAACCAGGAGAAGTCCAAAGTATGAGAGGCACGAGAAACCGAAAAGCTAAGGTGGAGAAAGAAACTGATTAGGTGGAGAGAGAAATTGAAAAGTGTGAGACATAAATTGAAAAGTGTGTTAAAATATTAAAAAGAGGATGACATGGGTGGAAAAAGAGGAGAAAATAGATGAGACGTTATCAAGAGAATGAAAAAAGACGATTGTAGAATTAAAAAGAAATGAAACAAAAAAAAGTGTGTAGATTAAAAAAGAAACGGAGGATGAACAACCTTGGTTGTCTTAGTACAAGAAGCTATTACCATTAATTCATAAATTAGATTATAAACATAGCATTAGAATCTAAAACTATTGTATAGAAGGTTGTATATATTGCTACTTTGTTTAATTTTTCGAAGGTTATAAATTAACATCTCTTGCTTTTGCTTAAGGGGTAGTAAGATTTGGATTCGTTAATTGAATCATGCAACAGAATAAGATCATTAAAAAGGCCATAGAGATTTGCATTTATGTAAGCCACAAACCACCACCCAATTTTATAAATTATTATGATCGTAAATATCATCAAATGATGGCGTCATCTAGTAGTTTAATAAGTGTATGATATGCGATTGTTGGGATCCTTCATCTTTTCATTGGCCTTACCAACTTTTACATATGTAAACTGTCGTTCTCTTATATGTGTAAGTGGATTCCACACATATTTTTGCTATATATATGATTCTATATAATAGGAATATGCTGAAAATATATCTTTCAGCTGAAATCAATTATTAGACTACCACAATAATTTTTTTTAATTCATAAATTGGGGCTATATAGAGTTATCTAAAAGAGTCTATAAAATGACTTACAACACATGACCCCAATAAGAGGAGGGATCCAAACTTTCTAAACAACCAAATAGAAAAGTAAAATCAATTACTTTCATCTCATTTATTGTATATTACATTTACAAGCTAGGTCCACTTATTTTAAAAACAATTTGTTATGTAATGTATTTTTAAAAAAAAAAACGAATCATTTCTTATAATTGTGAGGCCAATTATCAACATTAGTATCAGACCACCTAATTTATTGAGACGATCCTATAAGCTACCCATTTAAAATTATAACTTTATAAGTCTAGTCTTATTCTCAAGCAAGAAGACAAAAGCATTTTCTAGGCTAGACTTGGTAGCTTAACTTATTACCTGTTTGTCAATTCAACTTTGAAATTGGGCGAGCGAGGGACCATCCTCACATAAGGCATGACTATATTCATCGAGCTACCATGGTCCTGTCCATTTAAGGAGTAGCATCTTCCATCACACTCTTCTACATCGTGTTAATGAATAACATGCTCTCGGACCAATCACATGTTCTCATACAATTATTGTTTCTTGATAGTGCTATATATATATATATGAGACTAAAGTCTTGTACAAAAATATGATAAAAATTCATCATCACATAAAACATAACTATCTCATTTCATGAACCTTTAGTGGTCCATATATATAGCTAGCATTTTTCCACATATGAGCCTATTTTTTGGTTAGGACAAATAAAAATATATAGTAGATAAAAAATATATAAAAATTGTACAAGATAATACCCTTATATCAATGACCATTGGCAAAAGTAGACATTTCTATGATGATCATAATAAATATGACCATAAAAATATAATGATTTAGAATGATACATGCATGACATACATTGTGTTCATAAAGATATTCTTATTTTGTCTTTTTTTTACCGTGTGTTCATAAAAAGTTATTGTTTGTATATACCATTGCAAATAATCATGTTACTATGGCCACAAGCCATATGCATGTACGTAGTTTTTAAACCTACCGCATGTTTTCATAGTTACTTTTGCTTATTGTTGATAGTTTATTATAAAATGATGTATATCATTAAAGATAAAACCATAAATGACACATCCAAATTATCAATTCAAATTTTTATTAAGTGAATTCTTTTTCATGATGTGAGAGTAGTAGGAAAAAAAAGTCATGGAATATTAAATCCACATAAACCCTATTTCGGCAATATATTCTCTATATCTCGTACTACCTTACTTATTTTATCATGTTGAAATGTTTCAAAATACTTATTCATTTTTTTGGCATTAGGATTCGTTTCAATTCACCTGTACTTTTTCTCTTATATTACCCACTATCTAATCACAGAACTCCAATATCTTTCAATGGACTCAGTTCATACTCCATCCTTAATCAATACACCAAAAGCAAATCGATGATACTTTTTTAGAATAGGGAGGAGTATTCATAATATAGACATATATTATACTTGATAGAGATGAAGCCATAGATTTGATGTTACTTAATCATTTGCTCCAAGTATATATATCGCATTAGTTTGGGGCTGGGCTAAGCTAGAAGGGTTAATACTCCATCCTGTCTTTATTAGTTTATCCGTATTCCTTTTTGGGATGTCCCTTATTAGTTTACCCATTTCTTTTGTTTCTATTTTTGGAATGGGACCACTAACTTTCCATCACACACACATTCAACTTTAATATAAATTAATCTTTTCTCTTTCTTTCTATGTCCCACAACATCATTTCTCCTAAAACTTTGTGCAAAAGAAACGGGTAACCTAATAAAGACCGGAGGGAGTAGTAAACTATAATTGGAGCTCTAACCGTACGAAATATTATTAATTTTAAATTTACATTACCAAATTTTAATTATTGTTATGTAGTTTTCTCTAGCATAAAGTTCACATGAATTACACCTATCGGCATAATTGTTGCCAACAAGTCTAATGTTATTTATTCGGACATGATATTGTTAACAAATGGTAATACCTTTAAAAAATGCAAGTATATATCATTCTGATATTCTAGATGTTGATCTTATAGAATGGTATGATGGAAAGTGGAAATAGGGATCTACATTAAAAAAGCTACCTGAAATTTAAAGACAATGGATATGATGGTGATTCATCGATTAATCTTACTGCAAGTTTATAAAATCCTACAACCAACTATATGGTGCACATGACCATACTAACTAAGTCCTCCTTGGCCAACTTCACAATCAAAAATTTGAGAATAGTAATATTTCACTTAAATACTTTGTTAAATCCCTATTTGATTAATCCCTAACTCTTTGTACAAGCTATATATTCAAGTCAGTCTATGTCATACTTGATCGGTACTAATCTGACTAAATGTTGGGTAATAGTCATCTTAAAGCAGCATTATTGACATCAAGGATGGGTCCAAAAATACGTTGTCCAGTGGCTAATATATGCTTGGGATCGAATTGCATCTTCATCTTGTAAAAACGGTCCCATTTATCGCCAAAATGGTCAACCCACTCTTGTTGTGTGGTGTAGTGAGGCAAGGTATTGCTTAACACCTATCTTTGCCTGCTCACAAAAGTTCAAAATCTTACGATTTTGATCAGTCAAATACTCTAATGTTTGCGTTTCTTCACCATTTTCAAGCGCAGATCTTAGTAAGGCTACTAAGTAAAAGACCTCCTCATTTGGTGTAACGATTGAAGTCGAATTATCCCACCTACATCAAACATAAACAAACATGTTAGAGGAGAACAACAAAGGCTTATAACTATTGATTTGCATGTCAGATTTGATTACAAATGATCATACATCTTTAGTTTAGGTTAGGAAGGAGGGACCCAAATATGGTAGAGAAGAAGGGTGGTTGGACTTCAATGGTACAAAGAAGAGCAAAGTTTGGAAGTATTACATGTTTAATAGAAAAAAGACAGGCAACCTTAGTGGGTCATATGAAGATCTTCTGACAAGAGAATCTTCCCACTTGCAAAAACAGTGTTTGCCCTTTCTGACTGTTGGGTTTCTATCAACAAAAAGAGCAGGGCTTTTGTCATCCTAACTGGCACTTGCTGCTTCAACAAATTCTTTTTAATCTCTTATTTATATTTTAGTAATTTAAAAAAATTGGGGCCTCTCCTTTTTACATATTTGAACTAATATTATTGCCATTGCTTTAATTTCTTGTTAATCATTGGCTTGAATAATCTTTCTATGGACTTAATATGTATACATATAGTAGGACAAAACTCCTCCATTACACAGCTGGAGATTGTTGGCTTAAGCTGTGCTAACTAGGATAAGGTCCAAAATCATAAACAATTGATTGAATCAGCTGAAATGTTACCTAAACTTTGTCTAACTACTGAAAGATTTCCCCCTCCTTTTAAAATTTTAGATGATTTTATTTTATATTACAAAGAAATTTCAGCTTTTAGGTATGGTTAAATAAAAAATAAAACAATTGAAACTACCTACTCGTGGCATGCTATGCACGATTCCTAAATTAAATGCTTATTTTTAAAGGCGTGTTCGTTCAACTTATTATTATGTTAGAAAAATAAGTTTAACCCTTAGACAAATTAATCAAAATGAGTCCTCAAACACCCTTAAATTGAGCAAATTGTAACTAGATCGGAATTAAAAACATTATCAGCATTTCATTCTTTATTAGCTGTCTATAATTAGGCAATTCGTTGGGCTCAAGTATAATTCTTGTTTCTATAATATTGCTAGTGGTAGCTAGCTAGGTCTTAGGGTGTGAATATCCCTAGTCTCTAAGTGAGTCTTAGAGGGAGTCTTAGAGGGAGTCTTGTCAAGACTCACCGATATTGCATCAAAAAATGGGAGGGAGTCTTGAGATTTGGGTTTTAAAATCCAAGACTCAACACAAGACTCTAAAGATGCAATGGAAAGTTTTGTTACCCACTAAAAATGTGCCACATGTTTTTTTTTTTTGTTAAACTGCATTTTACTATTTTACAATAAAGTGGAGTGAGTCTGAAGAGAGTCTGAGGGATAGAGTATAAAACTGAAATGAGTCTGGAGTGAGTCTGTAGAATTAAAAAGTAGTGGAAAGCTGATGTGGCACAGTCTGAAGTTTGGAGTTGAGTCTGAGGGATAAACTCACCCTTAGTGTAGAAGAGGAAAGGGTACACAAGAGAGCAAGAAAATAATAGAAAAAAGGAGACAAATTGATGATGCATGGCATATATATTTGTACCAATATGTAAGCAATCAGTGTCATTATGACAACATTGATTCGCCCATGATCTTGTACACATGCTTTTATCAAGTATCAAAATGTCACAAATTCATACATAGATAAACTTTGATAAGACTCGTGTAAGCCATTTGCTATCAGTGATAAGATGGCATCAACATCTATCATAACATGACTTCATAATGAGTCAATATTACATCCAATCATCCACATGCATGCAACATGCAACATGCAACATGCAACATGCAACATGCAACATGCAAAATGCAAATTAGCTAGATATGATTGGTTAACATTTAGGGTTGTCAACAATAAACCTTTTATAAATTGTTGAGATAATGGTTTCTTATTTTCATAAAGTTTGGCAACTTAATTGAGACGGATATAGAGATATACTATGAAGTATTATACTATGGTTCTATTTGACATGTTCGTTGGATAACAGTTTTCCAAGAAAATATAATTTCTACGCGAGGGGAGAGAAACTCACTTGCGTTTGTTCATAGGATAAATGAGAATCGGACCGCTAGTTTTGTTTCCCAAAATGCCCTTGAAGACCCCTTTGTCAAATTCAGCAATACTTGATTTAGGAACAAAGAGGTTTAACCAAGGGTGTGGAACCTCCCACAAACCCTTAGACCGGAGCTTTAACTCGGCCTTGTGAACCCGGTCCAGGAAATCCATATAAGGAAGATCGGTTGTGAATACTGAAGCTGGTATATAGTCAAGCTTTTTCAATAATGCCTCAATTTCCTGTTCAAAATAAATAAATAAACTACTTGATTAATTAACTTATTTGTTGTGTGTACTTAAATTAAGAAACGTCACCAATAATTATAAGAATGTATGCTTAATTAAATATCAAAGTATACATATAAGAACAGAAAAGGCTGCTACCAAACAGTTCCTTTTTTCAGGATAAGTTTTGATTCTTTCCAACTAATTTAATATTTTACTAATACATGCCAACAATGACTGACTGACTGACTAGATTGGGAATAATCTGGCAGGTGGACTGCTTAGATTTTGTTAAGCTTTAAGTAATATTTTATGTTTAATTAACTACTTAAGATAATTAATAATGAAAACGAAGGTTCTTCTCAATGTTAACTAAAACCAGGGCTCCGGGCCTCCATGTCTTGATACCAGTAGTTTTTACTCCTCCTTCACAATTATCAAGGAAAAATCCAATGTCTTGGCAATATGGTAAAATCCATTAGGGACAAATACGAAAATTAACATTATTTTAAAAAATGTGAAGAGCAAAAGTGTCCTATCGCAGACAACAATCCGTATACATGCACTGGCCTAGAGGTGGGCATGGGTCGGGCCAACACCCAGCCCGGCCCGTTCTCCATTGTGTGGACCGTGGGCCTGCCACGGCCAATAAATTTTATTTCCGGCCCGGCACGAGCCCGCCTATATGACCCGTGGACTGGCCCACGGACCGAACGCCCCTTCTCTTTGTTTTTTAGACTAAAACTGTCAAGAATCCAAAAAAACAACATAAAACACGGGCCAGGCCCGCAGGAGGCACGAGCCCGGCCCGCGGGCTCGTGGGTCTGGGCCGGGCTGTGGACAAAATATGGAAATTTTAGGCCCGACACGGCCTGTCACTCATGGGCTCGGGCCCAACCCGCCATTGCCCAAGCCCACAGGCCGAGCTCGTGAACAGGCCCGGCCCATGCCCAGGTCTTGACTGGCCTAACTTAACAGGCAAGGCCTTTCGATAATGAGTAAGCGAAATCTCTTCGCTTATGATGCCTCTAATGGGGGGTTTGATTCCACAATTTTGACCTGAAGGTTTTGACATAGAAACTTTTACCACTATACCAAATATAACTAGACATATAGCATTAGATGTTAGACGACGGAAAAAAGAAGTAACACTTCCCCCATTCGTTGATTCATGCAACATTTGATTTATTTCTAAAGTCAAATTTTGTAAATTTGAGTCTTTGACCTTATTTTTAACTAACACTTCATATAGAATAGATATTATCATGCATTAATGTAGATCCTTCTCCATAATGAGTTTTGATGCATATTTTCTACATAAAAAACAGCTTTTTATAATTTTTTTAACACATGACTCAATATATTAATGGTCAGAATGGTGTTTTGGAAACTTTACATAGTCAAATGTTGTATGCATTTAACATTCTATTACTACATGTCTAACATTTTATTAAAATCAATTTAAAAGACAACAAAATAATTTTACTAATTGTCTTAATTGTGAGGGTTAGGATGGGTTGCACTAAAAATGCAAAAAAAGGACAGGCATTTAAGCACTGAGAGTCCACGTAGGTAGAAAGTAAGGAGAATAATTTGGTTGCATAAAAAAGCAACTCTAAAAGAAATGAGGGTTCCTATGAAGTTATTGAAACATAAGTTGATAAATTAAAGTGATCTTGTCACCATAATGAGAAATCAAATGGAGATTATATTACATGGTTTTATGTATAAAAGCTTAAATTTTTCTTGGTGTTGCTGTGGTATCTTCCCACATGCATGCAGCAAACTAAAGAAAGATGAAAGTAAGGTAAGAAAAAGAAACAGAAAAAGAAGAATCTTATGAAAAATGGTGATTATAATTTATAGAGATCTTATTCTAGCCAGGTTAGACTCCACCTTTAGCTTTACTTTCGTGAATTTATATCTTCGATAACCTAACTTCTGATCTCGATTTATGGACTATACACACTTTTTCTCATGTGAACTAAAGGAAGATAAAGCAAAGAGATTTTGAATATCAATCTAAATTACTTAGCTCCTAGGTCGATAATTACTTTAACAATATAAATTATATACTTCTTCCGTAACAGAAAGAATGCAACAATTGAATATTTTACAACTCACAAATAATACCCAATTGTTGCATTCTTCCCGTTACGGAGGAAGTATATGAGTAATGCAGAGTAGCATAAATCACGTTCATAGTTACCTTAAATTAGTAATATGACACTAAATTCGAAAAGTAATAGTATAAAATCACGTTAATAATGTAATTTAAATTAGTATCATGATACCTAAATCTCATCTCAAAAGTGGTAGTATAAATTACCACGTATTTATTAAGGTTTCTTCTATAGACTTGCAACCTCAATTCATTGAGTGTACGTCACTAGATAGATGTCATAGCACCATATGAATTGAGTATAATACATTAGGTAAGAATACTTTTTAAGTACTAGCTAGTAGTAGATTGTAATTCTTTTTAATTAATTCAAACCACATATATATATTTTGTTACGGCAGTCATCAAAATTCCAAAAGCCGCAGATTTAAGACTACAAAAATATGACTAGATTTCAACAGCTGCCTAACTAGTGGCTCCAATTAGTTAACCATCATTTACCAACTTGCTAGATCAAACATTATTTTCACATTGCATAGACTATATTTATATCCTGTTATGCCATGCACGTCTTTATTTGTGTGCTAAACTAATGTCACATGTTGCCAAAATAATATAGCAGCTAGAACACAATATTTTCAATCAAATTAATCACGGCACACTCAATTTATTCAATCCTGTCAGCCACCTAATTTATCAACTAATTATACTAATTCATCATGACCTATATCCTTTCTGTTGTTTTGAACTTAAAATTGTAACTAATGTATGTAACTAATGTTTTCTTTATTAGAAGCAAGTGGAAGATTAATGGTACAATTTCTACCATACCTCTCGTATGTTCGATTTTCATCACCTAAATTAAAGTTGCACTATTGTAGTTACTTATATCCTAGATACGATTTATAGTTACGATTTATACTACTATGAGACCTTACATGTTCTGAAATCGGCCATCATTAATATCATTTTACTATTTAATTGATGAACATTAACGAGTAACGACCCAGATATTGACGATGATATAAATGAGATTCGATCTTTACCTCGTCAACAGATTCGGAGGAATCGAAGTAGTTCTTGGTGATCTCCAAGCAATATAAGACATCCCCATTGTTAGAGGCGCCTAAGGAGGAAATCTTGACGGGGTTACTTGGGGAGAAAAATGAGGATCTCCAATTATTAATTAACCCTTCATCAACTATAACAAAACCTTCCACATAATCAAATTTTTGGCTACTTGGTCTGTCATGCAACGATATTAGGTACTCTTGGTCCTTTGTAAACGCCGTGAAATTCGAGTACAACACTCTTATCCACCTCACCTACACATATATATACCATTATAACAATTAATCAATTCTATTCCATAAGTTACTGTAATTAACTAACTAATAAAATAATCTTAGCTTGTTTAAACAAAATTATTGCCAGTTTTAATTAAACCCAATTTAAGTGAATGTGATTGCTCTTTCGGTGCTGTCGTGCTTCTGTTTTACTTTTAGGGAGAATTTGCTATTCAACTTAGCTTTGGTTAATTTAACCTACTCTTTCGAGTAAACATATGATGTCCCACATTCATCATGTCAACTGGCATTTACCAAACACCACATCTTTCCAAGAAACCAAAAATAATAATATATAGATTCTATATTTGCTACACTTTAGAGTGTGTATATATATTATATAATAATTATGGTAAATATTATCAGTTTGTACTCCATATTGAATAAATAATTCTTTCCGGCTATTCTCTTGTCAGATCGTCTGATCGTATACTTTATCCGTTCTGAAATAAGTGTTTCATTTATTTTAGAAGGGAACAAAGTATATATTTTTTTTGTGAGATGTTCATACACGATCTAATTTTTGTAATTTTATTTTAACCTAATTCGAAAATATGGTAAGTTGGTCTTATATTAAAATAATATACTACGAGATTAATTAAAATAAAGACAGTGAAATAGAGGGAGTACCCGTTGAGGGGAAGGTTCAAGGGCAATCCTAGCACGAGTAATAATACCAAATTGACCCAAACCTCCCAACACCGCATGAAACAACTCCGAATTTTTCTTCTCTGAACAAGTCACAAGCTCTCCTTTTCCTGTTATTTCAACCCACAAATAAATAAATAAATAAATCAAGTCACGTTTTTCTTTCTTATTTTTTGCACAATTCCATGCAAAAATAAATTAAATTAAAAGCGGAAGTTTTTCCTGAAAAAAAAAACTGTTACAAAAAAATAAAAAATGAAAAATTGGAATTACCTGTAACAACATCAATCTCATAAACGTTACTAATTTGAGGGCCATGATTAAAAGCTTGTCCACTAATTCCAGCATTAGACAACGTACCTCCCACCGTTAGATACAAATAATCAGTCCATGATTTAGGTGCGAGTCCATACTCTAACGTACACTTTAGTACATCCACCCATAATTCCCCTCCCCACACATCCACATACTCTTCAATTTCATTCACAACGGGCCCACCCGGCCCGCTTTTGTCCCCTCGTCTTCCCATCTCCACGACCACCCCATCTGAGGTGTGGGCCTGCCCGTTGATGGAATGTCCATGACCACGGGCAGACACCGTGAACCCTGCTATTGACGTTGCGGATTTAACTAACTCCGCAACGTCAATAGCTGACCTCGGACGGAACACGGCTACGGGTTCCGTCCGAGTAAGGCGTCCGAAATCAACGGACGCCGCCTCCACCTCAGTACGCTCAGTACTGAGGTGGAGGAGCTCGGTGGGGCTTAGTGTTAGCCCCACCGTTACTATTAATCTGTATATAGCTATTGCTATAAGAAACTTTGTACTACCCATTTTTTTTTTTTCTTTCTTAAGATGTGTTTGGGTGTGTAAGTGTTGGTGGAAATGAGGAGATAAAATGAGAGGTTTTATAGAACAAAATCTGTTGGCGTGGGGAAACGTAAGACTAAGGATTAGGAAGATTGCACTTTAAAGATTTACTCACTGAGTTTTTTTTAGTATTGCAACATGCAGAGATTCTGATTTTATATTTTCTCTCTTTTGTTTTTTTTTGGTTTGAGAAGAACGAGGAAGATGAGGAGAGAGAAGATATTGGTCAGAGTTTACAGAAGGTTTGTTTGTTTTTCTGTTTCTCTGTTTGGTTAATAAGGTGGAAAAAAAAGAAAAAGAATTTTTTTTTTTTTTTTTGGTATCTAATTTATTTATGTTGCTAGGAATTTTGCTGAAGTTGGTTGTGAATTTATAGGACAGAGGGGAGAGAGTAAAAAAGGACACGTGGGTTGTCACGTGTGAGGGGGGCTGAAAGGACACGTGTGAGGAGTGAAGAAAGGAAAGAGAATGGGAGTAGAAGAGGAAGAGGGAGAGTGGGGTCCAGTAATTGGATACGGAGGATCTTATGTGGGGACACATGCAGTGGAGGAGTTCACGTGGGACGCTGTGCAAAAATTGTTAGGAGTTAAAACTAAAAGTCAGTGGAGAGAAGTGAATTAGTCGACGACCACGATGTTTCACAAGTTTCTTTTATGTTTTTGGGGTGCATTTTGATGGCTTGATTATGGATAATGGAAGGATTAGAAGATGTGATTGAAAGTTTATGACAATGATGTTTTATACTTTTTATAAATCTTAAGTTTTATAGATGCATTTAATATGAGGATAATTAGGATTAGAGGGTGGGATAAAGATTTTTTTAAGGTAAGGAGAAAAAAAAGCTTTGGGATGTCCTCTGTATGAAGGAAGTTCTGCAGATACAATGACTGGAGGGGAGAGGAGTTATTAATTACAAGAATTAGTAACTAATTATGAAGAGAAAAACTATACATCATTTTTGCAATCCAGTCAATCACTCTATTTGCTCCTTTGAAGATGTGTGTTGATACTTTGATGTCTCGATTGTCAAAGTTTTGAACAAGAAGTTGGATTTCTTCATTGAACTCTCAGAGGACGCTTCCAAGTGCCTTTGATGACGAGGAGGTTGTTGCCTTTGATGTAGATGTTGTCAAAATTATATTGGATCGTTTACGAACTGAACATTAAGATTGGGACAGTGGCTTTAGCAATGAAGGCTAAAGCCTTGCCTTTGTGGAAGGAGGTGACTTCCACCATGAGCTCATGAGGGTCTAGAGATGATACTAACAGCAGCAAAGGATCGGAAGATCTAACTGACCTATTATAATTGGTGAATATGATAAGGTTAATTACATGTAGGGATCTTTTGTTTGATGTGGACTCTTTATCATCAGACGCAGAAGTGTTTTCGTCTTTTTTTATATATCTTCCTCATACGATAACATCCCCCACGTATAGAATATGTGGGATAACTGAACATTTGTCTTTACCATCTATCACCCCTCAAGAAATTAAAGTTGCATCATACTAATTAGACAAATATAAAAATGAGGTCAAGGTGGAATTAATTAAGTATCTCTATCCCATTTAGGCTATTAGTGTTTGAGAATTGAGATGAGGCAAAAACCAAGTAAGGTTCTCTAATGTCTCATTATTTAGTTGAAATGTATAGTTGAGGACAGGTCATGGAAAGTATACCTCAACATCTCTATATCTCTACCTCCCAATATTCGAAATTTGGAGGTA